>CM058231.1:46986234-47586234 GCA_030180135.1 Orychophragmus violaceus | reverse complement strand
GTGAGACTGGATTGGTACGTGACTTATGACAAAGTCTCAGTGTGTCATAGATGCGCGGCATCAAAGTCAGTACATAGGTGTATGTTTGGGAACATACGACCGGACAAGACCCGCTTATGAGAACTCTTCAGGATATTTATATCTGTGTCATAAGAGATTCTCACTACGACTATAGAGTATAGTCCTTAGACCTGAGTTCGCATGCATGTGACTGCATATGGACTGATGCACTTTGATCATTGTCTAACGCTATCGTTCTGCGATAGCTATAAGGACCTTGTTTGGGTACATCATGAAATGATTAGTTTACAGTGATGGAACAAGATGGGATTTGTCCCTCCAATATAAATGGAGTGAATATCTCTAGGCCAATCGGAGATTTGAATACTGGAAAACGCATGGCCATGCTCAAACGGACTTTCCCGAGTCGTTTGGATTGTCAGTATCAAATCAGAGTCCGATGAACAAGATTAGGCTTTATAAGGATGACACTAATCTTGCCTTATGACTAATCGAGATATTGAGACGAAAGGGATTATGAATACAGAGATTCCAGTTCAAGTGGGAGATTGTTGGAATTGTGTCCAGCAATCTCTGTACTGTCTCTATAAGGTAAGAGTATGTCAGTGATCAGACATAAGTCATACAATGCTGGGGGTCATGATGGCTTGCTAGAGTCCGCTCATGATCTATAAGTCTTGGACTTATTGCCTTTATTGTATGATCCCATATGGGTCACACGCCTAAGCTAACAGGAAAATGTGTAGGAACGGCTTAGCAGAAGTACGGTAAAAGTGCTAGGCATTTACTGTACTAAGAGAGACTAAAGGGCCTGATTAAATCCATGGGATTTAATTAGAACTGAGAATTGGGCCCAAAAGCCCACGAGAACTAAAGGGAGTTTTAATGAATAAAACTTGACCTAAAGTTCTCTAATTCTCCAGTCCATCTGCGCCTCTTTTCTCCTCTCCCTGCGCCTCTCTCCTGCTCGGTCTAGCAGCCATTTCCTTGTGAAGCGTGTGTGAGCCTTTGGAGGATTCATCCCTTGGTGTATCTCCCTGATCTCTGACCTGTTCATCAATTCCGCTGCAACAAACAGGTAAAAGGTGAGATCATAATGTTTCTAAATAAGAACACCTAGATCTAATGCATGTTTAGGTTGATATCAATATGAGAATTGAATCAGGATCAACCGAAACTTCCATCAATAGTTGTGTGTGATTTCAACATGCTGGGAGTATAGACGTCTCAAAGAATCTGCGGACTTCTTCGCATACCTTAGATCCAACAATGTGTCAAAAAAATTTATAAAAGACACGTGTTAGCCCGTCTTCCCTCAGAACACTACTTCCTTTAATGGTGAAGGCTGCCTTCATGATCTCTTCATTAGAAACCTGAGCCGAGAGAAAAGAGTTCATCTCTGATGTGACTTTCTTAGTGAAAGCTTCAAAAACAGATTCCAGGTCAAATGGATTTGAGTTCATGAACAGCTCCCAGAAGTAGACTACAATTTCACCTTTTGTTCTCTCTGGGTTCATTTCATCTTTGAACATGATAACTTTATTCTGAATTTTCCTTTCACACTGTTTTGATAAAAAGGAGTATTCTTATCTCCAGACTAGCCACTGCTCTTTACTTGTTTGCTTCCAGAATATTTCGGCATAACTGCAGTATTCGGCTGGTACTTTGCCTTAGCCGAGATATCTTGTCGTAAGAGTTCTGGTATGTTCGTTTTCATACTGAATACAAATTTCTGTATCATGTGGCAGATCAAACTAAAATTTCGATATTCGCGTATGTGTCTAAATATAAAACAGTGAAAAATATGCAATTGGAAGATAGTGGTAGCTGGTAATGTTCTCCAATTGGCTCTCTTTTTCATAAGAACTCGGAAATACAAAACCGAAGGTTTCATAAAGACTACATGCAAAATTCCAAACTCATCATAATCTTCCTACTCGAGATCCAAAACAAAGGAAGTTGATAAACCACTTTACTTGGCAGTAGCAGAGTGCTTGGCCTTGGTGTGAGACTCGAGTGCATTGGCTGAGTTGAATGTTCTGCACAAAAGCAGTCAACAAAGAGATTCGTTACTAACAGCAGAAACATTGATCAGTGAGAGTATAGAGAGAGAGAGAGAGAGAGAAAGAGTCTCACTTCTTGCATGAACCACATGAGACTTGGCTTGCTGACTTTGGGCTCTGAGTTGCAGTCGTGGGTGTCTTTCCACCTTTCTTTGCCGGGTGGGGTGTTGCAGTGTGTCCACCTTTCTTCTTCTCCTCTGTGTCAAAGATAACTTCAAATGAGTACTAATTTTTCACAAACTGTTTCATGATTCATTTGAGCTTTAAATGAATCATTATCGTTACCTGTTTTCTTAGGAGTAACTTCTGCTTTAGCCTTCTTTGCAGACACAGGTGTTTTGGGTGCGGCTTCATGTGCTCTCTTCTTCCTTAATTCAGCCTTTTTAGTAAACCAAATAAATAAATAAAGAAAAAGAATCGTGCGAAAAAGATTCCTAAATAAATATATAAAGTTATTAAAAAAAGGAAGTGTTGCGGAGACTTCAGGTATATACCTTCTTAGGTGTCTCCTCTTCTTCCTCTGAATCATCTTCATCTTCAGAATCGTCTTCATCAACATCAATCTGCAATAATCATTATACACATTTAACATTCGGAATGGTATTAATACTGTGTACAAAGACACAAATCACAGGAGGCTACGGATACTCACTCCTTCAGAATCAGAATCATCTGCTTCAGGCTCCACATTCTTTGTCACTTGTGCAGTCGCAGCCTTTGGTTTTGCTACGGCCTTGGCAGCATTACCATTAGCTGTAACGGTGGCAGGAACAGCCACTACCTCTTCCTCTTCTTCCTCTGAATCTGAGGAACAAAGACATAATGAGTCAGCATCAGCAACCAAACCAATATTATGGTACGAAAGAGGAAAGAGATTTATTGATCTTGCAAACTCACCAGAAAAGTCTTCTCCTCCCTCAGTGAAAACACAACCAATTAATAGTTAAGGAAAGCAGAGAAAATGCCAATTCTAAGAGAAACACAAAGCAATCAAAAGGATATTCATTATTGTCGTTGGGACATTTGAATCCAACAAAGTGGACACTTCCGGTTCCCCAGTTGTGGGAAAGTTCAAACTCCTTTTCGAATAACACATCAAAGCAAGTCTGAGGAATGCTCTCAGATACAAGAGTTCCCATGACAAATTTCCTGTCGCCAACCTTCACATTCAAAGTCACAGTTTCTCCTTTCTTGCCTTTACAACTACCAAGCGATGCCTACACAAACAAGATTCTTATACAATAATTTCCAGAAAACTCTCAGAATCAAATCTTTTGATACTACTACTAACCTGAGAGATGTGGACAAGAGTGTTTTCTTCAGGCGTTACTTTAAGAGGCTTCCCTGCTTGAACTTCGACGCCTGATTATAATCAATTAAAAGAGAATCAACATCATTTCTCTGTAAATATATCGTAACTTAATAACCCTAAATGACGCTACAAAAGCAGGAGATTTTAACATCTACCAAAATCTCATGACTGAAGAGAGTTACAAAAACTTAATCGACAAAGTAGACTAGCGAGAAGGAAGGCGGAGAATAAAAACGAGTATTGATCTTGGATAAAAAAATTCAAAACGGCTCAACACAAATTATCGATCAAATGACTGAAACGGAGGAGAATCTTACCCCAGAACTCCATAGCTAACAATCGAGGAAGAAAAGCTAGAGAGGAGAGGGAGTTAGGGTTTTTGAGCAGCGGAGATGGAAGCCAGTGAGAAGAAGAGGACAAGTTTTGGGAGAATTTATATAATCGGAAGGGTTTTAGACTTTTAGTGCGTTAGGTCTTTACGGTTCTGGTTCTTGTTCGACGCCGTTTTAAGATTATGCGAGTTCGTAAATGTTCCGCTTTCTATTATAAATTTCTATTTAGGTTTTATTAAATGAAAATATGTCAATTTTATTATGATTACTTTGTTTTGGGCTTTTAATTTCTTAAAGCCCTTTTTCTTCATCTATTGATTGGTTATCCAATTAAAATTTTTATTTTCCAATATTAACCATTTTAAATTTTTTAGTTTTGAGTAAATTATTTGTTTGATTTTTTGTTAACTTTGTTTGATCTTATAGATTTTAGATTTCATTAATGACACAACAAGAAAATTGGTCTCAACTAAACTTAGAATCACGCAAGGAGATTCAGTATCTCCATACATCTTTATCTTTTATAGAAAAATATTTTCTAGTATATACAAACAAGCTCAAGCAAACGAAAAATTCCAAAGTGTATGAATAGCAAAAAAGAGCAAAAATATTAATCATTTGATATTTGCTAACGAGCCAAAATCTCATATGCCCTTAACTAAAAAAAATGATCTCATATGTCCCCGTTATAAAAAAATTGATTTACTTTACATTTATTTTTAATTGCGAAATGAGGTTATTTACATGTTAAGCCTCAAAAGTCCGATTCTATTACTCACCCAACCTGAAATATCCATAACATGTCCTTATTTTGATGAATGATCCGACCCGACCCCCATTTTTACCTATTTGGATTGAATCTGTAAAAAAGAAATTACATTTTACAACTTAAAAAAAATCTTGAAGTCTCTCGTGCTCTTCGTCTCCTCCGACGGCTCCCGAATCGTATCCCGACGGTCCTCCAATTCTTTCCCCGTCATTCGAAATTGGCTTTTGTTCTCTTCTCTCCGTCGAAACAGTCTCATATCTACTCAACCGTAACTCTCCTCCGACGAAGACGAAACCCTAGCCTCTTCCGTCCAAACCCTCTTAATCCTCTGACTAGACCCTCGCGCTCTCTTCCGTTGCAATCCTTCTTCCTCATGCGTTTCTGAGGAGTTAAATGTAAGATTCTCTTAATTTTCGAGTTAAATGGAGTGATTGCATGCTTTTAGTATCGGGTTTGTATATGTTTGTGATGTTTTTTTCAGAAATTGGTCGAGTTAGAGACATTGATGGGGAGTATGAACCAACTGAAGGGCGTAAAGATAGAGAACTGAATCGGGAAGAAGAGAATCGTGAGAATCTTGATCTTCCTCAAGAAAGTGATGAAGAGGTACAACTATGAATAATTTGAATTGTTTTCTTGTCAATTAGTACGAGTAGGACAATTATGGATTGTTTAAAGGCAACTAGAACAACTATATCTATTTAGGATTGTTCTGTAGACAACTAGTACAACTAGAGTAAATGTGATGATTTGTATGTTTATATTTTGCAAGAAAGCTATGATGATTCCCAAACATTTCAGCCGTACAAGATGTTTTTTCCTCTTAGCGAGTACACCAAAGTTTGCAAGATAGAAACTCGGTGTTGCATCTGAAGGAATTTCTAGCAGTTCTAATCAGGATTAGCAACCCTAGTCTGAATTCCGAGCCTAGGATCTAAGGTTCATGTAATTGAATCTATCAGATCTGGAGATTACATGGTGATTAGCAGCGGAAGTTATTTGCAAGTAATCGAGATCTAGAGCGCCTCAAATGCTGCGCATCTACTGGTATCCACACGCACACTAACTGAACAGGAAGGGATGCTAGTGCCTTTAGAGATCAGATCTCTCAAGAGGTTTCTGTTTCTTTTCTGGTGTCTGTGTATTAGGTTAGAAAACGAGTTTAGGTCGACCATATATCTTATATATGTCGACTTAAACCACCACGGGATTAACTAATGATTAAACCGAATTAATCTGCTAATCCGTGAGTTGTGTCGACCGACACACTCTATGTGTCGATCGACACGTCCAATCTATGTCGACCGACACTCTTAGTGTGTCGATCGACATCGCCCAGAAAAGTCGATAATGCATATCAAATATGCATTCATCCGATCATTACATTAATGATCATCCTCTTATGCAATGTCCAGTTTGCTTAGGTGTGTGACCCTGTAGGATCATATAACACTAGCAATGAGTTCTCAACTCATTGATCATAAGTGGCTTCTAGCAAAGCGTTATGACTACCTAGTGTCATATGATTGTCTCATCTCGACAACACGACTTTCTCTCAGAGTAAGTACAAATAGATTTCAGGACATTCCCAACAATCTCCCACTTGTACTGGAATCGTCTATTCCCTTTTAATCCCTTTGTATCCATATATCAATCTAGCATAAGGCAAGAACTGTGTCATCCTTATTAAGCTACATCATGTTTATCGAATCCCGATTTGTACTGATGAAAGACAAACGACTGACAATCAGCTCGTTTGAGCGCGGCCACGCATTTCCAGTATCAAATCTTCGATAGGCCCAGAGATATTTAACTCCTGTTATATAGGATGTACAAATCCCATCTTGTTCCATCCATGTCTCTTTTATATTTCATGACACGCCTAATCAGTGTCTTTATGATCACCAGTTACGGCTGACGTTTGACAAAGTCAAGACGAATCAATCCATATACAAGAGGACATGATGAACTCAGGTCTAAGGACTATACTCTATAGTCGTAATGAGAAACTCTTATGACACTCATATAACATCTTGTAGAGTTCTCATTAACGGGTCAAGTCCGATCATGTGTTCTCTAACACATATCTATGTGATTGACTTTAATACACTTATTAATGACTCCATGAAACATAGTCATCAGTCAACTCACATACTAGTCTCACGTGGTTGTTAACGTCCCATTTTAACAACCTAGACCAGGGACCATTTATAATTTATGTCATTTATTGATTATAGGGTTTCATGATCAAGTCACATACTTGATGACCTATAAAGTGTCATAAATTACTTTTGGGACAATTATTTAATAACACAATTAAATAATACTGAAACAATTTTATTAAAATAACATAACCAAATTATGTTTTACGAACATCAAGTCATAACTAAAAACCAAATATAACTCCCACTGAAAACAAGATCATATCTTAAGAAATCTAATGCCTACAGCAGTAGTGTGAAACTCATGCTTGGGCCTTGGGAGGGGCTTGGTCAGTGGATCATCAACATTCTCATCCGTCGGGACTCTGCTGATCTTCACATCTCCTCTATTCATAATATCACGGATAAGGTGATATCGCCTTTCTATGTGTTTGGATTTCTGGTGTGATCTAGGTTCCTTTGCTTGCGCAATGGCTCCATTGTTGTCACAATACAAAGCCACTGGCTCAGAAATACTAGGAATCACACCAAGTTCAGTGATGAACTTCTTGATCCAAACAGCCTCCTTTGCCGCTTCAGAAGCAGCGAGGTACTCAGCTTCAGTTGTGGAATCTGCTACAGTGTCCTGCTTGGAACTCTTCCAGCTGACTGCACCGCCATTCAGGCAGAAGATGTAACCAGATTGTGATCGGAAATCATCTTTGTCTGTCTGGAAACTTGCGTCTGTGTAACCACTTACTACCAGCTCATCACTTCCTCCATACACCAAGAATTTATCCTTAGTATTTCTCAAATACTTCAGAATATTCTTGACTGCTGTCCAGTGACTTTCACCTGGATCCGATTGGTATCTACTCGTCATGCTTAAAGCATAAGAAACATCTGGACGAGTACAGAGCATGGCATACATGATGGATCCCAACGCCGAGGCATAGGGAATCCGACTCATGCGTTCTCGCTCAGCAGGTGTCTCAGGACACTGCTTCTTGCTGAGACTTATGCCATAAGACATTGGTATGAAGCCCTTCTTGGAATCTTGCATTCTGAATCTGTGTAAGACTTTATCGATATAAGTGTCTTGACACAGTCCAATTAACTTGTTTAATCTATCTCTATAGATTCTTATTCCAAGAATATACGCGGCTTCTCCCATGTCTTTCATTGAAAAACAACTTCCGAGCCAAGTCTTAACAGACTGTAACAACGGAACGTCATTTCCGAGAAAAAGTATGTCATCTACATACAACACGAGAAATGCAACTGCGCTCCCACTAGTCTTCTTGTAAACACATGGTTCTTCTTCGCTTCTGATGAAATCAAACTTTTTGACTGCTTCATCAAAACGAAGATTCCAACTCCGAGATGCTTGCTTCAATCCATAAATGGATCGATGAAGTTTGCATACTTTCCTAGCAGCATTAGGATCGATGAAACCTTCGGGCTGTGTCATGTACACATCCTCTTCCATAATTCCATTAAGGAAAGCTGTTTTCACGTCCATTTGCCAGATCTCATAATCATAATGAGCAGCTGTTGCTAGGAGAATCCGAATGGATTTAAGCATGGCTACAGGTGAATAAGTTTCTTCATAGTCAATACCATGAATTTGTTTGAAACCTTTTGCCACCAGCCTTGCTTTATATATCTGAATATTTCCATCCACATCAATTTTCTTCTTGAAAATCCATTTACACTCAATGGGTCTTGCACCATTGGGTAAATCAACCAAAGTCCATACTTGGTTCTGTGACATGAATCCCATTTCGGATTCAGCGGCTTTCAGCCACTTTTTGGAGTCAGGGCTCATCATTGCTTCTTCGTAATTCGCTGGCTCGTCACTGTCAATGATCAATAAATCATGACAATTGGTTACGAGAAATCCATATCTCTCGGGTTCATGACGGATCCTTTCGGATCTGCGAATTTCAGGCTCCACAGGCGTTGGCTCTACAACTCTTTGTAGATCCAACTGTTGCTCCTCCACAACGGGCTGGGCGGTTTCCTGTGGCTCTCGAACTTCTTCGAGTTGTACTTTACTCCCACTGTTTCTCTTGGAAAGAAATTCTCTCTCAAGAAAAACACAGTTCCGAGCAACAAACACTTTGTTCTCGGATTGGTTGTAAAAGTAGTATGCCTTGGTTTCCTTAGGATAACCAACGAAGTAGCACTTATCAGATTTGGGTTCGAGCTTATCTGTAATTAATCGATTAACATAAGCTTCACAACCCCAAATCTTCAGGAAAGACACATTCGGAACATTTCCAGTCCACATCTCATGTGGTGTCTTTGCAACTGATTTTGACGGAACCCTATTAAGTGTAAACGCAGACGTTTCTAGAGCGTATCCCCAAAAGGATAATGGAAGAGTTGAGAGACTCATCATTGATCGAACCATATCTAATAGAGTTCGATTCCTCCTCTCGGACACCCCATTCCATTGTGGTGTTCCAGGAGGAGTGAGTTGTGAAACAATTCCACAATCTCTCAAATGATCACTGAATTCTTGGCTTAAGTATTCTTCTCCACGATCTGATCGAAGAGCCTTAATACTTTTACCAAGTTGATTATGTACTTCATTTTGGAACTCTTTGAACTTTTCAAAAGATTCCGACTTGTGTCTCATTAAATAGACATAGCCATACCTGCTGAAATCATCAGTGAAGGTAATGAAGTATCGAAAATTTCCTCTGTCAATTGTGCTCATTGGGCCGCATACATCTGTATGTATAAGGCCCAATAGGTCACTGGCCCTTTCGTTTGATTTGTTGAAGGGGCCTTAGTCATTTTGCCTAGTAAACAAGATTCACATTTCTCACATGATTCATAATCAAATGAGCCCAAAAGCTCATCACTATGGAGCTTTTGAATCCGTTTCTCGTTTATGTGGCCCAAACGACAATGCCATAGAAAAGTCTGATTCGTGTCATTTGATTTGAATCTCTTGGTGTTAATGTTATAGATTGGTGCAGTCTGGTTTAAAACATAAAGCTCATTCTCTAATGGGCTGCTACCATAAAATATATCATTGTAATCAAAAGAACAACATTTATTTTTAATTGAAAACTGATATCCTTCCATATCCAAAATAGGAATGGAAATAATATCTATACTATTAAAACAGAAGTACGTTTTAGAAAATGTCCAATTTTTTCAGTTATTTACAAGCTATGCCATTTTCTTTTTTGTTATATTTTTTATTTACTTACGATAATGAAATCTATACCAAAAAAAAATCCATGCGACAGATTTTTATAGAAGATATGGAAATCAAATTTTAAATGAATTATCTTTCAAGCTGTAAGTTTCTATAAAAAAAAAAACTTCTAAGAGACGATTTGTAAGTATATTATATTAAAAGTTGTGAAAAGGTAAAAAAAGAAGTTGTGAACTTCTTTCTTCTTCCTCTCCTCTCCCGATTCCTTTTCATCTAAAAATATAAGAGCAACCCAGTTTCTTTTATATTTCTTCTGGCTATTATAGAAATCAGGATCAATTAGCTTACAAGTACCATTCAGATTTCTGATTTTTGGGTTTCTTCGATTCTCAATCCGAATAGGCTGAGGATTTTGTTATGGGTATTTGGATTTGATTACTCAGCTTTCGGGATCGAGCTTTTGAAGTAGAAAGATTTTTCCACTTTGTCTGGTGAGATTTTTATCTCTATTTCCTTTCCTTTCATTGTCAGATTCGGTGGATCGAGAAGTATATGATTACATGGTTAGCTGGACACACTGAATCTCTCCATTGGCATGTTTCAGATGAGGTTTTCTACTCCAGCTGGCAATTCGCCCTTGGCTGTAGACATGAGAAGCATGGAGAAAGGTCAGATATGGATTAATGGGCAGAGTGTGGGACGTCACAGGCCTGCATATAAAGCAGTTGGCTCATGCGGCAGGTGTTCGTATACTGGAACTTTCAATGAAAACAAGTGCTTAAGAAACTGTGTGGAGGCTTCTCAGCGAGTATTTTAGCATGATGGAAATTCAAAAAGCTCCAGGTTAGAATTTTATTTACTCATTGAAGATTGCTTCAGGTTGTGCAAATTTCACTTAATCCTTGATCCATGTTTTTGGCTGTGTATCTCTTTTATATGAAGGTAATATGAGCTCTTGAAGATTTTGTTTTGTGCGGCTCTGGTGTGTACTTATAGGTACCGTCTTTTAACGGTTGTTATGATTCAATTCATATATGTATTCACCTCCTCTACTCATATGCAATTGTAAGTTACTCTATCATTTTTCGATTTCCAGGTGTAGCAAATGCAATAGACCTATCCTTTCCTTCCAAAATTGAAGTCCCTTAGTTGTGAATTGAATCAGTTGATTGTTAATTTTGAATGTTCTTCTTTCTCCACAGAAAGTCTCAACTTTGAAAACTAAGAGTAAGAGTTGAATTTACTCTTCAACTGCTGGTTCTGCTATTTCCTTGCAGGCAAACCTATAGTTATCAGTTTCCGTGCTTATTCTAAAGATCAGATCCTTAGGATACTAGATGAGAGGATAATGGTAATTCCTCCTAACTATATGAGAAGATGTCTGGTTTGAGACAGTAGAATCTGTAACGCCTTGGAGCTATGTTGTTTTTATATATGTCTAACTAATTATCAATCTCTGCTCTAATAGGTTCTTCCATATGTTATGTTTCAATCGAAAGTCTTGGATCTCTGTGCCAAAGTATAATCCTATCCTTGCTGGTATGATCTTTGTGTCACATTCGTGAGCCTCTTCTCTCTATTAATTGTTGATGTTCATCTTTATTTGCATTGTGCCAGAAAGTTGGTTTTGCATCAGGTGAAACCTTTTTTTTTTTTGTCAACACAGGTGAAACCTATGAGAAAGGCTTCATATGTCTGCACGTGAATTCAACATTTTCAAGTTTTTCAGCCGTAGAGTTTTGAAACATGAGTGATATACTGTTTGACTTTATATACCGTAAATATGTATTGTCTGCCATACTTTTACCCTCAGTTAGTGAACATAAGTTTTACATTCTCCTTTGATTCAAATTTTCAGGAGTGCTGTGGAAATCTTAGAAATAGAAATAAGAGTATCACATGGCCCAAAATCACAAGATCCAACTCGAGATGATCCAGTGGTTAGTATTCATGTCTTTTTTTATAAGCTCAGGTTACACATGATGAATATGATATTAAAACTAAGGATTCTTAAGGATTCTTATAGACCTTTTATTGCTTATCCCTTATTGTACTCAATGTTACAGGTGAGGATGGATCATATAGTTACTGCATTATCTAAGACGTTTAAGTTTCCTGTATTAGACACTCCGCTCCAATTATGATACTGACTGAGTCTACAAACATTATTATTATTTTTTTTATATATCAAAACGAGAGACAATCTTTTATATTCAAAATTAACAAGGAATACGACTTTTTAGGAACTTTCATGTGAGGAGAACTTGGTGCAAACGACTCTAAGTTAAAATTCAATTACAACCTCTTATTATTCTATTCATGGTTTGAATTATATTTTAACATTTAATGTTATTGAATCTTATATTTATAAATCACACATCATAGATTTTATAATCATATCTTATTTAATTAAATATATACATATTCAAATATAATTTCATGATTTTTTAAAAATTATAATAATATATAAACATAACACTATTATATAAATTAAAAACTATCAATAATAAAAACATAAATACTATGTTGAACTATATAATACAGAAAATATAAAATGACCAAAGGAGTATATATATTAAAAAAAAAACAAAGATATTTAAATAAATAGTATTAGAACATTCTAAAACCCTAAACCCTAATGTAATGTAATTCTTAATATAGATATTAACGACCTAAGATATAAGAACTCATTCGTATGAACACAAAAACAAAAATCTACTATCCGAAAGATTCCTATATTGAATAATTCATTTCAGCTCTATAACGAAATAAAATTTAAGTACATAAATTAAATAAATAAATAAAATAAGTAATATGAGAATACTGATAAAACAATTTTAAATAAAGGAAAAAAGTAAATACAATTCGTTATATATAACAAGAACAATTAGAAAATAAATAAATACAAAAAACAAATAAAAAACATTAGAAATCATTTTATGCGCTAAGCGCGGATCAAAATCTATTATATACTATTATTAAAAGAGAAGTACAAAATAGAAACTACCCTTAATTTTCTCTTTAATTACAATCATGCCATTTATTTCTTTATTAATTCTAATACTAACTAATTTCAAAAATATTAAATAAAAAGAAATATATTTATGGTTAAGAATCTTAAGATATTTTGGTTAAACATAATATATTTATTTTTGGAAATTAATTAATTCCAAATTAACTAACCATATCGGTAAATAATATTAATTTTTGGAAGTATTTACTCAACAAATATTTTATAGAAAGAAAAAATTAACTATCAAAATCAAAAGTATTTAAGATACAATTATTAGTATTTAATTAATATTAAAATTTTGAATATTAATATCATAAATATGATTTACATATTAATAAATAAAAATATAATTTTATATACTTATTTTATATTAATTAATTAAATAAAAATTATTATATCTCCAAAATTAAAAAATCTCCCACCTTACAGTAAACTATTTTTATTATTAAAAATAGTGAATATTTTATGTATAATTTATTTATATTATTAAAAGAAAAAAAAAGTAAATCTATTTTAGAAATTAATTAGTTTTTGACATGAATAGAAATTTTTGACCTAATCATTTATTTTTGACTCAAATTCACTAAATTTTCAAAAAAATAAAAATAAAGCAAGTCGATGTTAGAAATTAATTATAACTAATATTTTTCGAAACATTAACTCAAACAAAATGTAATATTTTAATTTATTATTCGAAACATTAACTCAAACAAAATGTAATATTTTAATTTATTATCATCATTAATTTAAAAAATACAAAATGTATAAACAATAAATTTACACAACATATTCAATATAAATCATTTTATTATTACTCTCTTCATATCTAAGTTTTTGTAAATTATATCATGTTAAGAAATTACAAAAGACCAAAAAAAGAAAATAAAAACTAAAACACACAAAAACATATATTTAACTTAATTGAATTTTCAATTTATTTAATATATTTGTATAACATAATATATGCTAATATGAGTTTTAATTGTTGTCAAATTATTATTAGCATTGAGAATTTGGTTCAAAACTTGAGTTCCTACATCATTAAATCCACCACGAGAGAAGTATATATCAAGTAATTAAATTGAATATAAATCATTTTATTATTACTTTCTTCATATCTAAGTTTTTGTAAATTATATCATGTTAAGAAATTACAAAAGACCAAAAAAAGAAAATAAAAACTAAAACACACAAAAACATATATTTTACTTAAATGAATTTTCAATTTATTTAATATATTTGTATAACATAATATATGCTAATATGAGTTTTAATTGTTGTCAAATTATTATTAGCATTGACAATTTGGTTCAAAACTTGAGTTCCTACATCATTAAATCCACCACGAGAGAAGTATATATCAAGTAATTAAATTGAAAACCATTAAATTAAGGGTTATGAGGATGATGATTTTAGATATGGCGGGTGGATGATTTTTTATTTTTGGTGAAACGGATTGCTGGAAACCACAATTTATTATAATTAAATTATAAATATTTAACTAATTTTTTGTATAAATATTATATAATTAAATATATTTATAAATTATTCTTTTAAATATTTATTTAATGTATATAATATTTAATTTTAATTATTGAAAATTTTAATTATAACATCATAGGGTATCATAAGGGTATTTTCTTTTTATTAACATATTAAAAAAAAAAATATATATATATATATATATAGAGCATGAAAAATGAAAATTTTCATTTTATTTATCAATCTTATCAAACCATTCAAAAATTCCTAATAGCAATAATTAAAATATTAGTTTTTTTATTTTGCTTCAAGTTTTTTTTTGTAAAATAAACATCTTTATTGTTCCTTTGTTCCTTTTATGTTGATAAATTAAATTCTGAAAAATAGTTTTTTAAAAACAAAACTTATAAACTATAAGATTGATTTTCAATTTTAACATATAAATTAATAATATAACATCACATAGATAACCAAATTGTCAACAGATCACAAAACTTCACATCTACTTATGAAAATATATAAAATAGAACATACTAGCATTTATAAATGTATTTTACACCCGTCCATGGGTAAATGAGAACCATCATACTTTTAATATTTTTTCCGTAATATGTTCAATAATATACATTTGTATAAATCAAATATAATTTCATCCAATAAACTGATGATTTAGAAACTACAATTAGTTGGTAAAATATATTTTGTTATTTCCAAGTAAATTAAATTCATTTTTAAAATAAAATATAAAACTAATAAAGATATTTTTATAAGTTTTTGTAAAAGATTGCAAGTCTAAAAAATATTCCAAACATAAAATAAAAATATACATAACAAATGACTTATTTTAGATTAATAATATATATTCACCACCATATTACAGATATGCTTTATATATTATACTAACTATTGCATAAAGATAAAAATATTCAAATCTTTAACAAACAACAATAAAATATGTGTTTTAAAAATAAGATAGATTACTTTTATAAATATAAATCTACATGCTATAAAAAATATTGTTCATCCTTAACGTGGATCATTATCATTTACAAAAATAAAATTAAAAATAAACTATATAACCTATATATATCTCAAATATCTAAATTTAATATTAATAACATGTTATAAAAACATATTATCATTTATAAATATATTATTTATACACGAAAAGATCAATAAACATTAAAACAAAATTATATCCGCCGATCGGCGGGTCAAAATCTAGTTTCTGCTTATAGCAGGTGCATAGTAGCAATTATTAAGCTTTAAAACCAAACCAGAAGGTAAAGACAAGTTATATGTTCCTACGGCTAATGCAGCAACTCTTGCTCCATTCCCCACACGCAGATCCACTTGTCCCCTTTCCAACTTCATACTGTTGCTTAGGCCCTGCATATTTGTACAAATATGAGCACCACAGCCGGTATCCAATACCCAAGAAGTAGAACCAGAAGTAGTAACATTTACTTCTATAACATAAATACCTGAAGATGAAGTCTCGAAAGTCTTCTTCTTCTTCTTCTTCTCTTCCAAGAATTTGTTGCAATTTCTCTTCCAATGCCCAGGCTCTTTACAGTAATGGCACTTATCAGTCTCAGATGGGCCCGGCTTGGGCTTGGGGGCTGGCGCAGGCGTGTCCTGGTTCTCAACCGGGACAGCTTTGCCCTTTCCCTTCCCTTTGCCAAGTTTCTTAAACTTCTTACCTCCTTGTACCATAAGTACATTTGGAGTGCCCTTCTTGATATTAGGCTCAGCTGTTTTGAGCATCCCATGCAGTTCAGTCAACGTCTTCGTCAAGTTGTTCATGTTATAGTTCATAACAAACTGATTATAACTTGACGGCAGTGACTGCAGAATGATGTCAGTAGCTAACTCTTGGCTAATGGGACAATCCAGCTTCCCCAGGTTATCAATATAACCCATCATCTTAATGACATGAGGACTGACTGGACTGTCCTTTGGTAGCTTGCATTCAATGAGAGATTTAACCGTCTGGTATCTCTCAGTTCGTGCTTGCTCCTGAAACATACTTTTCAGGCTAGTGATCATCTCCACGGGCGACTCCACGTTCTCGTATTGCTTCTGCAAATCCGAGTTCATGGTAGCCAACATGAGACAATTCACATCGACCACATCATTAGAATGCTTATCCCAAGCATTCCTTTCTGCATGTGGAGCATTGGCTCTCGGTTTTTCAGGGAGAACATTTTCAAGGACATAGTCCCGCTTCTCCTGCTTGAGAACAATTCTCAAGTTCCGATACCATTCGAGAAAATTCGATCCATTTAACTTGTCCTTCTCAAGGACGGATCGCAGGGAGAAAGAATTGTTATGAGTAGCAGTCATAGCTGAGAACATAGAAAAGAAAAGGTTTAGTTATGATGTTCAAGAAATGAGAAGTCTTAACTTTTAAGAAAACTCGAATTATATTCAAACAATGTTTCCTCAGATGAATATAATGATCCAAGACCCATACTTCACTAAATTCAAGTGAGCCATTGGCTATCACTCAACTTTAGCTATCTAGGTAAGCAACAACCTTGCTAGTTATATCCAATATAACTCTTGGTTGTGGATTGACATCTTATGTCCAATCCACCTGATGTCTCTGGGCCCAAAACGATTTTGATGGCCCAGTCAAGTAAACCAATCTCTTCAGTCACGTAATTGTCGATGTCTTGCACTGCAAGTCCATCAACACGATTACCTCTGCCTTACTCATGAAATTGTGGACATCTTGCACTGCAAGTCTATCACACAACTAAATGGGTCTTGACAGTTGACAAGATTGGAAAGACATCAAGTATCACTTGATATTTGGTTGAGGAACAGAACCTTTAAAACGTTCAGTTTTATTATGTTTTAATTCTTATAATTAATTAATTCATCATGCTTTGGTTCTGTGATTGCAGGTTCCAAAACCCAATCATCGAATCTTGTGTCGACCGACACTACTATAGTGTCGATCGATATAGAATAACTAAAAGCAATCCGCGATAACCGATCAATCCAATTGACCCGGTTTTGAATACCGGTCAGTGTCGATCGATGCTACACTAGCATCGGTCGATGCCAACCTAATCAAACCAATCGCAATTAAACCATTTAACCAAGCGCGATAACCGGTCCAATCCAATTGAACCGATTCATCAATCTCGCTAGGTCTGTGTCGACCGACACAACTCTTGTGTCGATCGACACTAGGCAAAAAGTTTTATTCGGGTTATCCTTCTGTGTCGACCGATACCCGTTTGGTGTCGATCGACACAGGGCGATAAACCCTAATCGATTTTTCAACATAAAACCCTAAAACTAGTTTTAATCAAAAACGAATTTCAGCATGCTTGTATCAACTATACAGAGATCCAGATTCAACTAATCTAATCAACATGCCACAGATTCAATGGAACCCTAAAGCTCTGATACCACTGAAAGAATTTCTAGCAGTTCTAATCAGGATTAGCAACCCTAGTCTGAATTCCGAGCCTAGGATCTAAGGTTCATGTAATTGAATCTATCAGATCTGGAGATTACCTGGTGATTAGCAGCGGAAGTTATTTGCAAGTAATCGAGATCTAGAGCGCCTCTACTGGTATCCACACGCACACTAACTGAACAGGAAGGGATGCTAGTGCCTTTAGAGATCAGATCTCTCAAGAGGTTTCTGTTTCTTTTCTGGTGGCTGTGTATTAGGTTAGAAAACGAGTTTAGGTCGACCATATATCTTATATATGTCGACTTAAACCGCCACGGGATTAACTAATGATTAAACCGAATTAATATGCTAATCCGCGAGTTGTGTCGACCGACACACTCTATGTGTCGATCGACACGGCCAATCTATGTCGACCGACACTCTTAGTGTGTCGATCGACATCGCCCAGAAAAGTCGATATTGAATGCATATCAAATATGCATTCATCCGATCATTACATTAATGATCATCCTCTTATGCAATGTCCAGTTTGCTTAGGTGTGTGACCCTGTAGGATCATATAACACTAGCAATGAGTTCTCAAATCATTGATCATAAGTGGCTTCTAGCAAAGCGTTATGACTACCTAGTGTCATATGATTGTCTCATCTCGACAACACGACTTTCTCTCAGAGTAAGTACAAATAGATTTCAGGACATTCCCAACAGCATCAACGTGGTGGTGGAGTTCATTAATCCGCTTCCCGGAGTGAAATGGTTCAGAAACCATTCTCAGTTTAGGCATATATTTCACATGCCTAAGACCCTAACCACATGCTTCAAGGCTTATGGATGCTTCTCCTTCGCACAACTTATACCGAGAAGGAAGATGAGTACTGGTTTGTTCCTAATGGAGTCCCGATTAAGTATTCTCTGAGAGAACATACACTGTTAATGGGATTGGACCTGCCAAAATTACCCAAACAAGTATAAGTATTTGGGGAGTTTGAAGTTTGTGGAGAGGGTTTTTGGAAGGTCTAAGAAAATCAAAGTAGCTGATGTCGAAGAGAAGCTGATGGAGATGAAAGGGAAGATCAGTGCAGATAGGAAGAAGATGACTGTCTTATATTTCTTAAGCAAGGTAATGGTAGCTAAGGCGAAGGCCGATGGAAACATTGATTCCTTCATTCTCAGTATTGTCGATGATTTGCGAGCTTGTGAGACATTTCCATGGGGCCGTTATACATTCGACGAGTCTATTGGCGAGATTGGGAGCATTGTGAAGAAGTTCAAAGGCTCTGTTAAACCAAAAGCCACTATTGGCTTTGGCGGTTTCATTCTTCCTCTAGAGGTAAAAGCTGCGACTGGCATTATAGTTTTTAGTTTATATGTTTATTTGTTTTGAAATAACTGGTGAAATATGTGTAGGCTCTGGCGTTTGAGTGTATTTCACACCTAAGACGCAAATTTAGAGAAGTAGTATCTGCAGAGAATGATTGTCCTAGGTTGTGCAAGCACAAGTTCAGCGAGAGTTGCATGAAAGGTTTCCCATTGGAAGAAATAAACGAAGCGCTTGGAAGTACTAAGGTTAGATTTAGAGTTCATATTTGGTTATTTGTGTATTTGTTTATAGTTTGAATTTTAAGTTAAATTCGATCATTTGCGCAGGATATCACCAGCATATTGGAACCTGACACAGATGAGAAATCTTTGATGGCGCGCATAATAGATGAGGATTATTGATCCAATCGTTGATAAATGGACAAAGCGGCTAATTGTGTAGAATAAGAGGATATGGTGGAAAGATCTGTATGAATCGGACATTGCTTCCCGAAGTGGCTCCAGTAAAGATGCTTATGAACCTCTACCCCCAAGTTGATACACTTATGGTTAGGATTGCTGCAATGGAGGAGACGATCAAACTCTAGAACAAGAGGTTGAAGGAACGTGAAAGCTTTGTGTCAGAGCAGCGAGAGAAGCAAGCCGTGGTTGTTTACCGTGGAGGAGTTGTTGAGAAAGATAACCGTGAGTTTCTTGGTATTTAATGAATTAAGACGATTTATATTGTTGTTAATTATGATGGCACTTTTTATGCAGTTGATGGAGTAGATGGTGAGCAGGATCGTGGGAAGGATCGTGAGAAGGTTGCTGATAATGAAAATGGTGGTGATGGTGATGGTGATGGTGATGGTGATGGTGAGAAGGAAGAAGTTGTGAATGATGGTGATGGTGAGAAGGAAGAAGTTGAGGAAGATGTAGATGATGAAGTTGATGAAGGTGAAGAACAGGAAAAGGATGACCAAGTAGCTGATGAAGAAGAGGAAGCAGAAGTAGCTATTGCTCAGGAAATAAAGGAACTAAGAAGGGGTCGAAGAAAGGTAAGAATAAAGGGTCGAAGAAAGGGTCAAAGAAAAAGGAAGAGAAGAAGAATACCACTCATATGGCACTTGGGAAGCAAAGAAGACAAACCTCCAGGAACATGCGGACACCTTATGAGGCTCGCGAGAAGAATCTAAGGAAGAAGTATATGAATGGTGTTGGTTTTTTGAACAATGCTCAATGTTTTTTTTTTAACTTGGTGTGGTTGATCTTTTTTCAACTTTTGTTGTGTTAGTTGAACTTGGTTTGGTGTTGTGTTTGTTGGATTAAGGATCTTTTGGAACCTTTTGGTATGCTGCTATTAGGTGAACTTAGGAACTTGGTATGATTTTGGAACTTTATTGAGTTTGCGGTACAACCGAGTGCACTTGGAGACAACTGAATTGAAAAATGTACAAACTGATTCCACATGGTAATATTAGATACAACTACATAGATAAGTCTTCCTTCATAACTGAAATGAACATAAGTCTTCCTTACAAACTGATATTGATAGAACATAGATAAGTCTTCCTTAATAACTGAAATGAACATAAATAAGTATTCCTTACAAACTGATAGAACATAAAAAAGTCTTAATATGAATTGACAACATAGAAATTTAATCATGGTTTTGAATCTTCTCCTTTGTTCTTAAGCACCATTTCAAGTTGCTCGATACGATACTCATGGCTTCGAAGCTTCTTGGCCTGATAGTCCACAGTCCTCCTTAAGTTAGTGGCTTCTTCTTCGACGCCTTGTACCTATAGTTTATGAACGTGTTGGCCATTTTCCTGCACATATTGCAAATATAGTTCAAATGATTTGATGCTTTACCAAATCAACAAATCAACAAATCACCAAATCAACAAATCACCAAATTACCAAATCAGCATATCTCACCTCAAATGCATTTCAAACAAAGTACCTCCTTCCCACGTCATATTCGGGTTGTGTAGGCTCCACAACGATTCGACCACCGCAAGGACATCTTGTCGGTATCCCATTGTCACCATCCAGAATTAGGTACAACATGTTGTATTCCTTCTTCGCCCTCTTAATGTCACTGTAATAAGGATCGGATTCGAATTTATCCATACTCAAGGTTCTGCAAAAATACATACATTAGGAATCTATACCCTAAATCGAAATGAAAACCCTAATCAATTGTTACATCGATTTTACCGTATCGACTCACCTGCTTGTAGCTCTCTATCTCTTGTCAGTTCTCTATAGATTTGGAATATTGAAGTGGGAAGAAGAAGATAATGGGGAGAGAGAGAGAGAGAGAGAGAGAGAGAGAGAGAGAGAGAGAGAGAGAGAGAGAGAGAGAGAGAGAGAGAGAGAGAGAGAGAGAGAGAGAGAGAGAGAGAGAGAGAGAGAGAGAGATTCTAATGGAGAGAAGTCGGCCGAAATATTTGCTCATAAAAAGAGTGAATCTGTATTTTTTTTAAAGTGAAATATTCCCGCCAATGTTAAAATATTCCCGCCTTAGGTTTCAGCGAAATTTGAACAAAATATTGTATACTTAGTTGTACCCATATGTACAAATGTTCTTTCTTCTTCACAGTTGTACATTTGCGTTTTTCCAATAGACCTACATTTAAAATTATATTTTTTAGTTATCCATGTTATTTTATAGTTTTTCATGTCATTTATAATGTTCTCATAGAAAAAGTTTTCTGAAAAAACATAATTTGTCTCTTGACCATCTGATGTATTATAGAAAAAGTTCCGTATTACCTAATGTATGTTTAAGTGAAACAACAATCTTTAGTTAAATCACTTTTAAAATTTTAAGTTTCTAAGTTTTTAAAATCAAAATAGTAATAATCATATTTAACTTGTGAATTGGAGATTTTTATTTTTTTTAATAAAATTATTTGTAAAGATATTTAATATATGAGTTAAATTATGACAAATATTTGGTGTAATATTTGAAAAATAGTAGTATTGGTTAAAAAATGAAACTTTTTGTATACATCCTCTTTTTATTTGTTCCAAGTATTCTAATAGTTGCAAACATTGTATACATCCAGGGTTGGCCCGGGGCTAAAGCTGGTAAAGCACGAGCTTTAGGCGCCAAAAATATATTATGTATTTAGGGGTATCATATAACAAAATTTTCATTGTGGTATAGTACTCGACCCATTTGAACCTTAGGCGCCTAGTAGTAACGGACCGGCCCTGTATACATCATATTCTTTTTTATTCCAAGAAGAAGTACCTACATATTTATATTAACTTATAGTCGAACCATAGAAATACCTAGTTGTACGGATTTTTAAAACACAAACAGATTGTTCTTATTTGTCCCAAGTAGTACCATTACGAAAAAGAAATACATCGCAATAAATCACAATACATCACAAGTGTCCTTTAGCCACTTTCAAGTTGTAACCAATTTTCCAAATTAATACCACGGACAGACTTGTTATTCGTCCTTCGCCGTCGACGTTCTCCACTGGATGGAAACCTCTTATCTTGAATTCTTCTAGGTTTTTTGGTGTAATCCGGAGGTAAAGCGACCAATCCTTTTATATTTGCAGGAACACTTCACTTAGACTCATGCGGCACTAGATAAAGTGTCTTGTAATAAGCCATTGCCCAAGTCTCAATCAAGTAATATCTAGAACATAAATCATAGATACTGACATTCCCCGTTCTCCCTAGATTCTTCACTTGTAAAATGGTTGCGGAATTGTATGCACACAAGGAAACTTGTCAATATCGAAAGTTCTACAACTACAACTTTTGTTCAGCAAGTCTACCAAATACTTCTTCCCGTCAAGTCCAATTACATCGTACTCTAGCCGGAAGCTGTTTATTTCATTAGCCTCTAAGTGCGTTGCAATTGCACATCGTGTATGCAATTCATTCTCCACAACCGGCACTAATTTCTTTGTGTCCGCCTCAGAACCAGCTTCCTTCCTATGTCTGTTAAACCATTCAAAAAATTTCTCAAGGATATCATTAATCAAAGGTAATAAGTAGTACTTCCTTGCTTTCTTAAATGTGATGTTTAGAGATTCAGCGGCATTGCTAGTGTCAAAATTGTACTTATCTCCTTTAAAATAGGCTCATGACCATTTTTCCACCTCAACCGTTTTATCTAGATACTCAACCGCTTGGGGAAAACTGATCCTAAAATCAGAATATTCTCGGTCGAATTCAGCCTGAGTGTAGATATGAGCTAATTTACTTACTACTGAATCTTTTCTGAGGTTATTAACCTTTTTCCTAACGTTTTGAGACAAGCGCCAGATGCAATGTCCATGTTGAGATCTCGGGTACACCTCACGAACATACTTGATGATGCTTGAATTTCTGTCACTAAGAATAACCAATTCAGGATCATCCGGTATAACAGTTTTCAGGTTTTCGAGAAACCACTTCCAACTAACATCTTTCTCAGCATCGATTACACCAAAAGCAAGGGGGGTAATGGTGGCGATTAGGATCTTGTACTGTCGCAAATACTAGCTGACCACCATAAACAGTTTTAAGAAAGGTTGTATCCACAACTATCACTTTTCTCATTGAACTGAACCCTTCAATGCTTGCTCCGAGGGCAATGAATAGTTATTCAAACTTGTTCTCACTATCCAACTTCACATTTGTTACCGTACACAGATTGACCGTCTCTAACATGTACATATAAGAATACAACTTCATGTAGCTCTCTTTAGGAGTTCCTCTAATATTACTAACGGCTAGTTTTTTCTCTCTTAAGGTCGTCGAGTACGAGCACCCCACACCAAGTCTCCCATGAACAAGAATTACAATTCTCTTAGGAGTTGGGGTCTCCATCTGACCTTGAAAGTCTTGAAGCAAAAGAGAAGCTACAATTCGCGGCGTGCCTTAACAGTGGCGACCCCAAAACAGTTCTTATTTGAAGCTGAATCAACCAGATCTTGTATTGCCTCCTTCGAACTAAATTATTGACCTAATTCAATACCCATACCATCTTCCCATTCTTCAACATACTTAGGACTCTCAACAGAACGTGGAAGCTCAACAAATTCATGCATATCATTTTCTTCCACAACCTCTTCCACAGCCGGAATTTCAACATTTGGTTCTACATTATTACAATCTTTGTTAACAACTTCATCCATTACCTCTTCAATAACCGGTTCATTCTGATGCGTCGGGGCCATACCACCTCTGTAGATAGCTAAAACACCAGCATTACCTACATCATCAACTGGGGCATTTGAAACTGACACATCATAATTCAACCCAATTGAACTTCCCTCAAATGCTTTTGAAAGTTGGTCACCCATCCCATTTGTTGGTCTTTGTTCAATATCGTTAGATAAATAAGAACATCCTCATCATCCGTAATATATGACGAGTATAGTGACTTAGAAACCGACGGAATGTAGCTCAATTTCAGCCTCGTAAACGTTTTATCTACCCCAATCTTCCGGAAAATCTTTTCCACTAACTTCGCATAAGTAATCTCCTCCAAAGATGCAGTCCTAAACGAAACAACATAGATTGAATTCCTACAAGAAATCCATGTATACTCTTCTGAATAGTATCCTCCATAGTCGAAATGTATGTCGGTGTGCATGATGGTCTTTGGATCCTGTAAGTACAATAAAAAGGAAAACTTAATTATTAGCAAATACCCAACCAAACATAGTAATTCCAATTGTACAAGTTGTCTTATGTTCCATTTATACCATTTGTCCTAGTTGACCTATATTTATAAGTTTTTTCATTTTTTCCATTTGTCTTATCTCTCCCGATTCCATGACCCAAATCAGATTAGATTCGTAAAAATCACTTTCCTTCGGCATATACATTGCACAATTTGCCCAATGCAAGACTCAAGCTTCATCTCAGTTACTACATTTTGACCAAATGTACTAACGCAAACAAGTTTTACAAATCAAATCCCTAAAATCAATTTTCATACTTACAATCCCGTCGAAATTGGAGGAGCTGGTGGATAGAGGCGGTTCCAGCGCGAATTCCGCCGCAGATGGACGATGTTTCGACGGCCAACAGATCAGAATTGAGTTGACCGTTTTCCGGCGAGCTCCGACGGAGAAAGAGCAACGAAATGAGCTCGATCGATTTTATAATTTCCCCACTAATTCATATATTCATTTTCGTTTCCTTTTATTCATATTTATATTAAAAAAACATATTCATTAAGGGTAAACATGGAATCGACATAATGGGGGATATGTAGATCATAGTAGGGCATATGAGACTTTTGCTCCTTTAATTAAGATCAAATGAGCCAATGATTCGAGATGGAAGGCAGTGAGAAGAAGAAGACAAGTTTTGGGAGAATTTATATAATCAGAAGGGTTTTAGTGCTTTAGGTCTTTACGGTTCTTGTTCGACGCCGTTTCAAGATTATGTGAGTTCGTAAATGTTCGGCTTTCGATTTTAAATTTCTATTAAGGTTTTATTAAATAAAAATATGTAATTTTTTTAATGGATTACTTTGTTTTGGGCTTTTAATTTTTAAAGCCTTTTTTCTTCATCTATTGATTGATTGGTTATCCAATTAAAATTTTTATTTTTCAATATTAACCATTTTAAACTTTTTAGTTTGAGTAAATTATTTGTTTGATTTTTTTGTCAACTTTGTTTGATCTTATACATTTTAGATTTCATCAATGACACAACAAGAAAATTGGTCTCAGCTCAACTTAGAATCACATAAGGGGACCCACTATCCCCACAAATCTTCATCTTTTATAGAAATATTTTCTGGTTTATCAAACGGAAAATTCCAAAGTGTATGAGTAGCAAAAAAAGAGTCCAAATATTAATCATTTGCTATTTGCTAACGACTCGATGTTTTCTGCAAAACAAGCTAAAAACTGTAAATCGCCAAGCAAGTTCCTTCAAGACTGTAAGCAATCATCAGGTTAGAAGATAAACTTGGAAAAGTCTTCAATAACTTTTGCGGCAAAAACATACTAAGAATCTAAAATGAAGCAAAAAGTATTCTCGGTATAGCAAAAGAAGGAGGCTAAGGTACATACCTTGGTCTCCCAAAAAAACTTTGGGAAAAAGAAACAAGGCATGTTAGCATCCATAATCGACAAAATGAGACAGAGAGCAGCTAGCTGGTATACTAGATTTCTGTCTTGAACTGGACAGTTAACATGCTGAAATCAGTCATATATGTAATACCAAACCACATGATATCTTGTTTCAAACTACATATGAGCCTTTGTAAGTGAATACAACCAATATTGACTAGATTCTGGTTGGATGATACTTCAGGGGAAAAAAATGTCATAAACTATTTGAAATAAACTTACTTTGTAAAAAAGGATGGCGTTTTGGGATTCAAAGATGTGCAAACTTTCAATGACGCAATGTTGGCTAAACTTAGATGGAGACTCCTCTCAAAACCCTCATGCCTTATGGTGAGAACACTCCTTGGAAAATACTCCCATAACACATCCTTTCTGGAGGTATCAAGCAAAGATATTTATGGAATGACCAAATTCATGGCTTGTTTGATTTTTGGCCCAAGAGGCCCATAGAATTTCTTCACCTCTTTCTCGTTTAATTACCTTCGAGAGCATGCAACGAGATTGCAGAAATCATGCTTTCCCTTTCCTCTGCCTATCTTGTTTCCATTTCTTGCTGAAATATCTCTTCTTATATACTTATTGATGTTGTGATAAGAGTGAGAGAAAATAAGAAGAAGAAGAAGAGAGAGAGAGAGAGAGAGAGAGAGAGAGAGAGAGAGAGAGAGAGAGAGAGCTGGCTGTCTTCCTCTGCATTGTGGATGTCTTCTATGTTTCCTCCTTATGTCGTTTCTCACGCCGCTGTCTTTTCCTCCCTCTCTCACCAATGCTGCTACTTCACTTCTTAAATGAGGTTCGTGTGTTGAACAAAGCCGTCATGATCTCCATTTGCTTCAAGCGTAAATCTTTTCCGTCATCTGCTGCGAGCCACCACCACCTCGGTTTGTTGCTGTTGTGTGACGGTTTTACACCGGAAATGCCGCCACTGTATTCAATGTCCGCCACTGTATTCAATTTCCGCCACTGTCGAATACGTCGTGCTGCTGTCGGATGTTTCATTATCTAGCACCTGCTCCACCGTCCGTGCTCCGATCTCCTTCTTTTGCTGGTGAAATCTCAGCCTTGCACCTTCCTTGCCCTTTCTCTCTTACTCGACATCATTTCTGGAGACCATCGCTGTAACACCCGTCTCCCGGCGAACCGGAGACGCGGCATTAAGGCACCCGTTGAACTGGATTCGGTCAAACCGGGATGCCATCCCAACTTTTTACAGGTCCCAGGTGCCTCCTGTTGGAATTATGTCCAGTAATCTCTGTACTGTCTCTAGAAAGTAAGAGTATGTCAATGATCAGACATAAGTCATATAATACTGGGGGTCATGATGGCTTGCTAGAGTCCGCTCATGATCTATAAATCTTGGATTTATTGCCTTTATTATATGATCCCATATGGGTCACACGCCTAAGCTAACAGGAAAATGTGTAGGAACGGTTTAGCAGAAGTACGGTAAAAGTGCTAGGCATTTACTGTACTTAGAGAGACTAAAGGGCCTGATTAAATCTAAGGGATTTAATCAGACTGAGATTTGGGCCCAAAAGCCCGTAAGAACTGGACAAGGGTTTTAATAATAAAACTTGCCCTAGCTCTTATTTTCTCAGCCACTTTTGCGCCTCCCTCAGCCTCTCTCTGCGCCTCCTACCAGCTCGGTCTAGCAGCCAATTTCCTGTGCGTGCGTGTGTGAGCCTTTGGAGGAACTATCTCTTGGTGGTTCTGCTGATCTCTGACCCGTACCTCCTCTTTCCGCTGCATAATAAGGTAACAGGTGAGATCCTTTATGATTCTGCAAGAGAACCTAGATCTGGCATGTTTAGGTGAGTTTAATCTGAAGAATTGAATCAGGATTAACACTAAACATTCCTTCAGTGGTATCAGAGCCATTGGTTCTGTTAGGATTTCTTGTTTAGAATCATGTTTAGGTTGTTTAGAAGTGTTTGAATCAATCTATTGATAAGAAAAACACTTAAGAAACAAAGAATTAAAACCTAAACTAATAGAAATCGCATGATCCGATCTATATGAATCGTTTTGCGTCGGAGTGTTGATCGCCAAAGGATCACACGTCCGGATCAAGTTGCGTCGCGTCATCCGATCATGGATCGGTATGCGCGAGAGATGGACCGCGATGATGAACCGATCGAAACAGCCGATCGCATGGATCGATCACGGATCGATGTCATGGATCGACAGCGATCGCGTCATGATCGCACGATCCGAGCATCGTCCCGATCGCTCGTCCCGATCGTCCCGTCTCGTCCCGATCGCATGGCCCGGCTGTCCCGATCGATCGTCCCGATTGCCCGCATCGCGTGAAGCTTCGGCTGGTGATCGTGATCGGTTCGAATGTAAAAATCGGTTCGGTCTGATTCGTGGTTCGGTTTAAAACTTGATTAAAACTTAATCGTCACGGTTTAATAAACAGACTTAATAAAATTTATTAAGTTCTGGTTAAACCGGGATAAGAAATCCAAAGTCGTAAAATTGGATTTAGTGCCTAAACCAGTGGTTTTCTAATTTGATTTGGTTGGACCAAATAAATTGAGAAAATCCGTTTTAGTAAATAACCGGTTGACAATTGTGGTCATCGTAGTAATTAATTTTGGTTAGACCAATTTTAATGAACCAGACCGGTTATGTCATTTAATTGGACAATTGGGTTATGTCTTGGACATGGACCAATTCTTGGGCCTCGGGCCAAGAAGTTAAAACAATTGGGCCAATTATTTGAGTCTTATTCTTCAGATTATTTTAAAATTCATTTAATTATTAAAATTTGATTTTAAAATTAATCAGTTTCCAAAAAATCTGAAATTAGAAAGTTTCTTAAATTAGAAGTTTCTAGATTTGCATGTTTTGGATTTTAGGAAATTTCTATATTTAGAAAGTTTCCAATTTTAGGAAGTTTCCAATTTTAGAAAGTTTCCAATTTTAGAAAGTTTCCAAAATTAGTAGGTTTCCAAAAAAGGAAAGTTTCCCGAAATAGTAATCTTCTATTTTGGGATAAAATTTTAATAAACCTACAAACCTCAAATAATATCAAGCGTTGGATGTCTTGTCCAGATTATGTCAGCTGTTGAAGCCCATTCAATCGTACACACGGCCTTACAGTGTGAGGGTGTCTATCTTTTGCGTGGGTAAGACGGTTTGTGATTCATAAATGTCATTGGGAGTCCCAGACATTAGTGATTACATGACTGTATAGTCTGGTTTTCTTGACTAGGCCATCGGGAGTCCCGGGCCTTGAGACATCAGAGTGGATTGGGCGTCGGGCCCAGATTCACAACCAAGAATTATATCACGGATATAATTAGCCGAGATAGGGCTTACCGATATAAGCTAAGGTTGGGTGACGGCCAGTGGCCCACTTTGATCTTAGTTATATGTGGATCTTGGAATCATTATATTCTATTGAGGGTAACTAATGTTATTGAATATAATGAGAGATTAATCAAATTAACTATAATGCGAGATTAATCATATTGAACATATTAACTAAAATCCTTTTATCTTATATTTCAGCTATGACTAGCACAAACAATCAAAACACTTTCTCGATCCGGTCTGTCCTTGAGATGGACAAGCTGAACGGATCAAACTTCTTGACCTGGTCGCGGAACCTGAGGCTAGTCCTCAGACAGGAGAGAAAGGACTATGTCCTTGAGGATATGCTCAAGACAGTTGAGCCAAACGTGAAGAGTACCCTGAATAATCTCATGATAGAGAAGGGTAGGTTTGCTAAACCTAATGCTGACAAGGGTGAAGGCAAAGTTGTCCAGATTTTGAATCATGGCAAGCGTGTGTCTTCTGAGCCCGAGTCAGATGCCTCTTACGTTGGTAAGTGCTGCTACTGTAAAGAGACAGGGCATTGGAAGAGAGATTGCATTAAATTCATGGAAGATGATGAGGAGTTGAAGTTGATGTATGAGACTACTTCCTCAGGTATTCATGTTATTACTTCAAGTTCTACCTTAAAGGTATTGGATACTGGTTGTGGCACTGATATTTGTAGTAATATGCAGAGCCTAAGCAACAGTAGAATGTTGAAGGAAGGACAAGTGGATCTACATGTCTGGAAGGAGCGATGGACGCTGCCTCAGCCGTAGGGTTTTCACTTGTAGATGCCTTCGAGGCTTGGTTTTGTATTAAGTAATTGCTACAATGTACCTGCTTTAAGCAAAGTTGTTTTTCATTTTCTTGTAAGAATTTGAATGTTTTTCATTTTGATAAAAGACAAGTTTTGTTCTTTTGATCTTAATGAAATATTAATTGTAGCACCCTATTCAAGGAATGGGTTTTATATCTTAAACCAAAGAATGCCTAAATGTAACATAAATACTGAATTGGTTTAAATCTGATGAATTAAACCTGATTTTTCTTGGCATAAAAGTCTTGGTCACATAGAGTAAGTCGGATTCAGAAATCCCATAGTTATGGACTGTTGGGCTCATTTGATAGGATATCTTATGAGACTTGAATTCTGTTTACTGGACCAAAAGACAAAGGGGCCTATCTTAGCCGAGCTAGAGAAAGGCCCAAAGGCTTATTGGAGATTGAACATACTCATGTATGTGGTCCGATGAGCAGTAATGCCAGAAAAAAAAAGTTCCTGTACTTCATTGTCTCTACTGATTAATTCAGTGAGTAAGACTGTGTTCATTTGATGAGACACAAGTCGGAATTCTTTGACATGGTCGAAAGAGTTCCAGAATGAGGTATAGAATCTGAGTGACAGAAGTATTAAGACTCTGAATTAAATCACGAGTGAGAATACTTGAGTCATTAATGGTGTGATCATCTGAATGAGCGTGAAGTCGTTTCACAGATCAATTCTCCTGAAAACCTTGAGGTATTTCTGTGAGAAAGAATCAGATCTTATAAGAAATGATTAAAGATGAGTCACACGAATCTTCCATGATATTCTTGAAGAATAACGCTCTAGAAATATCTAAGTTTACGCTTAAATAGTTCCACCAATATCAGTTGAAAGACACCACGTAAATGTGGATTGGAATCGATCCAAATTCGTCTTTACTGAGTATTTGTAGTTGAGCTACTTCGCTGGTTGTCCTAGGGAAACCAAGGCTTGTTATCTTTTACGTCCATTCTGTTTTCAAGAAGGGAAGTTACTTTCCAAGAAGAACAGTGGGAGTAAAAGTATGACTCGAAGAAATTCGACAAATACAGGTGGCTGCTCAACCTGTTGAGGGAGAGCAGCGGATGGATTTACAGATTTCTGTAGAATCTACACCTGTGGAGCCTGAAGTTCGCAGATATGAAAGAATCAGTCACTAATCCGAGAGTGAATTCTCGTCATTAGTTGAACCTGATGATCATTGAAAGTTCGCATGATCTGATGATCATTGAAAGCGACGAATCTGCGAAACTCAAAGAAGCGAAAGTGAGCCCGGACTCCGGAAAAATTACATTTTGTGTAAGTTAGCTTCATCGATCCATTCATGGATGGAAGCAAACATATCGGAGTTGGAATCTTCGTTCTGTTGAAGTAGTCAAGGTTTTGACTTAAACAGGAACGAAATGGAACTGTGCGTTTACTAAAAGATAAGTGGGAGCAATATTGCATTTCTCATAGTGTATGTCGATGACATACTGATTCTCGGATATAACGTCCCAATGCTGCAGTCGGTAAAGGACTGGCTTGGGAGTTGGTTTAATGATTGACATGGGTAAAGCCACGTATGTTCTTGGATTTTGGATCTAAAGATAGAGATCCAAAAGAGCTGGTAGGACAATGTCAGGATTCTTAAATTGACAAAGTCCTACACGTTTTCAGCAATCCAAGAAGGATTTTATGCCAATGTCACATGGCTTACGTTAAGCAAGAAACAGTATCCTACGATATCTGCTGAGCTTGAATGCATGGATGAGATTCCATATGCGTCGGCAATTGGATCTATCATATATGCCATGACACGTACTTGTTTTGATGTTGCTTTAATGTTAAGCAAGACAAGTAAAAGACCAGTCAAATCCAGCAAAGAATCACTGGATTGCCGTAAAGAATATCCTAAAGTATTTGAGGAATACTAAGGATAAGTTCTTGATTTACGGAGAAAGTGAGGTGCTACGAGTCGGTAGAGTCTGAAAGGCATGCTTCCAACGGACAAAGATGATTTCCGGTCACAGTCCGGTTATATCTTGTGTCTATCTGGCGGTGCAAGGCACTGTTGCTGACTCCATGACTTAAGCTGAACATTTCGCAGCTTGAGAAGCGGCGAAAGAGGTTGTTTGGAAAGAAGAGTTCGTCACTGAACTTGATGTGATTCCCAGCATAGATGAGACAAGCTGCACATCAGAGGTCCAAACACCTTGAGGGTAGGTATAACCTATTCCATGAGATAAATGACAGAGATGTTAAGTAGATCAGCAAGTTTCAACGAATGAGAACGTTGCTAATCTATTAACGAAGTCACTCCTTAGGCCTAAGCACGAGTCGCGGACTGTTGCTGTAGGATAAGTGAAATTAAGATATAGTCTTAATTTCAGTGGGAGTTTGAGGGCTTTATTTAGTTATTGATATGTTCTTGTAAAACATTTTATGATGTTTAATGAAATTATTATTTCAAGATTATTTTAACTGTGATGAAATAATCGTTCCAAAATGATATGAACCATTTTATAGGACATCGAAGTAAGTGACTTGATCTTGAGTGGTGGCGGCTCCGGCGGCGGCGCGTGGACTCCGGTAACGGCGCGTGGCTCCCGGTGCGTGCTCCTCCGGCTGCGTGTGGATCTCACGCGCGCGGCACTCCTTCGGCTGCGCGTGGATCTCACGCGCGTGGCACTCCTCCGGCGTGTGAGGGCACGTATACGGCGGTGCGTGGCGGATCGGTCGGCGGCTCCGGCTTCGTCTCGTCGAGGCGGTCACTATGGTGGGCTCTGTTTCTCGGGATTCAGAGTATTTTGGGAGTTACGAAAAAAACAAAACGTTTTTTGGGTTTGAAATACTAGATCTGGTTCTTGGGAGTTACCTGGTGTGAGAAGAGGAAGAAAAAACGTGAATAGGATCTGCTGGGGCTTCGAACAGCTCAAGACTTTGACAGGGTTCTGCCAGAAGCGAGAGAAATAGGATTTCTGGAGGAAATGAACTAGTATTTATAAGAAAAGATAAGGAAAGAACATATGGTTTTGGAAAAAAAAGGAATAGACTTTGGGCTTTCTCCTCTTTTTCTAAAAAATATTTACTGAATCGGGCCAGGGCCATTACAATCGCGATGATCACTCGCAACTCCTCAAAATCACTCTTGTTTGTCTCTATTTTCCATATAAGAGGCATGTGATTTTGAAGCTTATTTTAAAAATATATATGATATACGTACGTAACTAAGAGTGGTCGATATGGTGCATTTAATTATATTAGTTAAGGATGTATGTTTATATATATAATTTATTATATTATTTAATGGAGTGAGTTTAAGAGTTAGTGTTTGACTTCATTAATTCTGTTTTTCAAAGTCAACTTTGTAATTCAAAACATAGAGAATAAAAGTATCTCTGCTCTCAACTAAGGCGATGGCGACTAATTAGGGTTTGATGCGGCGAGCTCATACGGCTTGGATTATTGGGGAAATCTATGATGATGGTTCAAGATCTAATGATCGACAAGCAAGGATTGATTTTTTGTGCACGATTTCGGGATGGTTCGCGGAAAGAGTTGATATGGGCTTCGACTTGGGGACAAATATGAGTCACTTGAAAGGAAATCAGATGAGGATCTCAAAGTCGTATCATCGACTACCAAACCAAGATCCTGGGAATAGATGCGGACTCCACTTATGGCAAACAAGATTTGGGGCCAATCGGAATCTGGGAATTAATTCGGAATCAAGCGAGGTTTTTTCGTCTCGAGGTGAAAAGTTTGAGCAATATTTATTTGAAGCTAACTTAAGGAAAGAAGGGATTAAGGAGCGGGATTTGATTTGTATTGTGCATATTCATTTTGCAATATCTAAGATACGTAATAATTTGACGGATGGGATTCTCAGGGGTTTATGGAAAGCAATGGAGTCATCAAATCGGAGAATTAAACACCAAGAATCGCAGAGGGATTGCGATGAAGTGCTCGATATTGGGTATAAAAGAAGATGGCTCGGCTGGAGATTTTACACAAACACAAAGCAAAAAAAGCACAGAACATTACTTGAGACCGATACAATGTCACAAGCTAATGCGATCCTGTCAAAGAGCGAGGGGAAGAGAGTGATGATAACACCAACACCAAGATTGAAGATATCAGTCCCTCGGTTTGATAATACCGAACTGATCAAGAGTTACGCCAGGACCATAATTGGGAGATGCCTAAATCCGAAGAAGCAAGAAACAAAGGCTCTGGTTCATCTGTTTCCCCAAATATGGAACAAAGAGGAGAAGATAGCAGGGGCTGATCTCGGGCTTGGAAGGTTTCAATTTAATTTTGATGAGGAGAAAGACATTGTGGAAGCAATGGCAATGGAACCTTTCCATTTCGACTCATGGATGGTATCTATGGTGAGGTGGGAGCCGAATATGGATCCTGATTATCCAACAGCAATCACATTTTGGGTGAAAGTAATAGGTGTTCCACTACATTTCTGGGCAAATCAAACTTTCATGAGCATCGGAGACGGCATTGGAGAAGCAAAAACAGTGGATCTTGATAATGGGCGTGTCAGGGTTTTAATGAATGGATTAAAACCTCTGATTTTTGAGACAGTGATTGACTTTGGTGGTGGAGAGGAGATTCTCGTCCAGTTGAGGTATGAACGCCTTCATGGCTACTGCAGAACCTGCGGTAGTATGTGTCATGAAACAGAGCTTTGTCCGACAACGACAGCGATGAAGGAGATGGAGGAAGTACCAAGAAGAAGGCACGATAAAGATTATAAGGGTAACTCGGATGGCTCTGGTGGAGTAAGCTACAAAGGAGCTGTAACTTTGGGAAGACAGGAAGAGTCTCGTGATGGCAGAAGAGACTCTGCAAGACATGGAGAAGCAGCGCGCAATCACAGAGGGAGGGAAAGGACAATGGAGCATAGGGAGCAGACGAGATCAGATACTACTAGAAGAGATACTAGGCCTGATGATAAGAGGTATGACAGTTCATACAGGGAAGGAAGCTCCAGGGGAAAGAGAGGTTACTCTCCTAGGCGTAAGCAACACAAGTCAGTGCAAATTTATAAGGAAAAAGAGACTAATGGAGTCCAACAGGAGGCCTTAATATTGAGTGAGGAAGAAAAAGCTGTTATTGAAGCACTTAGGGCTAAAAACACGATGAAGATGGGGTCGACATTAGTAGATGATAGGGATCATGGAAATTCAGTGGATGGTGTTGAAGAAACAAGTGTGAGAGAAGAACTTAACTGTGTTGGGGATGCTTTAGTAAATGTGGATACACGGATGGAGGAGACGAGGCAACAAAGCCCAATGGCGATGGCTGAGGACTTCACTTCGGGTATGGATTGTTTTGACATTAATGAATATCAGTCTATGGATGTGGGTAAGGAATTGCAGAATATTGGGAGCATTGATGCACTTATGGAGTTACTGGAGCCAGCCGGGAATGTTGAGGAAGAAGATGGTGCTTTTAATGCAGCTGAAAATCAGTACCAGGATACTCACGACCAGGTTATGGGAAACGGGGAGGAGGACGGTGAGCTGATACCAGGATATGATAATGGAAACGCAATAGGTGAGAAAGAGATTTTGGTTGAATCAGACATGGTAGAATTGGAAACAGGGAAGAAAGGGGATAGCAAGAAGATTCAGGGGAAGAAGAAAGTAGGAACAGGGAGCCATGTTCTTATGGGTCGCTTATCTAAAAGGAATCTGGTTCATGGCCTTACCTCTCCAAGGAAGAAGATAATTCCGAAAGGAGTCGGAGCAGCAGGGACATCTGGAAAGGAGTCAATGGTGGAGGAAGCTAAGAACCCCAAGCTCAAGTCTGCCATTGAGAAGGTTCTGGATCAGTAAGCTGCCATAAGCAAGCATTTGTTATGAGTTTTTTGATGAATTCAATAAGCCATCAATTTATAGTTCGGGAATGCTCAAACGTTGATTTGGGGTTCTTTCAAGCTAGGCATTTGTTTCTAGTACTGTTTTTCTTTTATTTCTGGTTATACATGGTAGTACCATGGCTTGTATTGTGTCGTTATCGATTAAATGCAAGATATTTGGATTTTTGGTGTGTTGCTATGGTTTTAGATTATGGAAATGTATCAATGTGGTCTCAGATTATTTATATCACACACCAGGTAACAAAATGGATTGAATTGATGTTGTATGAAGAACAGATGCATACAAACACATGGTTTAAAGAACAAGGATCACAATGGGTATGGAAATGTATATATGGGCAAGTGGACATATGGAGGCTGTGGATTTTGGTCGTCACGGTTGAAGGGTCTGGGCCGTCTTGCAGTGGGATGACAGTGGGAATATCACTAAGTCGTGAATATTTGCAATCAACTGAACTGAAGATGGTGTGGTTGGGGCTGTATATCCCAGAACATTATACAACAAGGCTCATAAGTGACTTTGCAGGAATATGGGTGAACTTGAGGACGTACAATAAAAGTTATTATACCAGAAGATGGTTGAGATTAGTGGGCCTTATGGTGTCATATAGATTAACTTGGTGGAGGCTGGAAATCACACGGGAACCTATCGAGAAAGAGGAGTATGTAGTTTGTGGTGGTATGATCTGTATGGAAATGAGGATATGGATAGGTGATGTTGGTCAGAAGGATGATTATCTGGTTATTTTTATCTGGATTAGGACGAGATATGGATGTCATGTACTGCACAGGGACTCGGAAATAGCTGTATTAGAATGAAAATAATAAGTTGGAATTGCCAAGGTTTAGGAAGCAAATGGACAATCCGGTATCTCAGAGAAATCTGGCATAAAAATAAACCAGATTTTTTATTTTTATCTGAGACTAAACAGGATCTAATGTTTACATATGGTTTTAAAGGCCATTTTGGCTATGATAAATTGCACACGGTGGAACCACGAGGAGCAAGTGGTGGGTTAGCCCTATATTACAATGAAGCTCAAAATGTGGATATTATTTACTCAAGTGAACGAATCATTGATATCGAAGCCGATGTAGAGGGTAGAAGAGTAGCTATTTCTTTTGTCTATGGAGATCCGGTACAGAAACTTAGAGATCAAGCCTGGGAACGATTAACTCGATTTGGCTTAATCAGGCATCGTCCGTGGCTTATCATTGGAGATTTGAACGAAATCACCGGAAACCATGACAAGCAAGGAGGAACTTTGAGGCATGCATCGACCTTCTTGTCCTTTAATAATATGATCCGCGATTGTGGCTTGATTGAATTTCCACACCTGGGTGACTCCCTTTCTTGGAGAGGTCGACGAGGCAAACAAGTTGTAAGGTGTAAGCTTGATAGGGCGTTGGCAAATGAGGATTGGCATATATTGTTCTCTTTTTCATTTGTAGAGTATCTAGGAATGGTAGGATCAGATCACCGTCCACTAGTTGCGACAATTGAGGAATCGAAGAAGAAAAGGAGAAGTCAATTCCATTTTGATAAAAGATGGGTAGGAAAAGAAGGGCTCATGGATACTATTCAAATAGGATGGGAAGACAAGGAAGATAACAGAGGAAATGATCTCTTTTCAAAAATTGGGAGATGTAGACATGAGATTTCGAAATGGAGGAAAGGTTTAATTCCATATGGAAAAGAGAAAATAAGCGAATTACAAAGAGAGTTAGATACGGCCCAAAAGGATGATCAACGAACACAAGAGGAAATCTGGGAAATTTCCAATAAACTGAAGGAAGCATATCGGGATGAAGAGTTTTATTGGCAACAAAAAAGTCGAACTACATGGCACACATGGGGGGCCGGTATACCAAATTCTTCTTTGCATTAACAAAACAGAGGCGAGCAAGAAACCGGATAGTGGGATTACATAACTCGGAAGGACAGTGGGTAACAAAGGACTCCGAGATTGAAGGAGTGGCAGTAGATTATTTTACAACGATTTTTGAAACTACAAACCCAACAGATTTTGAAGGCTTCCTGCAGGAACTACCAATGCTGATTACGGATCAGATGAATAACAAACTTATGGCACAAGCATCAGAAGAAGAAATACGGGCAGCCTTATTTACGATGCACCCCGAAAAAGCTCCCGGGCCGGATGGAATGACAGCCCTATTTTACCAGCAATATTGGGACATCATCAAAAAAGATATACTCCAACTGGTGAACGATTTTTTAAGGGATGGAGATTTTGATAAACGGCTAAATGTTACTAATATTTGTCTGATTCCTAAGACGGAACGGCCCACTAGGATGACTGAACTAAGGCCAATAAGTCTTTGCAATGTGGTCTACAAGATAATATCAAAGGTATTATGCCAAAGGTTAAAGCCTCTGCTGCCTAAACTCATATCGGAAACGCAATCAACATTTGTGGCAGGACGATTAATCTCAGACAATATACTGATAGCACAGGAAATGTTTCATGGTTTACGAACAAATCCAGCATGCAAAGGAAAATTCATGGCAATCAAGACAGATATGAGTAAGGCCTATGATAGGATTGAATGGAAGTTTCTCGAGAAAGTTCTAGGAAAAATGGGCTTTGCCGAACAATGGATTCATCGTATAATGTGGTGCATCACTTCGGTTCAATATAAGGTATTGATTAATGGTCAACCACAGGGACATATCGTTCCGGAGAGAGGATTAAGGCAGGGTGACCCGCTATCTCCGTATTTATTTATACTATGTACGGAAGCTCTTATAACTAATATAAAGAAAGCGGAAAAAATGAAGCAATTAACAGGATTAAAGGTAGCAAGGAAAAGTCCAGCTATATCTCACTTGCTATTTGCGGACGACAGTCTATTTTTTTGTAAAGCTTTGAAAGAAGAATGCCAGATGATCTTAAGGATACTAAAGGAGTATGAAAGTGCATCAGGTCAACAAATAAATTTTGAGAAATCTTCTTTACAATTTGGTTATAAGGTGGAAGAACCAATCAGGGAGGAAATGAAAAATATCCTTGGTATTACAAAGTTGGGAGGGATGGGATCTTACTTGGGAATTCCGGAAAGTCTGGGTGGCGCAAAGACACAAATATTCAGTTTCCTTCAAGATAGACTTCATGGAAGGGTTAATGGATGGACAACCAAGTATCTGACACGAGGAGGGAAAGAGGTAGTGATAAAATCTGTGGCCACAGCATTACCGAACCACGTGATGTCCTGTTTCAGATTGCCAAAGACTGTGACAACAAAATTAACAAGCGTGGTCTCCCAATTTTGGTGGAGCTCGGGAGGAGGAAATAAAGGAATGCATTGGATTGCCTGGGATAAGCTCTGTAAGGATAAAGATAAAGGTGGAATAGGGTTTCGAGCTTTCAATGATACGAACACTGCTTTTTTGGCCAAACAACTATGGCGGCTGATTGATCAGCCCGATCTTCTCTTCTCAAAAGTATTCAAGGGAAGATATTTCAGAAAAACGGATCCTCTAGATCCAATACGATCATACTCACCATCCTATGGTTGGAGAAGTATGATATCAGCTAGATCTCTGGTTAATAAAGGACTAATTAAAAGGGTGGGTTCAGGTGCGTCTATTTCAATCTGGAATGACCCGTGGATACCAGCCTATCGCCCGAGACCAGCAACCCATAAACAAGGCGCGAACACTAATACATACATGGATGTAGATATGGTTGAACAGTTGGTTGACCCACAACGTCGAGTATGGAACAAACCTTTGTTGGAAGCAATAATGGAACCAGAAGATGCATTACTGGTTCAGAAGATGCCAATCAGTAAGATTATACAACCAGACAGATATGGGTGGCACTTTACTAAATCAGGTCGCTACTCGGTAAAATCAGGATATCTCACGGAGAGGGAATACCCAGATGGTGGCAATCATGTCCAAGTACTAGGCCCCGATATAAAGGGATTACAATCTCACTCATGGAAGTTAAATTGCTCACCTAAATTGCAACACTTTATATGGCAGATAGTATCAGGGTGTCTTGCGGTCTCTAAGAATCTAAAAGCGAGGGGCATCAAATGTGACACATATTGTGTCAGATGTGGTGCTGAGGAGACAATAAACCATGTCCTTTTTGAATGCCCTCCAGCACTTCAGACATGGGCCTTGTCCCGCATACCAACAAATCCGACATGTTTCCCTACGGAGGCGTTATTCACAAATATGGATTTTTTGTTTTGGAGGCTACCCCCACGGGAAACGAATAACCAGTTTCCATGGATTTTATGGTACATCTGGAAAAGCCGAAATGATATGGTATTCAACCAGGTTGATCGGGACCCTAATGAGACATTAAAACTTGCGGAAACGGAGCTCTTATCATGGGAAGGAGCCCAAACAAGTATACAAGAGAATAATCAACGATCGATGGGAAATAAAGGTGTAGACCAAATTATTGAGGTGCGACAAGGACAATGGTGTTTTGTGGATGGATCATGGAAAGAGGGGGATATTTTTTCTGGTCAAGGATGGTATAGTTCTCATGATGGAGGTGCAAATGTATTGATGGGAGCTATGAATATCAGACAGAGTCTGTCGCCACTACACACGGAGTTTGAAGCACTGCTCTGGGCCATGGAAAGCATGACGTTTTTCAACCACAAACATATCACTTTTGCAACGGATTGTTCAGAAGTGGTGAAGATAGTCTCCGAGCCGGAGAATTGGCCAGCCTTTGCGGTATACACTGAAGAGTATGACAAGATAAAGATGTTCTTCACAACTTTTGCCCTCAAGCATATATCACGCACACATAATCAGACGGCGGATAGGCTAGCACGGAGTGCTCGCCTCAGGCAGTCACCAAGCACACATATCGGGCGGGAACCACCGATGTGGATGATAGAGAATTAGCGTTTCCTTTTTAAATCTTGTTGTCAAAAAAAAAAATAAAAAAAAAAAAAAAAATATAATTTATTTACTATTTTCGTTTTTATCAATTTGGTTTAATTTCCTAAATTTGGTTTAAATCAATTAATCCAGTTTAATCAGATAATTCGGTATAATCAATTTTTGGTTTAATTTGGTCTGATTTGGTTTAGTAGATTTGACTTTTTTCAATTCAGCTTGGGTATATATTGACCAGGTTGGCTTTGTCCTTTGATCATTAACTTTGACCGGGTTAGCCGTTATCTATTTTCTCTCTTGAAAGACGTTTTATCGTGATTCTAGATTTAATGTTCATTCGAGTATTTAGAGTCTCAAAAGCACAGTTTTCCTAGGCTAAGTTGAGGGCTGCTCCACCACTTTGATACTTAGTCTGTAAACCTTTTGATATAGTAGTTTAGTAATAAATGCGATATGTTTCTTTGCTACATCGATTTAGGCTGTTTGTTAAATTAAAAATATGATTATGGATAATTCAATCCATTAATTGCATTGCCGCTTAATTATTAATAGATATGTAGTGGTATGTGTAGGTGAACTGTGGAGAGTATAAAGATTGAGCTCCACACTAGATCCGCGTTTTGTGCTGGGGCACAGGCATGTATGAGTTAATGTACTTTTAAACTTTTTATTTCATTTCTACTTTTAAGCGAATTGGTCCGGAGATATTCTCGTTTATTCCGGCTAAGGAAAGTTTCCTTTGACCGCCAATTAATTCTTGGCAAGTTTTCGAAACGTTTGGTAAGGTTTTTGGAAGGTTTTAGGATACTTTGTTTTACCTAGAACACAACTGCATCCCATCTTCTTTGGTTAGCGAGGTGAAAGTGGTGTGTGACACATATTTCAAGCCTGTGGATCTCGAATAGAGATGGATTTGCAGAAGGCGCTTGGAGCAATGGCGATTGAGGAAGACAAGCCGCTGGTTTTGTCTAATCACCAGAATTATAGTTCGATAGACATAAACATTCTTAGGATCATGGGAAGGATGTTAAATACTGAGAACCAGAACATGAAAAGCCTAATATGGGATCTTGCAAGGGCTTTTAATGTTGGTGGAAGAGTAAGAGGAATGGCCCTATCAAGAGATCGCTTTCAATTCTTCTTTCGATTTGAATAAGAATTGAAAAAAGTTCTCAAATTGGGGGCATATACGCATGATGATTGGAGTGTGGTACTAGAAAGGTGGGCTGAAGAACAGCCGGACGACTATCACACAATCTTGCCAGTAAACTTCTATACGGAGGCAACAATCACTTTTATAGGGATTCCAGTGGAAGTAGGTCAAGTTATTGAGCTGGATTTTGATCTAGTTAAACCTCAGTGTCAAGACTATGTCAGGGCACGAGTTTTGTTCGATGTAACACAACCTCTAAGATTCTCTAAAGCGGTGGAGCTACCTAGTGGGAAGATTGAGAAGATAGGCATCGAGTATGAAAGGTAAAGAAGAAATATTGCTAGTGTTATCAACTGACACATGAGAAATTTCGATGTCCATTCAACCCTGAAGTGATGAAAGAAACATAAAGCCAAAGAGGTACTAGTTCGGAAGGAGGTCAGACCAAGCCAGTATTATTCTCTGAAGATCCGCTATACGGTATCTTAACAGATGCACAAATGGGCTTAGATGAAAGGACATGACATCCTAAGGTAGCTAAGGAAGTATTGGATGTGGCTTGTCAGTATCTCCAAGTTGCTGATGCTACGGAGAGAAAGGTGAAAGAATTCCTTGTGAAACAATCATATGTTTATTTGGAGGGAGATATATTGGGTTGAAGGACTCATTTAAGATTGGAACCTGAGACATCTTTCTTGCCAGTGGGATTAAAGCTTATACATAGTCATATGAAGAGAAAACATGTAAGTACGTATCCAGTGGACATCATTCTTCTTCTTTTCAAAGTAAATGCAAAGTGATGTGTTCTAGGGAAAGAACGTGGGATATTAGTTTATGGTGGGCTTCAAAGTTAACAACTAAAAGGAACCATATTGAGTGAGTTTCTGAGTGAAGAGAACAAAGACTTAATTTCCTAACTATGATTTACAAATCATAGACTTAATTTTCGTATCCAATGTGTCTGCTCAAAAACAAAACAAAATTAAGCGGATCTGGATATAAATTCTTGTTTTCTCCTTTCTAAGACACTAGATTTTGACCCGCCGATCGGCGGGTATAATTTTGTTTTATTGTATAAATAATATATTTGTAAATGATAACATATTATTAATATTAAAAGATATTTGAGATAAGTTGAATATATATATATATATAGGTTTTATATAGTTTAACTTCTTTTTTTATAAATGATAATGATCCACGTTAATGACGGACAACTATTTTTTTATAACATATAGATTTTTATTTGTAAAAGTAATCTATCTTATTTTTAAAATACATATTTTATTGTTGTTTGTTAAATATTTGAACATTTTTATCTTTATGCAGTAGTTAGTATAATATATAAACCGTATGTATAATATGGTGGTGAATATATATTATTAATATTGTTGGAATGTTTTTTTAGACTTAGGAATTTTTTTTATAAAAAACTATAGAATTTATCTTTATTAGTTTTATACTTTATTGTAAAAATAAATTTTAATTTACTTGAAAATAACAACTTCTATTTTTCTAACTAATTTTAGTTTTAAAATTATCAGTTTATGGGTTGAAATTATATTTGACTTATACAAATGATATCATTGAGCATATTATGACAATAAATATTAAAATATGATGTAATGTATATTTATAAATGCTAATATGTTCTTTTTTTGTTGGGCAAATGCTAATATGTTCTATTTATATATTTTCATAAGTAGATGTGGAGGTTTGAGATTTGTTGACAATTTGGTTGTCTAGGTGATGTAATTATTATATAGTTTGTATTTGTTTTGTAATATAGATAGTAAAATTATAAAATTATTATTATTATATTATTAATTTATATGTTAAAATTGAAAATCAATCTTATAGTTTATAAGTTTTGTTTTAAGTAACTAATTTTCATAATTTAATTTAATAACATAAAAGAAACAATAAAGATGTTTATTTTACAAAAAAGACTTGAAGCAAAACCTAAAAAGTAATATTTTAATTATGGCTATTAAATTTTTTTGAAAGATTTAATAAGATTTTCTATATTTAATAAATAAAAACTAAAAACTAATATTTGTGGTTTATATGTATTTTGTGAGTATGAAGTATAACTGGTAAATATATTTAAATACTGAAGAGGATATCATTGTTGCAAAAAGAAAAAAGATTGTAAAGAAAAAATGATTTTCCAATTGTTTATATGATTTCTGCAGCAAATCGTCATGAGTTTTTTTTAAATAAAAAAATTATAAATATTCACTCATTTGTAAAATTCGTTTGATACCCACCCCTTAATTATTCGGATATAAAAGTCAAGGTTTAGTTATTAATTTTCTTAGAATAAATTGTTTGACAAGAAATATTTTGTGCTCATAAATTGGTAAGATTTGTATTTGTATTTATGGACCCTATCTGTTTAATATTTGTAATTTTCATGTAATTTTTTAAAAATTTGTAATTCCATCCATTCAAAATCAATGCTTAAGATCAAATTTATAAATATTACATGTAACATCTATTATTATAGAATGGATCTTTTATTACATTCAATCTCAACTTATATACAACACTAAATGTGATCTGGCACATACAATATAATACGTAATTTAAATACTTAGATATATCATAAATATATAAAACTAATTTATATTACCAGAACTTCAAACTTAAAGTTTAATATTAGTTGAATACAATCATTTAAAATATAATATAATATTAATTAAAGTATAATATTTTGCATATGGGATGATAAAAACCTATGATTTTCTTCCATAGTATAAAATATCTTGTAAACAATATAACTGAGTAAGTGTGTTCATCAATTTATAGGATAGTTCCAAATGTAACAAACTAAACAAACTAAAAAATGTCATATTCTTTATTTCTAAAAAATACACTATTTAGAAGAGATAGATATAGCATATAAACCCTAAACAACTTATCTTTATTATTTTATAACGAATTATATAATAAAAATATTTTGCATCAAAATCAGATATAAAAATATAAATAAATATATTTAAATTTTTAAATAATTAAAACAAACGTTTAGTTAAATATTAAATATATTTGAATAATTTTTCAGAAAATAAAAATAAAAATGATATTTGTAAATATTGTGGAAATTTATTAAAATTATTAATTTAAAACTAAAATTTTGCATGATAATATTGGTACGACATTAATGAATTATTTCAAAAATGTAAATTTTCACCAGTAAAATAATACTACTAAATGGTTAAAAGTTGGTGATTCTGCCAAAATCCCTAAAACTATAAAATTAATATTAAAAATATTGGATCACTTTTTCCATGTGAACAAAATCAAAAAATTTAGTTATCAAAATTTATTTTTTTCCCTTAGATATTTGATAATATTTTTATATTATTTTGTAGACTAAGAAATAATATATTATAAATATATCAATTTCACAATTACTTTAAATATTTTGTATTTAATATTTTGAAAATTATAATTTTTTTGTTTCGTATTTAACACTATAAACTTTATAGTGTTATAAACTTTCGTATTTAACACTATAACACTATAAACTTATATATATATATATATATATATATATATATGAAAATAACGCTTTATTAAATAAATAAAATATCTATAATGCTAACAAAATTGTAATGCCTATATTTTAGTTAATAAGTTGTAGATTAGTTTGTTTCGTATTTAACACTATAAACTTTATAGTGTTATAAACTTTCGTATTTAACACTATAACACTATAAACTTAAATATATATATATATATATTTGAAAATAACACTTTATTAATAAATAAAATATCTATAATGCTAACAAAATTGTAATGCCTATATTTTAGTTAATAAGTTGTAGATTAGTTTGTTTCGTATTTAACACTATAAACTTTATAGTGTTATAAACTTTCGTATTTAACACTATAACACTATAAACTTAAATATATATATATATATATATATTTGAAAATAACGCTTTATTAATAAATAAAATATCTATAATGCTAACAAAATTGTAATGCCTATATTTTAGTTAATAAGTTGTAGATTAGTTTGTAGTGCTAACTAATAGGTTTATATTTTGTAAAATTTATTGTTGAGATACTTAATATTAGGAACCCAGTTAATTAATATTTATTAATTATGCATAGTTTTAGGTAAACTATTTCGTTAAAAAGTATTTTTATATCTTAAAGATAAGAATTTTTGAATGTAGTAATAAATGCAAAAATGTAAGTTGTGTATTGTAATTTTAACACATTTTGCTATTATTTTATTATAAATTAATTAATATAATTTCTAAAACAAAATAAAATTTCAGATTAGTCAATGATAAGGCCAAAATAAATATGATAAAATAGGCGTAATGAAAATTGAACCACTATCACCAAATTTCAGTATCCTATTTAGTTGGGTAGGCCAATTAATTTAAATCAGGCGCATTTAATGGATAATTAAAATTATAGTTACTAAAATTTTGAAAGTGAACTCAAAAAAAGCTAGATGTATTTTAATAGTATCTTAGTTATCACAGTTGAGAAAAGATCTAAACCCATCAAATGATGGATTCTCAATCAATAAATGAAAACTCTGAGTACATGTCATGTAAAATCGTTTGGCTTCTCGACATTAATGTTATGTTCTGCCAAGAACTCTGTAATGACTTTCTTTTATCATCCTTTTAAGCTCATGAAACAAACTAAAAACAGAAACAAAACAAAACCCTTTTGTAATCCGTGTGCGGGGATCAAGATAACAATATCAGGAGAAGAGTGATTTTAGACTTGACTTGTGATCAAGATGAACCAACATCTCTGCCTCCAGTGAATGATGCTTTAGTAGCTTTTGTGGATTGATTGTCTCCATGCTCCACCAATGTGAGATTCTCCAGGTTTTGGTTCTTCCATTGGCAGTGACCAATGAGTATCCAAAAAGCAAACGACCTAAGAAAATATTGTCTTTGATGATGATCGCAACAAACAAAAATAAGCCAGAGAATGAATTTATATTCAAGTTCTTTACAACTTACAAAATTACATCCATGTGCTGAGGAGCTTAATGTCCACCTCAAATCCTTAGAAGAACTTTCCTCTTTCTCTTTTCACTGACCACCAAATTGATTCACATAGAAATATATTATATACTAATTGTATTCTTCTGTCGAGGTAATGATTAAGCTACCATGTACATACCTCTTTCAGTTCTTCACAACTTCACCTCCTCCAAACGCATGTCCATCCCACATTAACTTATTCACATAAAAGAATGCTTATACTAACTAAAAGCAAATTTTAGAACATTGACAAGCAACTTCACAAAGAAATAACAAATATAGATGACTGGAAGTTGTTGTCATTCAGTCATGTTACGAAAATACCAATGATTAAAAGCAAACTTTAAATCCAAAGGAAGCAAAATGAAACAATAGCAACCACATTGTTCTACCTCATTTAATAGTTAATAAAGTAACAAACTTTTTTAACTTACAAAAGCCATGGCTTGAGTTGCATCTTGTCTTTTCCAATAATCCACTGTACTACCTACATGTATATACACAACATGAAATGATTATGCTAGAGTCAAGAACTCTGTGAAACACACAATCTAAGCATTTGAATACAAGATATGACTACAATTAAAATAAAACCTCTTGACTCAGTAGGAGCATAACAATCTCATTAGGACAAAACACATGGGAAAAGGTATAGGGTCAGTAAATTACTTATAGGGAGACTAAGAATTATAGGGTTGTTGATTTTATTTTCGTAAATTTAGTAAAAAGTAAATGATATGATTTGACATTTAATCAAAAAAAATCCCTATAGAATAGTTGATCAGGATATTCAGATATTGAATATTGTTTCTATAATTAAATTTTTGAATTAAATTCGACTTTTATTTTTTTGAATATTTTCATAAGTTCTGAAAACAGTGGAAGTAGTTTGTTTGAAACTAAGATTATTTAACGATTTGGATCTCAATATCTATATATATATTTTTTTAAAGAAAATGGAACATATAAGGAAAATCTATGAGAATATCCTTGAGTATATCTTAATTTACCAAAAACTATAAATCCGAAATTAATGTTGATTCCTTAAATTTCCATTTATTATTAATTAGATTATTTGATATGTTATAAATAAAAAGTTTAGGCACAAAATATCTTTTTGGAAACATTGTATAGATATTGTGTTGTAGGGATACACGATTTAAAAAAAAATTATAAATGCATTTGTAACCTTAATAAATTGGCAATTTAACAAATAAAATCAATGGCATATCTTGTAATTTAACTGAAAAACTAAGGGCAATTTCTAATTTGTACTTCTCCTTTATAGTATAGATTACCATTCTTTACAAATATAGGTTGTATGATTTCTCATGAACAGTATCCATATAATTTAATTGGCTTGGTATTTACCGGTTTCTATTGCCTTTTAGTTTTTAATCAGTTCAAAGAATAATAATTAGGATTTATATTATGTTTCTTAAGCATCAAAATGATTTCAAACCAGTACTTTTAGTTTTAAAACTTCCCCTGAATTTTTTTTGGAATTGTTTTCAGAAACTCACTATATTGTGATATAGATTGAGTCTATAATTTTAAATCACTAAATCTTGGTGTCTGATTCTCTTCCCACATTTTTTTGATAAGAATGTTAATATTCATTAATAAAAATGAGATGAAGGTTTTACAATTTGTTTTCAAAATTTGCTAAACCTATGAAAAGAAACCATGCCAAAAAAGGTTAAAAAACATGGAAACTAAGACAATCGATAATTCGCTGTTTGAGCTTGAAAGCAATAACGACGCTATCGATAAACATCTCGGAGTCTTGGAATGGAGAAGTCGATCTCGAAAGGAGAAGCACCCGGAAAGGACTGAAAGACCAGTGAGACAGCTCAGGAAGTTGTTTTATCCGATAACACATGAGATATAGGTCCATTCGACAACAAAGTCCAGAGATATCCGATCCAGATTGCCCTCCACATCTAACGATCGATCTCAAAAACTCCTGGATCCGGCCCTATACCACGAGATTATACAAGCTGATGAGGCTTAATAGCCAAATCATCACCACGACCGCAGCCTTACTACCTCCTCCTCAGCTAAAAAACCAGAACACCGAACAAAACCGGGGGAGCCTCACAAAGTAAGACCAACCTTCACAAACTAAACTACCGAGTCTTCCCACATACTGTTTGTATAGTTATGTTTTAACATGCACACACATACACATTGTATTAACGAAATTTGCTATGTTTCATGAAACTGCATTATTGTTCAAAGCATTTGGTAAAAACATTTCATTGTGGGTACTAAATCGTTGGATATTATGAGTATTCTTTGTTTTCATTGGCTTGCGATGACCGAATAGTATCAGTCATATGTTTAAACTATATCATTGCAGTGGGAATTTAAGTTAAGGGTGTTATATATGGGTTTAGCACCCCACCCATTTAGAAGGCCCAATACCTATTCTTCAACTCAAGATCGGCCCAATAAGAAATCAAAGGCCCAACAAGCGATAAAGGACCAGAACGAATACGCCAGACCGAGCTCGTTACATCGGCTCGGCTCGGCTCGACCTGAACAAAACGACAACGAGCCGACTCAGCAGCACAAACGTCCAAGGAATGTACGGCTCGGCCCATCACGTCACCAAGTACGGCCCAACCCGCACGAACTCGACAAGCGGTCAACGGCCTGTAGAAAGTATGACCGTATTTTACTATAAATAGGAGTCGTCACTGTACATCAATGTAACTTTTTGGGATTTGTGCACTTCTTACTACTTTCTCTCTCTAGAGTCAATTTCCCGAATTGTAAACCGAGCACGTCTTTCGACCTGCTCGGGAATCTGAATACCAACTACGCTCGTCCCGAGCATATCACTCTCGACAAAGAACCCCGAACACAATCTTCTCTTCTTTCATCCCGAGCACTACTTTACTCTTGCTTATCTCTGAATCTAGTCGGTTCTCTCTCAAGAACAACTTAGTTCCTTCGGACCGAGCACGTCAACTCTCTAGCAAGACGCGCATCCCGACCTCGTGACAACCTCGGTTATCACAATTGGCGCCGTCTGTGGGGAAATTAAGTTTTTCTTCACTAACGGACAGATTCAGCGATGACAGGAGCTCCATCGAACAAGGATTACGTCCACATCGAAGACATAACAAGCTCGGAAACAGCCTCCCGAGCAAGAGGGCAACCCCAGCACGTCTCTCAGGTTGCAGATCCAATCATTCAGCCGGCCGGCGCCGAGCAGCAACCTCTAAATACCGAACGACCACAACAAGCCGCGGAAACTCAGACAAACGAGCAGGACATGTCCACCTTGCTCAAAACTCTCATGACTCAAATAGCCGAACTCTCTCAGGGAAGTAACGCACGCTTCGATCAGCTCGCCACGGCACACGCGGTATGCCAGGGACAAATCAACGATCTGCGAATGACAAGTCAACAAGGATCCGTCCCTCGAACTCATCTTCACCGAGCGTTATTTGAAGAAACGCCACCTCCAAATCCGAGAAACCGGACGGTAACGCAGCAGCAGACCGAGGACGAACAACCTCCCAACACGGATGTCCCGGGCGGCTCAGTTCCCGACGCGCACAGAGACAACGAAATTGAAGACATAAAGCTAATGTTGAAAAATATGACGTCCAAAGTCCATCAAGCGATCAGCTCGGCCCCCGAAATCGACCGTGTACTGGAAGAAACTCAGAACACTCCGTTCACTCGGCGCCTCATGGATATCCAGTTCGAGCATCCTATCTCTGCGGTCAAAATCAAGATGACGACCTACGACGGTAAATCCGACCCGAGGCAGTTTCTGACAGCATTCCGCATAGCAATGGGGAGGACAAAGTTCAGTGTCAAAGAACGAGACGCAGGTTACTGCCAGCTGTTCGTCGAGCATTTGACTGGCTCGGCCTTGGATTGGTTCTCCCGCTTAGAACCGAACTCGATCGACGGATACAGCGACCTAACGCACGCTTTTCTCAAACATTACTCGATGTATATTCAGGAGGAGGTATCAAACGCCGACCTGTGGGCTATCTCCCAGGGACCGAGGTAAAGCCTCCGATCGTACGTCACCCGCTTCAAAAACGTTTTGGCCAAAATCACGTTCACTGACAGCGAGGGTCTACCCGCACTACGAAACGGCCTCTGGTACGAATCAAGCTTCCGAGAAGAACTAAAGAAAAATAGACCAAGCTCGCTAGAGGATGCCCTCCACCGCGCATCGATCTTTGTCGAACTCGAGGAGGAAAAAGAAACCCTAGCCAAGAAGTTTGGATCCAAGAGTTCGAATACGAGGGACAAAATCGAAAAGAGTATCGAACAATACGAACCTCGGCAGCACTACGATCAGGATTACAAAAAATCCAAGGAAGAAGAAACCGCGAGAAAAGGGAAATCGTCGTATTACGTCAGCGATCAGTTGCAAGGACACCGACAGGACGAGGAACGTTCCCATCAGGATCAACGACAAAGTCATCCCGACCGTTCTCAAAATCATCAGCAGGAACGACCCACCCAAGGATACCAAGGTCAAAATCAAGGCAAGCCATGGAACAAGTTCATCCGAGGAGCCGAAAAGAGCAAGTTATTCTGCGAATATCACCAGCGAGCGGGTCATAGCACCGAGGAATGCAGAAACCTTCAAGCCCTCCTCTTCTCCGATTACCAAAAGGATGGGAAGAAACTAATGCTGGATCGCAACAAACCTCACCCGAAGCAAATCAACCAGGTCACGCAACCAAAGAACGAGGCCGAGCGCTTCAGGATCGTCCAGGAAGAGCGAAGGAAACAAATTGCTTTCAACGAGGAGACCGAACAAATCAACGCAACGATAGCCGCGGACAAAAGAACCCGCGACGAAGAAGAAGAAGACGGAGCACGTCCAAGGAGACGAATAAACATGATTATGGGAGGACTGCCTATGGTTAACGACTCAGTTCGATCGATAAAAGAATACGAACGGAGGGCCACAGCAGCCCAGCACTTCCGACGAAACGCCACCGACGAGCTCAAAATCGGCGAAGAAGTGAGTTTCACCGAACAGGACGCCGAAGGAGTGGACCGACCGCATAACGATCCACTCGTCGTCGCCATGCGAATTGGCGACTGCGAGGTAGAAAAAATTCTGATCGACACCGGCAGCTCGGTCGATCTAATTTTTAGAGAAACACTGCAACGTATGGAGCTCAGCGACTACCATATCAAACCGTCGACGAGACCACTAACCGGCTTCTCGGGAGACTCGATCAACACAATCGGAACAATCAAACTTCCAGTCTACGTCGGCAGAATCACCAAGCTGATCAAATTCGTAGTCGTCGACCGACCAGCCATCTACAACGTCATCCTCGGCACGCCTTGGATTCACGAAATGAGGGCAGTCCCATCCACGTTTCATCAATGTGTCAAGTTCCCAACCCCATTCGGCGTGTATACACTACGAGGAGATCAGAGGATATCTCGCTCATGCTTCCGTATCGAGCACAAAATGCGTCACAAGTCACAAGCGTACCTAGTCGCAGAGCCTCGAATCGAGCTGCCACCTCCCGACCGCCCGCAGAAGGACGCGACAGTACAAATCAACATCGATATTCGCGATCCCGAACGCTGCATCGCAATAGGAGCCGACCTCCGAGCTGATCTACGAGACAAGCTGATAGAATTCCTAAAGGAAAATGCCACGACCTTCGCTTGGACGACGACTGACATGACTGGAGTCGACCCGACCATCGCATGTCACGAACTGCACGTCGATCCGATCTTTAAGCCAGTCAAACAAAAAAGACGAAAGCTCGGCCCCGAACGCGCCAAAGCTGTCAATGACGAGGTAGAAAGACTTTCAAAGGCAGGTTCGATCACCGAGGTGAAATATCCGGACTGGTTGGCAAATCCCGTCGTAGTGAAAAAGAAGAACGGTAAATGGAGAGTATGCGTAGATTTCACCGACCTCAACAAGGCGTGCCCAAAGGATAGCTTCCCACTTCCGCACATTGATCGACTCGTGGAAGCAACCACCGGCCATGAGCTACTATCGTTCATGGACGCCTTCGCCGGATATAATCAGATTATGATGCACCCAGACGACCGAGAAAAGACTTCCTTCATTACTGACCGAGGGACATATTGTTACAAGGTGATGCCCTTCGGGCTCAAGAATGCAGGAGCAACTTACCAGCGCCTCGTAAACCAAATGTTCGCCGACCAGCTCGGCAACACAATGGAAGTTTATATTGACGATATGCTCGTCAAATCCGCTCTAGCCGACGACCACATCAGTCACCTCGCAACATGTTTCGCGAGCCTGAACAAGTACGGAATGAAGTTGAATCCAGCAAAATGTACTTTCGCGGTCACATCGGGAGAATTCCTTGGTTACATCGTCACAAAGAGGGGCATCGAAGCAAATCCGAAGAAAATAACGGCGATCACCGAGCTCCCATCTCCAAGGAACACCAGAGAAGTCCAACGACTAACCGGACGTGTCGCAGCCCTGAATAGATTCATCTCTCGATCAACGGACAAGTGTCTCCCTTTCTACAATCTTCTTCGCGGGAACAAGAAATTCGAGTGGGACGCTAAGTGCGAGGACGCGTTTCAACAGCTAAAAACCTACCTCTCCACCCCACCAATTCTGGCCAAACCCGAGGAGGGAGAGACGCTGTACTTGTACATCTCTGTGTCGACCTCGGCAGTCAGCAGTGTGCTCGTCCGCGACGACCGAGGCGATCAACGACCAATCTTCTACACCAGCAAGATATTTGACGAAGCAGAAACACGCTACAACACACTCGAGAAACTCGCGCTGGCAGTCGTCGTCTCAGCCCGGAAGCTCCGCCCCTATTTTCAGTCGCATTCGGTGGTCGTCCTAACAAATCAACCGATCCGAACAATATTGCACAGCCCGAGCCAATCAGGAAGGATCGCTAAGTGGGCAGTTGAGCTCAGCGAATACGATATTGAGTACAAGCCCAGGACCAGCGCCAAATCACAGGTCCTCGCAGACTTCATCATCGAACTACCACCCGAGCTCACCATAGTCGAAGGGCAAGAGCCAAAGGAGAAGTGGACTCTGTTCGTAGACGGTTCATCATCAAGAAACGGTTCAGGAGTTGGAGTCAAACTAACCTCCCCGACCGGCGAACTGATCGAGCAATCCTTCCGTCTAGGATTTCCGGCCTCTAACAACGAAGCCGAATACGAAGCACTGCTCGCAGGATTGCGACTGGCCGAAGTAGTAGGAGCGAGGCAAGTAGACGCGTTCGCCGATTCTCAGCTCGTTGTGAACCAATTTAACGGAGAATATGAAGCAAAAAACGAGCGCATGGACGCGTACTTAAAGCTCGTCCAAGAAATTACCGCGCGAATCGGCTCAGTCACGCTTACAAAGATTCCCCGAAGCGACAACTCCTCTGCTGACGCACTGGCCGCCCTAGCATCGACTTCAGACCCCGACCTTCGTCGAATCATTCCAGTCGAATGCATAGCCCGACCAAGCATTGCGTCAAACGAAGACGTACTTCTCATTACCGAGGAAGAAGAAGGATTGGACGATGCTCACAAAAGCAACGAGGATATAACTAAGGATACCAATCCCGAGCATACTATTACCACCGACTGGAGAAACGAAATCAAAGACTATATATTAACTGGGAAGGTCCCCGAGGATCGTTGGGCAGCTCGCCGTTTAAAAGCTCGCTGCGCTCAGTACGTAATGATGAAGGACGAACTATTTCGATGGAGCGCGTCCAAGGCACTCTTACGATGCATAAACGGACAGGAGATCAAATGGGTCACCGAGCAAACTCACGAAGGAGCAGGCGGAAATCATACAAGCGGCCGAGCATTGGCCACAAAAATAAAGCGGCACGGTCACTTCTGGCCAACCATGATCGCTGACTGTGAGAGCTATGTTGCCCGATGCGAGAAATGTCAGAGGCATGCCCCAAGCATACACCAGCCACCCGAGCTTCTCACCACTGCAGCCACACCCTACCCATTCATGAGATGGGCCATGGACATCGTCGGGCCCCTGCCAGCCTCGCATCAAAAGAAGTTCATCCTGATAATGACCGATTATTTCACCAAATGGGTCGAAGCCGAATCCTACTCAGAAATCAAAAACCTCGACGTTCAGAAGTTCGTCTGGAAATACATAATATGTCGCCACGGTGTCCCATACGAGATTGTAACCGATAACGGGTCCCAATTCATCTCCAATCTGTTCGAGGGTTTCTGCGCAAGATGGAAGATCCGTCTAAGCAAGTCTACCCCAAGATACCCACAAGGGAACGGACAGGCCGAGGCGACAAACAAAACGATCATTGACGGACTAAAGAAACGGATGGAGAGCAAGAAAGGTCTCTGGGCCGACGAACTCGACGGCGTTCTCTGGTCTCATCGAACCACACCAAGGACATCGACAGGTCAAACCCCCTTCTCACTTTCTCACGGAATGGAGGCAATGTCTCCAGCCGAGGTATGCGTCCCGACAATACGCTTGAGTGTTGCGCCCGAGCACGAGGAACTTAACAACAACATGATTATTGATTGCCTCGACCACGTAGAAGAATTACGAGACCGAGCACTCCTACGCCTTCAAAACTACCAGCAACAGATCACCCGACACTACAACAAGAAGGTTAAGGGTCGACGTTTCGTAGAAGGCGACCTCGTCCTCAGGAAAGTGTTCGAAAACACGCGGGAACACCGAGCAGGGAAGCTCGGCGCAAATTGGGAAGGTCCATACATCGTCTCGAAGGTAGTAAAACCCGGCGTCTACGAGCTCGTAACGATGAAGGGAGAAGCCATCCCACGATCCTGGAACGCAAATAAGCTCAAGAGGTACTACTACTAAAGCCGAGCACATCTTGCTCACAGAAAAGCCGAGCATCGCTCAAAAAAAAAAAAAAAAAAAAAAAAAAAAAAGAGCACATCTTGCTCACAGAAAAGCCGAGCATCGCTCAAAAAAAAAAAAAAAAAAAAAAAACGAGCACATCTTGCTCACAAAAAAAAAAAAAAAAAAAAAAAAAAAACCGAGCTCGCTATACACGAGTTCGAGTAATATGTAAAGTGAACTACGATCGGCTTGATCCCCTTTCGGGGTACGTAGGCAACCTCTCACGAGGCTCAGCTATATCAATAATAAAATTTTATCAAGTTAAAATTTTGTCTCAACCGCATCGAACAGATCGACATCTTGGCCAGATGATTCGATACTTTTAAAAGCCGGGCCAAGTCCCGCACAAGGCTAATCGACAGTGAATAAGCCGAGCATAGCTCTCGCACACTGTCCCGATCAGACCTTAGGGGTAAGCCGAGCACTTACTCGCGCCCGACCCGTGGTACAACGAGCATAGTCTCGAAACCCACAACCAAGTAAGCCGGGCCCAGTTCCCGCACAAGGACGACTGACAGAAAAAAATAAGCCGAACACAGTTTCGCATAACTGTCCCGGTCAGTCCTACGGGATAGGCCGAGCATCGCGCTCGCTCCTCGCCAAAATCAACTATCTAACCTAAACAGAGCCCTTTCTTTCATCGCTTATTTCAACTTGAGCATAAATAAAAGAGTAGAAACGAGAAGAAAACAAGTTCATTAAAAAACGCACGAAGGCGAAGATCCGATTACAATAACATATTACAAAAAGAAGGAAAAACAGCAAAGTTTAAGAAGCAGCCTCGGGAGCTCGATCCTCATCCTCGACCGAAGCTTGCTGATCCGCCGCAGATACCGAAGAGCCTCCGGTGGCCCGACCAGGACTATCCGGTGGAGTCATGGTAAAATCTTCGTCCTTCAGGTCGGTAAACTCAATCGAGATGAGCGCCTCCTTAAAACGAGCAGCATCGGCATGGGCCTTGGCTATCCTATCAGGAGGAATAGCAAATCCCTCCTTAACCAGTGTCTCCAGCATGGACGCAACGGCAGCGGCCTGGTTCATCAATATTTGGGTCCTCCGCCCGAGCTCTTTCTCCTCGTTAGCCTTCTTAATTTTAGAAAGCCGAGCCTGCGCTTTCTCGGAAATCCTCCGCCTCTCTTTCTGGACTTCCCGCTTACGAGAGGATCTCAGCCGAACACACTCGGATTCAAGCTTACTCTCCAAATCGGATACCCGAGCAATCAGTTCATCGGCTTCGGCCCGAACGTTGGAGCAATCAGCCAGACACTGAACATTCTCAGTGTTTAGCCGATCGTTCTCAGTCGAAAGTCCAGCGACTCTCTCTTCCAAAGCTGACACCTTCCTCTGCTCATCTTCGAGGGTCGATCGAAGTGCCACCGCATGTAATGACACCTCACGATACCCCTCTAGCTCGGCAATGACCTTACCAGCCTTGGTAAGGTCCCGCTTCAGCCCACTGATCGCCCTCTCAAGGTCGACCTCCCTCTGCTCGTACGCATCGAACAGAAGGTTATAGTTAGCAAGGCCCTGGAATGAAAGAGATTAGAAAGAGGACAACCAACAAAAGATAGAAATCATAGGATAGGTTAAATCTTACCCGAGCCATGTCTTTGGCTGCCGCTTTCTTCCGATCAGGGAAACGCGTATTCTCAACCGGAGGCAACGGATGCGGAGGACTCTCCCGAAACATCCGGAACAAGTCCGCGCAAGCTCCACCATCACGAACCATCGGCATCTCACCTTCGTACCGAACGGAGAAGCCATAGTCTGTGAACGCCCCTTCACCCGGTCCACCCAAAAAAGTGAGTCCGGCGATTTCATCCAGATCCGGAATAGACTGGTTCTCCCGAGGATCAGCATCCCCGTCTTCTTCCCGGCCTTCAACCTCAGCGTGGCCAGCGCCCGGGTTATCGATCGAACGCTCCAGAAGGGCCGCATCATCAGCATTCGGACCCTCGACGTCCCCGACCTGGGTACCCGTAGCGTCAGGAAGAACCACCAGAGCCGACCGCTCGGAAGGCTCGAATGCTTGACCCGAGGGGTCAACAGACCTCTTTTTCTTCTTCCTGATTAAGGAGAAGACGTCAACATTCTCTTCGGTCTCTCGACCATCTTCAGGAACAAGGGGAGTTCCCGGTTCAGTCACGGCCGCATCCTCGGTCCGCGACCTTTTCTTCTTCTTCCTTTTCTTCTTTTGAGCCTCGGCCGCCTCCACCGCCTCGCAAACCTGACGAAACAAATCCCGATGATACTCGTTTACAAAAACCATCCCGGGCGGGACCTCCCCGACCGACGGCGAAAAAGGTCGATTTGGATCCAAGGCAACAGGATTTACCTGTGGCTCGGAGGGATTTGTCGGCTCCGCAACAGGATTCTCCTGCTGATCGACGAGATTCTCCTCGACGTAGTTTACAACTTCCAGATCCATACGACCCATCTCCAGCTTCCGAATCTTCTTCGGCACGATCGGAACGAGAGGTCTACTGTTATGCTCAATCAAAGAATCGACCGAGCGCAGATAACAGCCTGCAGAACATACGATGCGTATAAAAAAAAAGGGAGCAGCAGAACATAGAAAAAACGAAAAACAACAAGAATACCTTCGTCTGAACATTCTATGGCTCGCCTGACCCGACTAACGTGAACGTCTGGCCACCTCTGGATACTCCGAGCAACGAGCCTATGCAGCTTCGACAAAAACTGGTCTGGAACTGGGAGATCGATAGAATGACGATCTGCAAAAAGAGAGAATGAGGATGAGTTAGTCTATTTAGAGGAACGAGCACGAAGTAGGGATTACCATGAAGATGATTCCAGAGCGTCCTATACGGCCTCTCAGGATCGGGAACCGAGGCGGAATTAACCCGAACATAAAAGTAGCGGTCCTGCCAGTCGTCAATTTTAGACGGTTTCCCGATGACGACCTTCTCCCCATAACGAGTACGCATACAGACATACCGGGTCCCGACGGTAGTAGGGTTCGTGGAAATTGTCGTTATCTCTTCAAAAAACCGAAGAGTCATCTCCACTCCACACTCGGAGGCCAGAATCATGGATCCAACCATGTTTTGAACAGCGGCCGGGCACAGTTGGGACATAGCAATCCTTCTCTCTTCGCAATAAGCCACCAGTAACCTCGGTAGAGGGAACCGAAGATGGATACCCCTAAACCAAAAATCGTACAAACATACCCACCCCTCGGGACAATCCCAGGGCCTCTCGTGCGACTCAGGTTTGCGAAGCTCGAGCCGGTCAATACCTCCAGGATCACAGTTGTCCCTCAGCCACGCCAAGTCATCTTCCGAGCATTTCGTCGGAAGAACTTCACGAACAGGACGCGTCTTCTTCGGGCCATCCGCGGCCTTTCGCCCCGTTTTCCGAGCCTTACTTGGTCTCCTCGGTTCCACCACCATCCTGTCACACCGAGCCTGGTCAACCGTAGCCACCACTTCTGCCTTCACGGGAAGAGAGCCCAAATCCTGGTTCAACGGGATCCAGGGCCGAGCACCGTCGTCTTCGGAATCAATCAGATAAGGTACACGAAAACTCTGTAGGCTGCCCGAGGCCGTCAGATCTTGAGTTCGGTTATCGTCAGGGTTCTGGGAAATGACCTCCGTTCGTCCCGAACCAGGCGAGGAGACTAGCTGACCTACCGACGAACTAGACTGAACGGAATCATCTTCGGACAATCTAACCGAATACAAGTCCCGACCCGAGAAAGACGCTGAACTAGAATCGATTCTCATGACTTACAATATAACAAAGCAACAAACCTAGAGAGAAAAAAATCTAGAGAGAAGGGAGAGCGAAATACCTGCGGGAGGAGAGAAATGAAACTGAAGAAGAGCGAAGCAAGATATATATAAGCAAGCAGGGAAAATCTCGAGACAGGCGCAATGATGACCCCTACGTAACCCTTCGGCTTCCCACGCCTATAGATGCCATCATTACAACAAACCGACTCTTCGATGCCCCGCCAGTTCCCAAGAAATTTCTCGCGTTCCCCGAAAAAGAAGAAAAAAGGCACATGGATTCAATTAACGGACCTGGCCGATTCCGAATAAATATTGGCCCAACTAAGCGCTGATCAAATCCGCCGACCTCGATACCACGAGGATCGACGAACTGGGGGGGGGCTTACTGTTATATATGGGTTTAGCACCCCACCCATTTAGAAGGCCCAATACCTATTCTTCAACTCAAGATCGTCCCAATAAGAAATCAAAGGCCCAACAAGCGATAAAGGACCAGAACGAATACGCCAGACCGAGCTCGTTACATCGGCTCGGCTCGGCTCGACCTGAACAAAACGACAACGAGCCGGCTCAGCAGCACAAACGTCCAAGGAATGTACGGCTCGGCCCATCACGTCACCAAGTACGGCCCAACCCGCACGAACTCGACAAGCGGTCAACGGCCTGTAGAAAGTATGACCGTATTTTACTATAAATAGGAGTCGTCACTGTACATCAATGTAACTTTTTGGGATTTGTGCACTTCTTACTACTTTCTCTCTCTAGAGTCAATTTCCCGAATTGTAAACCGAGCACGTCTTTCGACCTGCTCGGGAATCTGAATACCAACTACGCTCGTCCCGAGCATATCACTCTCGACAAAGAACCCCGAACACAATCTTCTCTTCTTTCATCCCGAGCACTACTTTACTCTTGCTTATCTCTGAATCTAGTCGGTTCTCTCTCAAGAACAACTTAGTTCCTTCGGACCGAGCACGTCAACTCTCTAGCAAGACGCGCATCCCGACCTCGTGACAACCTCGGTTATCACAAAGGGGGAATCATCGAAAGCATCAGGAGTTGGAGGAAGCTTTTATCAACTGAGCCTAAGCAAAGCGATGATGAGAAGAGAAGAGATTAACCCTCACAGTTTCTACATATCAGCTACTTGGAACCTCATCGGCTATGTTTATAATTGTAGTGATTTAGTGTTGTCCTTGGCTCTGTTCTGCTTTTTGGTGTTACAAAGAGTGATAAAAACGTTAAAATTTCGAATGTTTTTGCTGTTATGGATCTTATGTAGAACATCTTTGACTCTTGATTTCGCATCTTGATGAACCATAACTTTAGTTAATGCTTAATGCTAACTCACTACTAATATCACCGTTGCTTGCAGTTGCTTCGAACTTCCTTATTCATCTGTTCAAATCTTATTGCATGATTGATACATTACACAACGCTTTGCTATGATTGGCATGAGATTATGGTTTAACCATAAGCATTCGGGAATATATAGGGAAAACACGTGTTCTTGGCTTTTACAAGTGCAACATAAGTTCCATAGCAAGGGATGTAAGCAACTTACATGCATAAGTACCTAAGAATGTGTTGTTCATTAGTCGATAGTTTCAGAAATTTTAAAACCGCTTGATAAATGTAATTGCATACCATAATGGAGCCAGTGGCCTATCAAGCACGAGGAATGGATATGGCCACCTGAGAGTAGATAGGTTAGACAGTATATCTTAATACTTGGTAAGTACTTGCTTAAAATAGTAAAAAAAAAATCTAATTATATTAGGGAGAATTGCTTAAAATGCCCCACAAATTAATTAAAAAAATACTCTTCAAATTGAAAGAAATGCAAAACTGCCCGTTCACACTAAGGAAATTACTGTTACCCTTTTATAACTGTTGATTTCTTAACTCCACCTATCCAAAGATAAAAAGTGTTTTAGGGTTTCTTGAGGGATTCTAAAAGAAGAGTTTCAGAATTCGGCGAGAATGACTAGAAATTAGGGTTTCGCTAGGTTTCCGAAAGGAAAAAAAGCGGCTGAGAGAGATGTTTAGGTCGTCGGAGAGTGATTAGGTCAAATCGGTTTGATATCTAAGAACTCTCGGAAAAATTATATTGAAAATCGGATGCTTTATTCAATGGACTTGATGTCCTTATATAGGCATTACAAAAGTTGGCTTAACGAAAATAGGAAAACCTAGGATAAACTCGAATCTTTCCTTATATCTCGGTGTTGATATTCTCAAGCGTATCTTCATTCTCGGCGTGTTAATCACGCGCGTCGTTTTCCTTTTCTCTTTGCCTCCTCTGAAAACCCTAACTTTTCTCCGTCGTTGGGCAGAGTCGAGTTGACTATTTAACTCCGGTTTAAGCCCTAAGTGGACTTTCCTTATCGGGCCGACATAAATTCCTGAATGGGCCTTTTGCGAAATGTGCTAATCTTGACTCCAACAATAAGCCCCCCAGTGCGGCTACTAGAATCTTATTTAGATCAGCTGGTACGAGGAATGTCGTTTGGTTTGAGAAGCGATTTAGGTTGGTTTGGGTTTTCTGGGTTAATTTAATTTGAACAGAATAATTCGGTTCAGACGGGCAGACTGAATCGAATTTTGGTTGAACTGGTCTATAGGTGCGAGAAACGAAGCGTCGCCTAGGTAATTATGACTTCTCGGATACGTAGCCCATTTCTTCTATATATTCTCTGCTCTCGCTTTCCATTTCCTCATTTTTGCTCGAGTGAAGAGATAAGGTACTTTTCTTTCGCTCTCCACCGATTTTTATTTTCCGATTTGTCTTCCGCCATTGCTCAGCCGTAGTCTCCTAGGATTTTAGATCGAACTCCCGTTTTTTCCCATCTGGTCTTGTTTTGTTCTTCATCCGCGATGTCTTTGATCTGTTGTTCCGGGAAAAAGGACAAGGAAATTGTTTCTGTATCTTCTGGGGAAGACTCACCAGGTCGGCGCCGCGTTTCATCTGGTTCGTCTTCCGCCAGTACTTCCTCGGACTTGAGGGCACATCCCGGCTACAAAAGCGTTTAAGGAGCATGAAATTTGTCATGAGCTATCTCGGCTAACCGGTGATGTGGAAAGTTTAAGTCAGAAAACGTTTGTGATTCCACGGCTTCGAGACCGAGACCCTGACGAGTTAGAAGAGGCCGAGATGGGAGCCGAGAGAGACAACCCTGAGGGTGATGGTGAAGATACGTCAATTCATTCTACTGAATTACTAGCTTCTCCGACAGGGGGATTCGCCAATGTATTCCAAACTCGGTCCGATGAGGATTCGGTTATGTCAGCGTTAGCAGGCTGTGGGGCCGACTCGAGAATTAAATTCATCATCCCCGGCCCGATAGATCGTCCTTGGACTCCGCCTCCCGGCTATGTATGCTTTTATGAATCTTATTTTCTTAACGCGGATACGACGGGCAGCCGGGCTCTGGCTTCCCCTACCTGACTTACTCGTATCCTACTGCGCTCGTCGTGAGCTTGCAATCTCGCAGTTGTCGGTGTTGGGAATGTCATGAAATCGTTTTACTTGCTCTAAGTGAAAGTCGTACTGTCGAGATGAGACAATCATATGACACTGGGTACTCATAATGCTTTGCTAGAAGCCACTTATGATCAATGAGTTGAGAACTCATTGCTAGTGTTATATGATCCTACAGGGTCACACACCTAAGCAAACTGGACGTTGAACATGAGGTTGATCATTAATGTAATGATCGGGTGAATGCATATTAGATATGCATTCAATACTAAGTTTCTGGAACAGTGTCAATCGACATAATAAGTATGTCGGTCGACACAGATCGACCGTGTCGATCGACACATAGAGTGTGTCGGTCGACACGACTCGCGGATTACCAAATTAAATCGGTTTAATTGTTGGTTAATTCCGTTGTGGTTTAAGTCGACATATATAGGATATATGGTCGACCTAAACTTGCAATCTAACCTAATTCACAGCCACCAGAAACTAGAGAGAAACCTCTTGAGAGATCTGATCTCTATAGGCACTAGCATCCCTCCTGTTCAGTTTGTGTGCGTGTGGATACCAGTAGAGGCGCAGCATTTGAGTCGCTCTAGATCTCGATTATCTGCAAATCTTCCGCTGCATAATCACCAGGTAATCTCCAGATCTGATAGACTCAATTACATGAACCCTAGATCCTAAGCTCGGAATTCAGACCAGGATTGCCTAATTGGATTAGGATCTGCTAGGAATTCCTTCAGTGGTATCAGAGCTTTAGGGTTCCATTGAATCTGTAGCATGTTGATTAGATTAGTTGAATCTGAATCTCTGTATAGTTGATACAATAATGCTAAAATTCGTTTTCATGAAAATCTAGTTTTTAGGTTTTTTGATTGAAAAACGATTAGGGCTTATCGCACTGTGTCGATCGACACCAATCCGGTATCGATCGACACAGAAGGATAACCCGAATAAAACTTATTCACCTAGTGTCGATCGACACAAGAGTTGTTTCGGTCGACACAGACCTCGCTAGATTGATGAATTGGTTCAATTGGATTGGACCGGTTATCGAGCTTGGTTAATAATGGTTGAACACAGTGAATGATTTGAATTGCGATTGGTTTGATTAGGTTGGTGTCGACCGATGCTAATGTAGCATCGATCGACACTGACCGGTATTCAAAAACCGGATCAATTGGATTGATCGGTTATCTCGGATTGCTTTTGGTTATTCTGCATCGATCGACACTATAGTAGTGTCGGTCGACATAAGATTCGATGATTGGGTTATGGAACCAGCAATCACAGAACCAAAGCAAGACATATCATTTAATTAGAAGAATTAAAACATAATAAAACTGAACGTTTTAAAGGTTCCGTTCCTCAACCAAATATCAAGTGATACTTGATGTCTTTCCAATCTTGTCAACTGTCAAGACTCATTTAGTTGTGTGATAGACTTGCAGTGCAAGATGTCCACGATTTCATGAGTAAGACCGGAAATAATCGTGTTGATGGGCTTGCAGTGCAAGGCGTCAACAATTACATGACTGAAGAGATTGGTTTACTTGACTGGGCCATCAAAATCGTTTTGGGCTCAGAGACATCAGGTGGATTGGACATAAGATGTCGATCCACAACCAAGAGTTATATTGGATATAACTAGCAAGGTCGTTGCTTACCTAGATAGCTAAAGTTGAGTGATAGCCAGTGGCTCACTCAAGTTTAGTGAAGTATGGGTCTTGGATCATTATATTCATCTGAGGAAACATTGTTTGAATATAATGCGAGTTTTCTTAATTGTTAAGACTTCTCATTTCTTGAACATCATAACTAAAACTCCCTTGTTTTTCAGCTATGTCTAGCACAAACCATCGTAACAATTTCTTTCTGCGATCCGTCCTTGAGAAGGACAAGTTAAATGGATCCAACTTTCTTGAATGGTATCGGAACTTGAGAATTGTTCTCAAACAGGAGAAGAAGGACTATGTCCTTGAGAAAGTTCTCCCCAATAAGTACCGAGCCAATGCCTGGCAGTCAGAAAAGGATGCTTGGGATAAGCATTCTAATGATGCGGTGGATGTGAGTTGTCTCATGTTGGCTACCATGAACTCAGAATTGCAGAAGCAATATGAGTACGTGGAGTCGCCAAAAGAGATGATCACTGGCCTGAAAAGTATGTTTCAGGAGCAGGCACGAACTCAGAGATACCAGACGGTAAGGTCTCTGATTGAGTGCAAGCTACCAAAGGGCGAACCAGTTGGTCCTCATGTCATTAAGATGATGGGTTATATTGATAACCTGGGGAAACTGGACTGTCCCATTAGCCAAGAGTTGGCTACTGACATCATTCTTCAGTCACTGCCGTCAAGCTATGATCAATTTGTTATGAACTATAACATGAACAACTTGACGAAGACGTTGACTGAATTGCATGGGATGCTCAAGACTGCTGAACCTAACATCAAGAAGGACACCCCAGATGTCCTTATGGTACAAAAGGGTAAAAAGTTTAAGAAACTTGGTAAGAACAAAGGTGATGGCAAGACGAGCTCGATTGTGAATCCAAGCGAGTCTGGTCATATTCCTAAGGTTAAAACCAGTCCTTCTGAAGATGTTAAGTGCCGTTATTGTAACGGTTATGGGCATTTGAAAACAAACTGCAATAAATTCTTGGAAGATTATGAGAAGCTGAAGAAGACGTACGAGACTTCTTCTTCAGGTATTATGTTATAGAAGTAAATGTTACTTCTTATAATCCTACTTATTGGGTATTTGATACCAGCTGTGGTACTCATGTTCTGTGAAAATGTGCAGGGTCTGAGCAAAAGTAGGATTATAGAGAAAGGACAAGTGAACCTACGCGTAGGAATGGAGCAAGAGTTGCAGCATTAACCGTAGGAGTATTTCATTTGTTTTTCCCTTTATGGCATGTTTTAGAACTTAAGAACTGCTACTATGTATCTGCTATGAGCAGAAAGATTATTTCTAATCCTTGATTGGATTATGAAAGGATATCAGTTTTCAAATTAAGAATAAGTGTTATTCATTTGTTTACAGTGATATATTTTATAGTAGCAATCCATTAGAGAATGGACTTTATGTTCTAAAATGTGCATAGCTATAACATTAATACCAAGAGATTCAAATCAAAGGTACGAATCAAACTTCTCTCTAGCATTATCGTTTTGAACCAAATAAATGAGAAACAGATTCTGAAGCTCCATAGTGATGGACTTTTGGGCTCGTCTGATTATGAATCATAATGGGTAAAGTGAATCTTGTTCATTGGAAAACGACAGAGGCCCCTTTCGAAATGTTAGTGTCGATCGACACAAACGGTGTGTCGGTCGACATAAGTCGCGAACGGATTAAAAGAAAGGGCCTGAGGCTTATTGGGCTTTATACATACGGATGTAAATGGCCCGATGAGCGCAATGCTAGAGGAAATTTTCAGTACTTCATTACCTTTACTGATGTTTTCAGTAGGTACAGTTATATCTTATTAATAAGACATAAGTCAGAATCTTTTGAAAAGTTCAAAGAGGTCTAGAATGAAGTACATAATCAATTTGGCAAAAGTATTAAAGCTCTACGATAAGATCATGGAGGTGAATACTTAAGTCAAGAATGTAGTGATCATCTGAGAGATTGTGAAAGTGTTTCACAAGTCACTCCTCCTGAATCGGACTTTATTAGATATGGTTCGATCAATGATGAGTCACTTAGATCTTCCAATATCCTTCTAAGAATACACTCTAAAATTGTCTGAGTTTACATTAAATATTGTTCCATTAAAATCAGTTACAAAGATACCACATGAGATGTGGAATGTAAATGTTTCTGATTTATCCATCATGGAGATTTGGAGTTGTGAGGCTTATATAAAACGTTTAATCTCTGATAAGCTCACACCCATATCTGATAAGTGCTACTTCAATGGTTGTCCTAACAAAACCAAGGCATGTTACTTTTACAACCAGTTCGAGAACAAATTGTTTGTTGCTCGGAACTATGTTTTCTTGAGAAAGACTTTCTTTCCAAGAAGAACAGTGGGAGTAAAAGTTCAACTCGAAGAAATTCGAAAAACACAGGAGACTGCTCAACCTGATGAGGAAGAGCAGCAGTTGGATCTACAAAGAGTTGTAGAACCTGCACCTGTGGTGCCTAAAGTTTATAAAGGACTTGGTGAATGTATATTCGATATACATTGAAAAGGCGAGTTTCTGTAGAAGTGTCGATCGACACAAAGGTTGTATCGATCGACACAGATCGCGAACAAAAATACTTTGGTTTATGATTTAATTAACTACGGTTTAAATCTTGGTTAATTAGATCGTGGTAATAGTCTACATATGAGATATGTGCGTGACTTTTAACACAAGACTGAAGCTCGCAGATCCAAAAGGATCCGTCACGAACCCGAGAAATGGGGATTTCTCGTAACCAATTGCCGTGATCTACTGATCATCGAAAGTAACGGGCCTGCGAATTTTGAAGAAGCAATGATGGGCCTTGACTCCAAAAGTGGTTGAAGGCCGCTGGATACGGAATGGCGATGTCCGAAGCTGGATTGGTGGAAAAGGTTTCAAGTAAATTCATGGTATTAACTGTGAAGAAACCTATTCCCAGACACCATGCTTATGTCCATTCGGATTCTCCTAGCAACCGCCACTCATAATGGTTATGAGATCTGGCAGATGGATGTGAAAACAGTTTTCCTTAATGGAATTCTAGAAAAGAATGTGTACATGACATAATCTGAAGTTTTCATTGATCCCAATGAATCTAGGAAGATATGCAAGCTTCATCGATCCATTTATGGATAGAAGCAAGCATTTCGGAGTTGAAATCTTCGTTTTGATAAAGTAATCAAAATTTTTGATTTTATCAAAAATGAAGAGGAACCGAATGTTTACAAGATGACTAGTGGGAGCGCAGTTGCATTTCTAGTATTGTATGTTGATAACATACTACTCCTCGGAAATGAAGCTCCATTGTTTACAGTCTATTAAGACTTGATTCAAAAGGTTGTTTTTCGACAAAATTATGGGAGAAACCATATACATTCTTGGAATAAGAATCTATAGAGATAGATTGGATAAGCTAAGTGGATTGTGTCAAGATACTTATGTGATAAGGCCTTGCACAGATCCAGTATGCATGATTCCAAGAAGGGCTTTGTGCAAATGACTCTTGATATTACTCTTAGCAAGACGCAGTGTCTTTCGACACACGCTGAGCAAAAGCGAATAAGGGTCAGACTACTGCTAAAGGCATTAGATGTCTTAAGATGTGATCTTAATTTTAGTGGGAGTCATTGTTATTGATTTTAGTTATGATATGATGATTCGTATAAACATAATATGATTATGTTATTGAAATCTGACATCTGTATTATTTAATAATGGTTATTAAATAATAGTCCCAAAGTAATTTATGACATTTTTATAGGTCATCAAGTATGTGACTTGATCATGAAACCCTATAGATAATAAATGACATAAATTATGGTAGTCCCTGGTCGAGGTTGTTAAAATGGGACATGAACAACCGCGTGAGACTAGTATGTGAGGTGACTGATGACTAAGTTTCATGGAGTCATTAATAAGAGTATTAAAGTCAATCACATAGGTATGTGTTAGAGAACACATGATCGGACATGACCCACTAATGAGAACTCTACGGGATAGTTATATAAGTGTCATGAGAGTTTTCATTACGACTATAGAGTATAGTCCTTAGACCTGAGTTCATCATGTTTTCTTACATGTGAATTGGTCCGCTTTGACTTTGTCAAACGTCAGCCGTAATTGGTGATCATAAAGACATTGATTGGGCGTATCATGAAGCGTGTGAAGGAACAGGGATGGAACAAGATGGGAATTGTCCCTCCTATATAACAGGAGATAAATATCTCGGGGCCCATCAAAGATTTGATACTGAGAAATGTGTGGCCACACTCAAACGAGGTGATTGTCAGTCGTTTGTCTTGTCAGTATAAATCGGAATTCGATGAACATGATTTTGGCTTAATAAGGATGACACGGATCTTGCCTTATGCCGGATCGAGATATAGTGACGAAGGGATTATAGGAATAGATGATTCCAGTACAAGTGGGAGATTGTTAGGAATGTCCTGAAATCGTTTTACTTGCTCTAAGTGAAAGTCGTACTGTCGAGATGAGACAATCATATGACACTGGGTACTCATAATGCTTTGCTAGAAGCCACTTATGATCAATGAGTTGAGAACTCATTGCTAGTGTTATATGATCCTACAGGGTCACACACCTAAGAAAACTGGACGTTGAACATGAGGTTGATCATTAATGTAATGATCGGGTGAATGCATATTAGATATGCATTCAATACTAAGTTTCTGGAACAGTGTCGATCGACATAATAAGTATGTCGGTCGACACAGATCGACCGTGTCGATCGACACATAGAGTGTGTCGGTCGACACGACTCGCGGATTACCAAATTAAATCGGTTTAATTATTGGTTAATTCCGTTGTGGTTTAAGTCGACATATATAAGATATATGGTCGACCTAAACTTGCAATCTAACCTAATTCACAGCCACCAGAAACTAGAGAGAAACCTCTTGAGAGATCTGATCTCTATAGGCACTAGCATCCCTCCTGTTCAGTTTGTGTGCGTGTGGATACCAGTAGAGGCGCAGCATTTTAGGCGCTCTAGATCTCGATTATCTGCAAATCTTCCGCTGCATAATCACCAGGTAATCTCCAGATCTGATAGACTCAATTACATGAACCCTAGATCCTAGGCTCGGAATTCAGACCAGGATTGCCTAATTGGATTAGGATCTGCTAGGAATTCCTTCAGTCGGCGGCTGCTGTCTGTCACATGGTGGGTCTCCTCGTCTTAGGGGCCGAGTGCGACATCCTGATAGGGTCAGGTTTTAATCCTATTCTACTGCAAGTGCACAGTTAAGTGATTGTAGTATATAGGGTATCGAATCCACAGAGACTCCGGTTTCGATAGATTAGAACTATAGAGATTTAAACTAAGAAGAAAGCAATTTGTAGTAAACTAAATAGCAAAGCGAGAAAGTAAACAAGTAGCAGATTAATAGTGGTGAAAGCAGTTAATTAAAGGCGCTAAGTCTAGGGCGTTCTCAGGAAATCAGACAAGCAGACAAATCAATCAGTCATGATCTAATTAAGCTCAGTTCTAGAACTCAAATCACGGATATAGAATTAACCAAATTCCTTTGCGAGAATTCTCTAAGTCTAAGTGCAGCAATCCAAATTCCTTTGCAATTACTAACAGATTAAACCAGCATTAATTTCAAGTTCGATATGTTCACAATTAAACTAAACCAAATTTCTTTGCGAATAATTTAATTGCTCAACCTAAATAGTTCAGATTCTAAACCACACTCTCGTGTCGTATTTAGCAGCCTAGGATCTAGATTCTAATTGATCAAGTTAGAACTAGCATTAAACTCAATTTAGATCGAAGAACATTCTATTCATGTGAATCCTTAACTGAATTAAACAAGTCTAGCAAGTCATGAAATCCTTAATGAGAAACCCTAAACCTAACTATGGATCTACTCAGACATAGAAGATGTAAACATAATCAATGAATTAATAGATTGCATAAAAGAGATTAAATAAATAAAGGGGTTCGAAATATTCTCCAAAATAAAGTGAAGTACAGGATCAGATCAGCCCCAATAGCTCTAAAAACTCTCTGCTCTTAATTATGAAAGCGTAAGTAAATAAAACACCAAAATCCTAATTATATAGGCTTAATCTCGGCTGGGGCTTCTTTGTAAATACTGAAAACTTCTGGGCCAAAGTGCAAAATATTAAATCTTCATTAAACCGCCGAATCGGCCCATCTCGCTAGTGTGTCGATCGACACCAAAGGTGTGTCGATCGATGCAATGCTGATTTCTGGACAGTGAGCTCAATCTCTCGGCCAAACACTCCAAAAATCCCCAAAATGCTCCAATATCTCTAAACCTGATTATACCTGTAATAGACTCTAAAGTAACACAAAAGGACTCTAAAACACACTTATATCATGGCATAAAACCGGTAAAAACCATGATATATCAACTCCCCCACACTTAGCCTTTGCTTGCCCTCAAGCAAAACAGAGAACTAAAATATGGTGAAGAGGTTTGAAAACTCTTCAGAAACTCTTTTCATCCTAGAAGCAACAACACTCAGATTCCCCTTAGTAAACCACATGAAAGAATCAACCTGCAGACATCAAGACCAACATATAATTCCCCCACACTTAGCAACTGTCCTAAGTAAACTCCACAATCACATTCACGCATTCAAATTCTCCCTACTGACTTCTGCAAGTATTTAAGTGCGCTCTAGACCACCATACTATCTTTCTCTAGTCCCTTTCTTCTCTTTTCCCTTCCTTAGCATTCTGATTTTTCCCCATTGGGTATCATTTTTTTTTATCAGTGCTCTTCCCGTTAAGGGGTGTACTTTGGACACATTCCATGGATGCACATGATATGAAAGTTGTAGCTACCATTCCCATGACCACTTCGGAGTTACTAACTCATCCTCAGTTTATTATCTTTTTTTTAAAAAAAATTTTATGGAAGGGGAGAAGGGAACTAAATAGGACAGGTTTACAGGCTGTGTCAGAACTAACAAGGGAATCCGACACAAAGTATACCAAGCCCTTAGGTGAGAAAATTAAGCCAGTATTAAGTTGAAGTCAGTAAAAGGATCCTCTGATACCTGAAGCGATGTGGGTGTTCTCAGTAGGCTGATATGTGTCTGGGTTTTCTAATAGTCAAAGATAATCTGCAGTTTCATCCCAATGGTTACTTAAGTTCCTGCAAGTGCTGCTAATCTTCTCAAAAATCATTGTTTCTTACTTAAAAGTTTTGACTCAATAAAACAAATTTTTAAAAAATTTAACTGACTCTAAGAAAACAAAAAGAAAGAAGTTAGTAGAACCTCCCCCACACTTAAGACACACTGTCCCCAGTAGTGTCAAGCGAAGGATTGGCAAAAAGAAAGAAAAATTTGTTTAAGGAATGGTTAAGTTCTGTCGGATTTTTACCTCTGTCGCTCAGGCATCGATCTTTGCACTAGGTCCATCGACCGTTGCTAGGCGATTTTTCATTGTAACGATCGATACGGTGGTGTGTCGATCGACGCACTGCGTATATCGGATCAGTCAGCAAGTTAGCAGGTTAGTCCGTTGGATTTTGTCAAATTTCGAATCCTGCAAGCTGAAAACACTGAAAACAGAGTAAAATCAAAGCAACTGATGTATCAAATAAGGCATAACCATCCAAACATAATAGATCCTAAGAAAATCAAAAAGAAAAGTGCAAAGAAAAAGAAAAGATAATAGAATACAGAACCGAATGTCTGAAAATGGAGACTACGCACTCTCGCTCTCATCATCATCTATCCCACCATAGCGCTCAGTGTCACTGGCGGCCGCAGGAGAACGCTGTCGACGTCGAGTAGCAGGGACGGGCTGATGAACCTGTGGCTGTCTCCTGCAAGTGCAGGTACGCATGAAGTTCCATACGACCCGTAGAATACCATCTAAATGCTCTCTCCACTCTGCCTCAGACATATCACCATAAGGCATCGTCGGCTCGGGAAAGGGTCCAACATCGTCAGCAGGGGTAGCAGCAAGCGCAAGGGCAGAGGAAGATGAAGCTCGTGTGGAAGGCTCTCCCAGCGGATGAGCCATAGAAGGGACTCTACGCTGCTCGGTCTCAGGAGGCTGGAATCTCAGGGCCTCCAGTGTATCGATCTGTGTCAATCCAGGAGCAGGAAGATCCAAACCACACTTCCCAGAGCTCTGATCATAGTAAACCCAAATGCGTCCCTCCTTGAGCTAGGTGGCACTCTGCAAGTGGCTGAAATCAAGGAACTCCTTGGCTGTGTTACACTTTGTGCCCTCTAAGGGAATCCCGCAGTGCATGAAGATGGGAGTAAGCAGGCTCCCCACTGTCTCAGTATCTACACCATCAAATGGCTTCAACTGCAGGTCGCATAAGTGCTGAGTAAAAACAGCTCCCAAGTTGAGACCCTTAGTAGGATCTCTCACGCCAGAACCCTCAAACTGATCTCGCAGCCCGATAAACAACATCTCCATCTCATACTTGCGCATCTTGTTGGCCTCATACTTGCACAACAAACTCCAACACAAGATACACAAGACATATCTCAGTACAGGATGCCTCACATGAAGGAATTTCTAGCAGTTCTAATCAGGATAAGCAACCCTAGTCTGAATTCCGAGCCTAGGATCTAAGGTTCATGTAATTGAATCTATCAGATCTCGAGATTACCTGATGAATATGCAGCGGAAGTCTTAGCAAGTAATCGAGATCACGAAGCGCCTCAAATGCTGCGCCTCTACTGGTATCCACACGCACACAAACTGGACCGCAGGGATGCTAGTGCCTTACAGAGATCTAATCTCCAGAGAGGTTTCTATCTGTGTTCTGGTGGCTGTGAATTAGGTTAGGTACGAGTTTAGGTCGACCATATATCTTATATATGTCGGCTTAAACCATGACGGAATTAACTAACGATTAAACCGTGTTAATCTGGTTAATCCGCGAGTGCATCGATCGATGCACTAACTGCAACGATCGACACTCCCCAGAACATTGATATCGAATGCATATCACATATGCATTCACTTGGATCATTACATTAATGATCAACCTCGTCTTTAACGCCCAGTTTGCTTAGGTGTGTGACCCTGTAGGATCATATAACACTAGCAATGAGTTCTCAACTCACTGATCATAAGTGGCTTCTAGCAAAGCGTTATGACTACCTAGTGTTATGTGATTGTCTCATCTCGACTATACGACTTTCACTTAGAGCAATTACAGTAGATTTCAGGACATTCCCAACAATCTCCCACTTGTACTGGAATCATCTATTCCTTTAATCCCTTTGTAGCTATATCTCAATCTAGCATAAGGCAAGCACTGTGTCATCCTTATTCAACCAGATTACGTTTATCGAATCCCGATTTGTACTGATGAAAAACAAACGACTGACAATCACCTCGTTTGAGCGCGGCCACGCATTTCCAGTATCAAATCTTCGATAGGCCCAGAGATATTTAACTCCTGTTATATAGGAGGTACAAATCCCATCTTGTTCCATCCATGTCTCTTTTATATTTCATGATACGCCTAATCAGTGTCTTTATGATCACCAGTTACGGCTGACGTTTGACAAAGTCAAGACGAACCAATCCATATAAGAGAGGACATGATGAACTCAGGTCTAAGGACTACTCTCTTTAGTCGTAATGAGAAACTCTTATGACACTCATATAACATCTTGTAGAGTTCTCATTAACGGGTCAAGTCCGATCATGTGTTCTCTAACACATATCTATGTGATTGACTTTAATACACTTATTAATGACTCCATGAAACATGGTCATTAGTCACCTCACATACTAGTCTCACGTGGTTGTTAATGTCCCACGTTAACAACCTCGACCAGGGACCATTATAATTTATGTCATTTATTGCTTATAGGGTTTCATGATCAAGTCACATACTTGATGGCCTATAAAATGTCATAAATTACTTTGGGACAATATATATATATATTTAATTAACACAATTAAATAATGCTGAAACAATTTCATTAAAATAACATAACTATTATGTCTTTGTGAACATCATGTCATAACTAAAACAAATACAACTCCCACTGAAATCAAGATCATATCTTAAGAAATCTAATGCCTACAGCAGTTGTATGAAACTCATGCTTAGGCCTTGGGAGGGGCTTGGTCAGTGGATCAGCAACATTCTCATCCGTAGGGACTCTGCTGATCTTCACATCTCCTCTATTCACAATATCACGGATAAGGTGATATCGCCTTTCTATGTGTTTGGATCTCTGGTGTGATCTAGGTTCCTTTGCTTGCGCAATGGCTCCATTGTTATCACAATACAAAGCCACTGGCTCAGAAATGCTAGGAATCACACCAAGTTCAGTGATGAACTTCTTGATCCAAACAGCCTCCTTTGCCGCTTCAGAAGCAGCGAGGTACTCAGCTTCAGTTGTGGAATCTGCTACAGTGTCCTGCTTGGAACTCTTCCAGCTTACTGCACCGCCATTCAGGCAGAAGATGTAACCAGATTGCGATCGGAAATCATCTTGGTCTGTCTGAAAACTTGCGTCTGTGTAACCACTTACTACCAGCTCATCACTTCCTCCATACACCAAGAATTTATCCTTAGTATTTCTCTAATACTTCAGAATATTCTTGACTGCCGTCCAGTGACTTTCACCTGGATCCGATTGGTATCTACTCGTCATGCTTAAAGCACAAGCAACATCTAGACGAGTACAGAGCATGGCATACATGATGGATCCCAACGCCGAGGCATAGGGAATCCGACTCATGCGATCTCGCTCAGCAGGTGTCTCAGGACACTGCTTCTTGCTGAGACTTATGCCATAAGACATTGGTATGAAGCCCTTCTTGGAATCTTGCATTCTGGACCTGTGTAAGACCTTATCGATATAAGTGTCTTGACACAGTCCAATTATCTTGTTTAATCTATCTCTATAGATTCTTATTCCAAGAATATACGCGGCTTCACCCATGTCTTTCATTGAAAAACAACTTCCGAGCCAAGTCTTAACAGACTGTAACAACGGAACGTCATTTCCGAGAAGAAGTATGTCATCTACATACAACACGAGAAATGCAACTGCGCTCCCACTAGTCTTCTTGTAAACACATGGTTCTTCTTCGCTTCTGATGAAATCAAACTTTTTGACTGCTTCATCAAAACGAAGATTCCAACTCCGAGATGCTTGCTTCAATCCATAAATGGATCGATGAAGTTTGCATACTTTCCTAGCTGCATTTGGATCGATGAAACCTTCGGGTTGTGTCATGTACACATCCTCTTCCAGAATTCCATTAAGGAAAGCCGTTTTCACGTCCATCTGCCAGATCTCATAATCATAATGAGCAGCTGTTGCTAGGAGAATCCGAATGGATTTAAGCATGGCGACAGGTGAATAGGTTTCTTCATAGTCAATACCATGAATTTGTTTGAAACCTTTTGCCACTAGCCTTGCTTTATATATCTGAATATTTCCATCCACATCAATTTTCTTCTTGAAAATCCATTTACACTCAATGGGTCTTGCACCATCGGGTAAATCAACCAAAGTCCATACTTGGTTCTGTGACATGGATCCCATTTCGGATTCAGCGGCTTTCAGCCACTTTGCGGAGTCAGGGCTCATCATTGCTTCTTCGAAATTCGCTGGTTCGTCACTGTCAATGATTAACAAATCATGACAATTGGTTACGAGAAATCCATATCTCTCGGGTTCGTGACGGATCCTTTCGGATCGGCGAATTTCAGGCTCCACAGGCGCCGTCTCTACAACTCTTTGTAGATCCAACTGTTGCCCTTCCTCTACGGGTTGAGCATTTTCCTGCGGTTCTCGAACTTCTTCGAGTTGTACTTTACTCCCACTGTTTCTCTTGGAAAGAAACTCTCTCTCAAGAAAAACGCAGTTCCGAGCAACAAACACTTTGTTCTCGGATTGGTTGTAAAAGTAGTATGCCTTGGTTTCCTTAGGATAACCAACGAAGTAGCATTTATCAGATTTGGGCTCGAGCTTATCTGTAATTAATCTCTTAACATAAGCTTCACAACCCCAAATCTTCAGGAAAGACACATTCGGAACATTTCCAGTCCACATCTCATGTGGTGTCTTTGCAACTGATTTTGACGGAACCCTATTTAGTGTAAACGCAGACGTTTCTAGAGCGTATCCCCAAAAGGATAATGGAAGAGTTGAGAGACTCATCATTGATCGAACCATATCTAATAAAGTCCGATTCCTCCTCTCAGACACGCCATTCCATTGTGGCGTTCCAGGAGGAGTGAGTTGTGAAACAATTCCACAATCTCTCAAATGATCACTGAATTCTTGGCTTAAGTATTCTCCTCCACGATCTGATCGAAGAGCCTTAATACTTTTGCCAAGTTGATTCTGTACTTCATTTTGGAACTCTTTGAACTTTTCAAAGGATTCCGACTTGTGTCTCATTAAATAGACATAGCCATACCTGCTGAAATCATCAGTGAAGGTAATGAAGTATCGAAAATTTCCTCTGGCACTTGTGCTCATTGGGCCGCATACATCTGTATGTATAAGGCCCAACAGGTCACTGGCCCTTTCGTTTGATTTGTTGAAAGGAGCCTTAGTCATTTTGCCTAGTAAACAAGATTCACATTTCTCACATGATTCATAATCAAATGAGCCCAAAAGCCCATCACTATGGAGCTTTTGAATCCGTTTCTCGTTTATGTGGCCCAAACGACAATTCCATAGAAAAGTCTGATTCGTGTCATTTGATTTGAATCTCTTGGTGTTAATGTTATAGATTTCTGTGCTTTGGTTTAGAACATAAAGCCCATTCTCTAATGGGCTGCTACCATAATACATATCATTGTAATCAAAAGAACAACATTTATTCTTAATTGAAAACTGATATCCTTCCAAATCCAAAACAGGAATAGAAATAATATTTCTGCTTATAGCAGGTACATAGTAGCAATTATGAAGTTCTAAAACCAAACCAGAAGGTAAAGACAAGTTAAATGTTCCTACGGCTAATGCAGCAACTCTTGCTCCATTCCCCACACGCAGGTCCACTTGTCCCTTCTCCAACGTCCTACTGTTGCTTAGGCCCTGCATATTTGTACAAATATGAGCACCACAGACGGTATCCAATACCCAAGAAGTAGAACCAGAAGTAGTAACATTTACTTCTATAACATAAATACCTGAAGATGAAGTCTCGAAAGTCTTCTTCTTCTTCTTCTTCTTCTCTTCCAAGAATTTGTTGCAATTTCTCTTCCAATGCCCAGGCTCTTTACAGTAATGGCACTTATCAGTCTCAGATGGGCCCGGCTTGGGCTTCGGGGCCGGCGCAGGCGTGTCCTGGTTCTCAACCGGGACTGCCTTGCCCTTTCCCTTGCCTTTGCCAAGTTTCTTAAACTTCTTACCCCCTTGTACCATAAGTACATTAGGAGTGCCCTTCCTGATATTAGGCTCAGCTGTCTTGAGCATGCTATGCAGTTCAGTCAACGTCTTCGTCAAGTTGTTCATGTTATAGTTCATAACAAACTGATCATAACTTGACGGCAGTGACTGCAGAATGATGTCAGTAGCCAACTCTTGGCTAATGGGACAATCCAGTCTCCCCAGGTTATCAATATAACCCATCATCTTAATGACATGAGGACTGACCGGACTGTCCTTTGGTAGCTTGCATTCAATGAGAGATTTAACCATCTGGTATCTCTCAGTTCGTGCTTGCTCCTGAAACATGCTTTTCAGGCTAGTAATCATCTCCACTGGCGACTCCACGTTCTCGTATTGCTTCTGCAAGTCCGAGTTCATGGTAGCCAACATGAGACAATTCACATCGACCACATCATTGGAATGCTTGTCCCAAGCACTCCTTTCTGCATGTGCAGCATTGGATCTCGGTTTTTCAGGGAGAACATTTTCAAGGACATAGTCCCGCTTCTCCTGCTTGAGAACAATTCTCAAGTTCCGATACCATTCGAGAAAATTCGATCCATTTAACTTGTCCTTCTCAAGGACGGATCGCAGGGAGAAAGAATTATTATGAGTAGTAGTCATAGCTGAGAACATAGAAAAGAAAAAGGTTTAGTTATGATGTTCAAGAAATGAGAAATCTTAAATTTTAAGAAAACTCGCATTATATTCAATCAATGCTTCCTCAGATGAATATAATGATCCAAGACCCATATTTTACTAAATTCAAGTGAGCCACTGGCTATCACTCAACTTTAGCTATTTAGGTAAGCAACAACCTTGCTAGTTATATCCAATATAACTCTTGGTTGTGGATCGACATCTTATGTCCAATCCACCTGATGTCTCTGGACCCAAAACGATTTTGATAGCCCAGTCAAGCAAACCAATCTCTTCAGTCATGTAATTGTTGATGCCTTGCACTGCAAGCCCATTAACACGATTACTTCCTGCCTTACTCATGTAATTGTTGATACCTTGCACTGCAAGCCTATCGTACAATGAAATGAGTCTTGACAGTTGACAAGATTGGAAAGACATCAAGTATCACATGATATTTGGTTGAGGAACGGAACCATTTAAAACGTTCAGTTTTACTATGTTTTAATTCTTATAATTAATTAATCCGCGATAACCAATCAATCCAATTGATCCGGTTTTGAATACCGGTAAGCATCGATCGATGCTACGTTAGCATCGGTCGATGCCAACCTAATCAAAACAATCGCCATCAAACCATTCACAGTGTTCGACCATTATTAACCAAGCTCGATAACCGGTCCAATCCAATTGGACCGATCCAACAATCTCGCGAGGCTGTGTCGATCGATGCAACAATTGCATCGATCGACACTAGGCGAAAACTAGGTTTATTCGGGTTTTCGCCCTGCATCGATCGTTGCCGGATTGGCAACGATCGACACCATGCAAAAAACCCTAAATTTATTCGGGTTTTCGCCCTGCATCGATCGATGCCGGATTGGCATCGATCGACGCCATGCGATAAAACCCTTAAACGTTTTCGAACAGAACCCTAAACTAGGTTTTCAGGAAAACGAATTTTAGCAAGTTTGTATCAACTATACACAGATTCAGATTCAACCAATCTAATCAACATGCTACAGATTCAATGGAACCCTAAAGCTCTGATACCACTGAAGGAATTTCTAGCAGTTCTAATCAGGATTAGCAACCCTAGTCTGAATTCCGAGCCTAGGATCTAAGGTTCATGTAATTGAATCTATCAGATCTCGAGATTACCTGATGAATATGCAGCGGAAGTCTTAGCAAGTAATCGAGATCACGAAGCGCCTCAAATGCTGCACCTCTACTGGTATCCACACGCACACAAACTGGACCGCAGGGATGCTAGTGCCTTACAGAGATCTAATCTCCATATAGGTTTCTATCTGTGTTCTGGTGGCTGTGAATTAGGTTAGGTATGAGTTTAGGTCGACCATATATCTTATATATGTCGGCTTAAACCATGACGGAATTAACTAACGATTAAACCGTGTTAATCTGGTTAATCCGCGAGTGCATCGATCGATGCACTAACTGCAACGATCGACACTCCCCAGAAAATTGATATCGAATGCATATCACATATGCATTCACTTGGATCATTACATTAATGATCAACCTCGTCTTTAACGCCCAGTTTGATTAGGTGTGTGACCCTGTAGGATCATATAACACTAGCAATGAGTTCTCAACTCACTGATCATAAGTGGCTTCTAGCAAAGCGTTATGACTACCTAGTGTTATGTGATTGTCTCATCTCGACTATACGACTTTCACTTAGAGCAATTACAGTAGATTTCAGGACATTCCCAACATCACCTGCTTCACCGGTGTAGTCCTCGAGTTGTATCGACCACTGCCAATACACTCCCAGAATACCCGAGCCTCCTCCGGATCCCACTCAAGTGGCATGCCAATGCGTCTCGGCTCAGTGCTGAAACTATAGATCCTGCAGATATCTAGTAAAGGAATCCGATACCTGACTCCTAAACTCATGAAGGTAAAGATACCTCCTGTAGCACTCCTGCTGTCTGGATCCGGGTAAACCACTCTGCAAGTGGCTAGCAACTGTCTGACCAGCTCTGGATACAAATCATAAGGCCGCATAGGCATTGTCCCTAGACCAATGCCCTTGCACACTGCAAGTACCTGCTCATCTATCCCCAGACTCTTACAGGTAGAGTAGTCTGCAAACTTGGTTGGTTTAATAGTCATCCCACACCAACCGTTGTATAGCAGCGTGTCAAAATCATCCCACTGGTTAAGCAGTGGCCTCTCCGTAAACTCAGCAGTCTTGAGGAACTCAGCAATGTTCTGTGGCCACGCTCTGGCTGTCGGGATCTCTGTCTTGTCTGCTCGGGGCCAAGGCAGTGCTACTGCTGGACCAACTCTCACATAAGGCTCAGGTGGCTGTGACTCTCTATGGAACCACCCTGGTGGTGGAATGTACTGTCGTGTGGCTGTTGCTGCTGTAGCTCCGCGCTTGCGGGGTTGCCTGCGAGATGCCATCTGCATAAGAAAAAAATTCAAACATTAATAAGTCTCGGCAATCTCTCTGTGAAATCGCGAAGCAACAACCGTTGCACTAAGGCATCGATCGTTGCAAGGCGATTTCGCATTATCGAACATATCCCTAAAATCGCAAAGCAACGACCGTTGCAAGGCGATTTCAGCCGCAATCAAAATCCATAAAATCGTTCTAAATTCGTTCCACATTATCATTTAATCAGCCTAAAATCATCACCCACCATCCTAAATTTAGTCTAATTCAGCATGCAATCATCAATTTCAATCCAAAAGTTCTGAAATTCTAAACCCTAAAAATGAATCCGAAAATCATAAAATAGAGACACATTACTTTGGATTCGTGATATATGGGTTATAGAAGTGGATTAAGAGTGTAAAATCGAGAGAATAGCACTTGGAATTGAAGAAAATGACGAAGAAATGAGAGTTTTAGCGAATGAGGTTTGCGGTTCGTATGGACGGCGAGAATGGAGAAGAAAAGAGAAGAGAAGGGTTTAAGGCAACTTACCTCGATCGTGGGTGCAACGACCGTTGCAGATGAGCAACGATCGTTGCTGGTTGAATCAGATTGATTCCGGTTTAGCGCATGTACCTTAATTTTGCAATTGAACCAATTGCAACGACCGTTGCACAGGTCCGCAACGATCGTCACAATGCTATCACCTCTCCTCGTCGTGGTCTCCTTGCAACGACCGGTGCACAAGTGCATCGATCGTAACACAACTCCAGACTCGAGTTCTGTATCTGAAACTTAGCAAAAACAAACAAAAACGTGAAATCCTAAGAAAACACCAAAAATAAGAAAGAAAAACACTTAAACCTAACAGTGGGTTGCCTCCCACTCAGCGCTTTTTAAGGTCATTAGCTTGACCGGACGAACAAGATCAGTTTGCTGGAGATCTTGACAGAGACTTTGATTGCCTCTGTGCAAGCCTCCTCATCCATGGTGGAGAATAAGCTGTATCAGAATGATCCTGTCCAAGAAAAGAAGGAGTGAACTGCTCTCCAGGATCCAGAACCGTAGTGTGACTTGACTGCTCATCATCTTTATCCATAATGGTGAACGTCTGCCCATCTATCAGTGGCTTGTGCAACTTGTCCATCTCAAAGTGCAGTGGCTCATCTCCCAGGTGGAGATCTATCAGACTGTGTCTAACATCTATTACTGCTCCCGCTGTAGCCAAGAATGGTCTACCCAGTATCAACGCATCATCAGGATCACTATCATACTTCAACACTAAGAAGTCTGTTGGAACTAAATAGTTTCCAACTCTCACCGGGATGTCCTCAAGGAGTCCTTATGGAACTCGTATAGACTGATCAGCTAGGACAAGAGAGGTCCTAGTAGGAGAAAAATTCAGCATACCCAGCTTCTCTGCCACAGAATATGGCATAAGACTTCCGGCAACTCCCAGATCACAAAGAGAGCGCCTAAAACTATCCTCAAAAATAGAACAACTTAGCACAAAAATCCCAGGATCAGGCAGCTTCTTGGGAACCTTGGTTAACAACACATCACTTATCTGTTGAGGGACTAAAATCACCCAATCTTTCAGCTCTTCATCCAAAGGCAACATCTTATTCAAATACCTCTGCACACATGGGTGATAAGGTGGATCATCAGATGATTGAATTTCTTCCAACTCTTCACCAATCTCCTCAAGCTGCTTAAGCTCTTCAATCTCTTGCTTAATCACTTCAGATACTGGGGGATATAATCTAATGGATTGTGCATAAATCTCCTGCTGAGTAATCTCAGACACTCCAGGGAATAATCGATCAAGTTCCAAATCTGCATCAATACCATCAGCATCCGGCGAGTCTGTCTGTTCAGGACCTGCATCGACCGACACTAGGGGTGTGTCGATCGATGCAACACTGTTTTCACAGTTTTCACCCGAGAGATTTTCTCCAAAATCCGAAAATTCAACCTCGTCTACCAACTCAACTGTGCTTAGCTCAAATCCTTCACCTAGGTGAGATCCATCATCAATGTACACAGACCAAGCCTTAATATGGGTGTCTGCTACTCCTTTTCCCTTCATAGAACTGGAAATCTTATTCACCTGAGTATCCAACTGCTTCATATGAGTGTTCAGAGACTCAAACTTTCCATTGAGATCCTCATAGACAGCATCCAACTTCTTATTGCAGTCTACAGAAATCTTAGTCTGACTCTCCAGCAGCTGTTCCATCATTGCCTCCATCTTACTCTCATGAGCAGTGGCAGCATGAGGAGTCTGATAAGATGAAGATCCATAGGTTCTCTGAGTACCTTGTCCAAAAGGTTTCTGAAAACCACTAGTATGTCCAAAGCTAGAAGAGTTCTGATTGCATGTGAAGGCACTCCTTTGTCCTCCATTGAAGAACCTGTTTCCCTGCTGATTACCAAATCTGTTACCTTGGAAACCAGATCCTCCAATGTAATTCACATCTTCTTCCTGAGTGTCCTCCTCAGTCTGAATTACCTCTACATCTTGAGAAAAGTGGACAGCTTTCTTACCAGCTAGAAGATTACAAACTGTGTCCAGCTTAGATCTAATATCAGCAATCTCCGAATTCTCTACACTTCCACCATATTTCTTCCTCCTCTCATCCATAGTCTTGCAACTGTTGCTGCTCACTAAGTTCTCAATCAACTGCTTAGCTTGTGCAGGAGTCCTGGTGTTGAAGTTTGCATTACTGGAGTTATCCAGCGCATACTGATATGGAAGATCTATGCCTCTAAAGAAGATACCTAGCAATGTGACCTCAGTAAATCCATGGTGTGGGCAGTCACGCTGGTACTTCTTGAATCTCATCCAGGCAGCCTTAAGAGGCTCCACAGGGCCTTGGGAAAATGTCAGAATGTCCTGTCTGGACTGATCGGAACGCGCATCATCATAGAAGTGTCTCAGAAACTCACTCTTCAGGGCACTCCAAGTAGTAAACTGCCCAGCTGGCAGTTGCTTAATCCATGCAGCAGCGTCTCCAGCGAGACTGTGCGGAAAGAGCTTAAGAAACAGATAATGATAGAGAAGTGGAAGCTTGAGAAAGAAGAAACGAACAATCTGTTTAGGGTTGGTCGAATCCGAACTGATCAAGAAGATACTCTCTTCTCAATTAGCGTTAGGGTTTCAAGAGTTCTCCTCTTAAGCTATTGAAAGCTGAATTGCAATTCTATTAATCAAAGATAACGTCGTACAAAGGAGAGAAACTCCTCTTAAATAACAACTACTAACTAACCGAAAGATCTCCTACGTATATCTTATAAGATATGGATAACTCCTAATAAACACCAAAACAAAAGGATAAAACCGAACAAGAAAACCAATAGTGAACCATCGAGATGATTGGAGGCTGCATCAGGTCTCCCCAGCAGAAGAAGGATTCGCCCACGAATCCGAGGCAATGTTGTCACCATGATAAGGAGATAGGTGCTTGACGTTAAAAACGTCGGCCGTGCGTATGTGAGGAGGAAGGCGAACTCGATATGCATTGGGATTAATACACTCAAGAACCTCCACCGGTCCTATTTTCTTCGACTTCAGCTTGTTGTATTCACGCAAAGGAAGGCGCTCCTTCGTTAGATACACCCATACCATGTCGCCCGGCGAGAATAACACTTCACGGCGCTTGAGATCAGCTGCGGTTTTGTACTTAGAGGCCGCAAGCTCCAAATTAGCCTTAGCTTGAGGGTGTACACTTTGAAGCTCCGAAATGAAATCGATATCCTCCCCATGATGCTTAGATTTATCCGGTATGATGGCTAGGTCTAGTGGGCACCGAGGAACCAGACCATAAATCACTCTAAAAGGGCAGAATCCGAGGCTTCGGTTAAGGGCGTGGTTGTGCGCAAACTCGGCCTGACATAACTTTGAATCCCAAGACTTAATATTGTCACCAACGAGGCAACATAGCAGGTTACCCAACGACCTATTAGTGACCTCCGTTTGTCCGTCCGATTGCGGATGGTAGGCGGAGCTCATATCCAACGTCGTTCCCAAGAGCTTCCATAAAGAACGCCAAAAATGGCTCAGGAAGCGAGTGTCTCTGTCCAAAACAATTGACGTCGGCAAGCCATGCAACCTGTAAACTTCACGAAAGAATAGAACGGCGACGTTAACTACATCAGTGGTCTTTTTGCAAGCAATAAAGTGGACCATCTTGGAGAAGCGGTCAACAACCACAAAGATGGAGTCATGCCCACGTTGTGTACGAGGAAGACCCAACACGAAGTCCATGCTTATGTCCGTCCAAGGTTGAGTGGGAATAGGTAAAGGCAAGTACAAGCCTGCATTGGACGCTTTGCCCTTACCTTGCTGACAAATGCGGCACCGTTCCACAAACCGCGTAATGTCGCGACGCATCATAGGCCATAAGTAAGATGCCGTGATCAACTGAATCGTACGGTCTCGTCCTACGTGACCTTCATTGTGCATTTCACAAATGATTTTGAATCGCAGGCTACAGTCTGGGACGCACAAGCACAATCCACGAAACAGAAACCCATCCAGAATCGTATAGTCACCCGTGAGTTTGTCGACAGCATCGTGATAGATGCGACCAAAGAATGGGTCCGTGGGGTAAAGCTCAGCGAATGTCTTGAATCCGCGCACCGAAGTGTGCATCGCCGTCATCAAGGAATGTCTTCGACTGAGAGCATCTGCAACTCTGTTTGTTTTCCCTGCGAGATGGCTGATCGAAAACATAAACTGCTGAAGGTATGATATCCATCCTGCGTGACGAGCCGATACTTTGGACTGGCTATCCAGGTGACGTAACGCGTCATGATCAGTGAAAAGAACAAACTCGCGATGGACCAAGTAATGTCTCCAGTGTTTAATGGCTTGAACAATGGCATAAAACTCAACATCATATGTGCTATACCTTTCTCTCGCACCGGCTAACTTCTCGCTATAGAAAGCCACTGGTCTGCCTTTTTGACTCAGCACCGCTCCGATTCCTAGATTCGATGCGTCACAGTGGAGCTCGAACGTGTCTGCGAAATCCGGCAAGATCAAGATTGGGGCCGTGGTTAGCTTCTCCTTGATCAGCGCAAATGCTGACGCTGCCTCGGCTGACCACACAAACTTACCATCCCGCATACAACTTGTGATCGGTGCCATGATTGAGCTAAAATGGCTAACGAATCGTCTGTAAAACGAAGCTAAACCATGGAAGCTACGCATCTCTGTGACTGTCGTCGGTGTAGGCCAAGAACGGATGGCTTCGACTTTAGTCTGATCTACTGCCAAGCCACGGTCAGACACGATATATCCAAGAAACAACACCTCGTTAACGCCAAAGTAGCACTTGTGTTTAGCCGCGTAAAACTGTTCCGTTCGCAAGACCAAAAGTACTTGGCGTAAGTGATCTAGGTGGTCAACGAGTGAGGAACTAAAAACCAGGATATCATCGAAGTATACTACCACAAAACGTCCAATGAAACGTCTAAGTGCCTGATTCGTTATGCGCATAAATGTGCTCGGCGCATTGGACAACCCGAAAGGCATAACCAACCATTCGAATAAACCCTCTCTTGTTTGCAAGGCGGTCTTCCACTCGTCTCCCGGACTGATCCGTATTTGATGATAACCACTTTTGAGATCAATCTTGGAGAAAATACTAGCTGTTCCAATCTGGTCTAACAAATCATCAAGACGAGGAATCAGAAAGCGGTATCGTACTGTGATTTTGTTAATAGCACGGCTATCAACACACATACGCCACATACCATCCTTCTTAGGAATTAACAGTGCTGGAACTGCACAAGGGCTGATATTTTCTCTGATATGGCCCTTGCGTAACAACTCTTCAACTTGGCTACGCAGCTCTTCGTGTTCAACTGGGCTCATCCGATAATGGGGGCGGTTAGGGAGAGTATATCCCGGAGATAGATCGATCTTGTGTTGAATGTCCCGAAGCGGTGGCAAACCATCTGGCAGATTATCCGGGAAGACGTCTTCAAAATCGTGAAGAAGCACCTGAATAGGTTGAGTTGTTGTCGACGACAACACACGATCAGCAAAGGTCGGCAGTAAGGCAAATGCACGACCCTCTGCAAGTAGCTCGGTAACAAACTCAGGGTAAGTACACAACAAAGCTGTACGCCCACCTTTTTTGTGTAATCCTGTCGGAATATCAGCATCTGGAGTAGACGGTGGAGCCGTGAGAGCATGATCCTGTGACGGAACCAACAGAATTTTATGCGATTCCCAGATAAAACTGTATGTATTTTGAAACCCATCATGAACAGTCCTACGGTCGAACTCCCAAGGCCTGCCAAGTAATAGGTGACTGATATCCATCAGTGCGATATCACAGTACGTACGATCCTTATATAAAGGCCCAATCAAGAATGGTACCAACGCTCTTTGCGAGATACACAGGCTAACATCTTCCGTAAGCCAACCTAGCGTATAAGGAGCAGGATGAGCTTCTCGTGTGAGGCCGAGCTTATCGACTGCCTCTTCCGAAATCACATTGCGACAACTCCCCGAGTCGATTACAAAGCTGCAAATGCAACCCCTAATCGTACATGCAGAGCGAAATATATTAGTCCGGAGCCACTGCGCATCTTGTTTACGCGGTGTCAAACAAGACCTACAGACCACGAGCATGTGTCCTTAATCACCTGCCGTGTGATGTATCGTATCGTCTACATGTGCATCTTCTTCACATGAATCATAAACAACTTGATTATCACCCATTGCGTCATCTATTAGTAATCCACGGCGAGTTTGATGAGGGCAAACAGATTGACGGTGTCTTGTTTCTCCACAACCAAAACACTTCAACGCACCCGGGCGAAATGTCTTGCGCTGCGATTGATCGTCAGCCTGAACCGTACCACGAGTAGTTGACTGACTCTGCTCACTAGGTCCCTCCTTGGAAGTTGAAACCGTTGTCGGGTCCTGTTGGCGAGCGCGACTACTTTGCCCTCCCCAAGTAGTCATTTTACCTTGTTGCTCCAGGGAAGCTGCCCGACGATGGGCTTCAGCGATTGTAGTCGGATCAAACTCCAATAGAGATGTCTGCAATTGTTGCCGAAGACCCCCGATGAACCGTGATACAAGTTGCAACTCACTGTCCCTAACCTCCGTGCGATTCAGTAATAAAGCAAACTCCTCGGCGTACTCATCAACAGTGCGCGAGCCTTGCTTAAGATTCTGTAACTTAGTGTACATCATCCTATCGAAGTTATGTGGTAAGAACGTGGCACTGAGATGCTTACGAAGCTTTGTCCATGTCGAGATTGGAGCTTTATTATTGCGACGACGAGTCACCTTAGTTTGCTTCCACCACGACGCTGCGTGACCACAAAACTTCATTGCGATAAGCGGTACACATTGATCCTCAGGAACTTGCTTGAATGCAAGGATCTCTTCCACCGCTACCATCCAGTCGAGAACCGCCTCACCCCGAGCTCCACCATGGAATTCTGGGATTTCCACCTTAAAACTTGATTCCCATGATTTTTGGTTGCGATTCCCTCTCTCTTGTTGATAATATTGTTGATAACGAGGATCACCGAAATCATCATATTGGTGTTCACCCTGTCGGAGATCACCTTGATATTGATCAGCACGCGGCTCTGTAAAGCGCATATCCGTGTGATTTTGAAATTGATGTTGTCGTCGTTGTTCATCCCTGAACCCATGCGGTTGTGGTTGTTGTCGATTTTGTAGACCAAAACCGGTATCAGCGAAAGGGTTGACGTCAACATCTGACGCACGATCCTCAAAGAGAGGATTACGGCCTGTCAACCGCTGAGCCAACATATCGCCTAGTTGCAACATCGATGCTTGCATCGTTTGTTGCATATTCTCATTCATATCAATCAAGGTTTGACGCATCGCTGCCCATTCTCCTGCTCCCACATCAAGTGGAGTTGCGTTGGAGCTGTTGCGTGGCTTAGGAGGCATGATTGACAATGAATGAAATCCCAGAACTTACCGTGTCTGATACCAACTGATAGAGAAGCGAAAGCTTGAGAAAGAAGAAACGAACAATCTGTTTAGGGTTGGTCGAATCCGAACTGATCAAGAAGATACTCTCTTCTCAATTAGCGTTAGGGTTTCAAGAGTTCTCCTCTTAAGCTATTGAAAGCTGAATTGCAATTCTATTAATCAAAGATAACGTCGTACAAAGGAGAGAAACTCCTCTTAAATAACAACTACTAACTAACCGAAAAATCTCCTACGTATATCTTATAAGATATGGATAACTCCTAATAAACACCAAAACAAAAGGATAAAACCGAACAAGAAAACCGAAGAAAACCAATAGTGAACCATCGAGATGATTGGAGGCTGCATCAGATAATCCTGGCAAACTCCATCATACTTCATGCCAGTGATTATATCCTCAAACTGATCAATGTGATCCATAGGCTGCTCTGTTGGATAACCATGGAAGGCATTCTATCTCATCAGCGAGTAGTAGATGGTTTTGATCTCAAAATCATTCCTCTCAAATCCAGGAATCACTAGAGCTGACCGATTTGCATGAAACTCATCCGGTCTATTGTAGTCAGCTAAAGTTCTCTCATGGACAACCATCTGTCTACCTTGGGCCTGTCTTTGACCTTGGTTCTGCTCCTGTTGCGGTTGCTTAGGAGGATCAGGGATTACATTCCCTTCAGCATCAATCTGATGCCCAACAGCATTGTACGGATTGTTATCTCGGTCCCTCAGGGTACCTTGAGCATCAGGCATAATGATTACCTTCTGTACCACCATCCTTGCTCTTCTTTCTCTTCTGTTAGTCCTCTCTAGTCGTCCAAGTTCTTCAAGTCCGAGATTAACGAGGTTCAGGTTCTGATTACTTCTAGTTTCACGCGTCTGCATAAACTGTCTGTAATCGTCAAGCAACGATCGATGCTATCAGTGCAACGATCAATTCAATCTCAGAATCGCCTAGTGACGATCGACACAAAGGTGCAACGATCGACGCAAAGCGAAATCGGTACCTGCGACAGAAAGAAAATAGAGAAAAATTTAGTAACTAAATCGAAAAATAAAAACAAAACGAAACAAAATAAAAAAAAAATCCTAGTAAAAACCCTAAGTTCGATCCTATCGAAGACTCTAAGAGTCCCCGGCAACGGCGCCAAAAACTTGATAGGGTCAGGTTTTAATCCTATTCTACTGCAAGTGCACAGTTAAGTGATTGTAGTATATAGGGTATCGAATCCACAGAGACTCCGGTTTCGATAGATTAGAACTATAGAGATTTAAACTAAGAAGAAAGCAATTTGTAGTAAACCAAATAGCAAAGCGAGAAAGTAAACAAGTAGCAGATTATCGGTGGTGAATGCAGTTAATTAAAGGCGCTAAGTCTAGGGCGTTCTCAGGAAATCAGACAAGCAGACAAATCAATCAGTCAAGATCTAATTAAGCTCAGTTCTAGAACTCAAATCACGGATATAGAATTAACCAAATTCCTTTGCGAGAATTCTCTAAGTCTAAGTGCAGCAATCCAAATTCCTTTGCAATTACTAACAGATTAAACCAGCATTAATTTCAAGTTCGATATGTTCACAATTAAACTAAACCAAATTCCTTTGCGAATAATTTAATTGCTCAACCTAAATAGTTCAGATTCTAAACCACACTCTCGTGTCGTATTTAGCAACCTAGGATCTAGATTCTAATTGATCATGTTAGAACTAGCATTAAACTCAATTTAGATCGAAGAACATTCTATTCATGTGAATCCTTAACTGAATTAAACAAGTCTAGCAAGTCATGAAATCCTTAATGAGAAACCCTAAACCTAACTATGGATCTACTCAGACATAGAAGATGTAAACATAATCAATGAATTAATAGATTGCATAAAAGAGATTAAATAAATAAAGGGGTTCAAAATCTTCTCCAAAATAAAGTGAAGTACAGGATCAGATCAGCCCCAATAGCTCTAAAAACTCTCTGCTCTTAATTATGAAAGCGTAAGTAAATAAAACACCAAAATCCTAATTATATAGGCTTAATCTCGGCTGGGGCTTCTTTGTAAATACTGGAAACTTTTGGGCCAAAGTGCAAAATCTTAAATCTTCATTAAACCGCCGAATCGGCCCATCTCGCTAGTGTGTCGATCGACACCAAAGGTGTGTCGATCAATGCAATGCTGATTTCTGGACAGTGAGCTCAATCTCTCGGCCAAACACTCCAAAAATCCCCAAAATGCTCCAATATCTCCAATTCTGCTCCAAACCTGATTATACCTGTAATAGACTCTAAAGTAACACAAAAGGTCTCTAAAACACACTTATATCATGGCATAAAACCGGCAAAAACCATGATATATCACATCCCCATTAGTATCAGGATATTTGAAGAAATGACTTCCATAAGTCATATGAAGTCGACTAGCCCTGAATGCTACTCCATTAGGATGAGGGTGGACCAAGGAGTTATTTTAAATGTGCCGAGCAAAGTGCGCCTCTGGTAGAGATACTACTTCTACGCCGAGATAACGCCTTTTGTTATTCCCGAGCGTCATAGGGATCTTAGATCGTCGTGGAACACTAATTTTCGTAGATATTATTCTGTCTCGATTGTTTTATTTCTCGGTAATTTACTTATTGTTTTCCTTCTTTGCAGTGCGCCACCCATTCTACAAGCCTTATCCGGACGATTTCTTTGCCATTGTTGAGAATATCCGGAGCCTTAGTCATTGTAAGTGGGAGCAGATAACTAGGACTCGAATCAACAAATCTAGCCGAAGATTGTTGAAGGTATGGTATCCTCAAGGTTTTTCCGTTTGATTCTACACTGAGTTGTGCACTGACCTTTCTTTGTTTTCAGTTAAGTGGAACACTTTGGAGAAAGTCAAACCGGCTGATTTAGAGAGACTAAGAATGGGAAAGCTGAAGAAGATCACGGCTGATTATTCGAAGAGGCTTACATCGAAGCCCTCTTTAGCCGAGAAGTTTAATGAAGTCGATACAAATCCTTCCCTATCTCAAAGCGGCGGAGAGCCGTCGTTTGTTGCGTCCGAAAAGTCCACTAACCCTAAAGAAAGAGCGGTGGTTAAACCGAGCATGGCGTCTCCTGTTGAAAGGGTTCCTACAAAAACCCAATCTAAAAAGAGGACGGCCACTGACATGCCGGATAAGGAGACTCATGCTAAGAAGGCGGCTGTTGATAGGCCGTCCAAAGCCAAGGCGCTAGACCCGTGGAGACGGTTGATCTCGGTAGAAGGGGGCCTACAAGATGCCAACTCTGGCGAGAAGAAACAGTTCGTTTCTCGCAAGGAAATCGTCACGGTCCTTCCCCGTAAGTCGCAGAAGGATGCGGATGTGGCAACTCGGCCATCAATCCACAATTTCGCTTATCAGTACGAGAGCGAAATTCCCTTTGTGCAAAATGCCCAGGCTTGTTTTGACCTTCTCACTTGTTTGAGAGGGAATGATGCTGATTGGCCACCTTTGAAGGAGCTTCCTCACTCCGAAGCGATTCTCAACCTGAAGCGGGCTGAGGCAGAGGTAAAGTTCCTTATCTTTTTTTTGGTTTCTCTCTGTCCGCAAATCTCTTTAATAACAGTTCCTTCTTTTTTCTTTTAGCTGATCGCGGCGTCAAACCGGGTTGCTCTTGAGAGCGCTTGGGATTTGAACAAGCTGATCGATGCAGTAAAGAGGAGGGACGTCCAGCTCAAGAGGTTGAGAGAAGATAAGGATGCGCTGTAGGCGCAGACACTCGAACTCAAGAACAAGCTTTGCAAGGCCGATGAGAAGGCGAAGGCCGACTACGAGATGTATAAGTTTGAGGCCTTGCGTCACAAGAATCTCTGCGGGGAGCTGGTCTTGAAGGAAAGAAACCGGGTGGAGGTCGAGATGAGAGCGAAGGCCCAATCTCACTTCGACCTCTTTCGCTAGTTTGTTGATGAGCAGGAGGCAGCGACGAAAAAGCAGGTCGAACAAGCCCAAATTAGTGGCTTGAAGGAATGTTTGCTTAAGCTAAAAGAGGAGGGGGTGCCAATTCCTCAGTCGGTTTTGGACCAGGTTGCGGAAGACGAGATCAGGGTCGACCGAGAAGCCGATGACATGGACGTCCTTGGGAGGGAGGATTTGAAGTTCGAGCTTTCGCCGACTCAACATTTGTTGCTTGTTTCGTCCCGCCGAGATTATCCAGTTCCCATCCCAAAGGATATTGATGAGTTTGGGACCAACCATGTGCTAATTCCTCCCGAAGATCCTCCCATCCTATCGCCTCAAGTTGAGAATCGAGAGGCTCAAGACCAGCTGGGTGTATCCCTCGATGTTCAAGATGCGAACGCTAAAGATGGGGAGGTCGGGAAGATTGCCGAGGTGGAGAAGGAGACCCAACTTAGAGCTGTTTAGGCTTCTTATCTTTTTATATTTTGTAATCTTAATCATGTCGGGTATATGTAAAACTTCTCCTTGTCTGGAGGTAGTACTTTGGTATTTTATAATTAGAAGTCTTTCTTTTTGTTACATGATTGCGCCATTAATCGGATTGTTCCGTGTTTCCTTAACTTGTTAGTACGAATTAGGTCGAACAGTGATTAGAATGCGCATCGGTGTAGGGTGAATCAATTTCGATTGCGAGACTTTTGCGTGCTCGGCTTACTCGTTCAAAGGACAGGCGAATGTGCGAGGCTTAAGTGCTTGGCTTATTTGTTATTGCCCACCTCAGAGAACATACGGGTAAGGACCCGGTTTTTTGGTGCGGGACGGATCCTGGCTTTTCCTCACCGCGATATGCATCTCGCGTGCAAGGAAGACCGCACTCCTGGCCAGGGAGCGCGATGTTGATAATGCGAGTCTTATTGGGTGCTCGGCTTACACTCAAGGCGTGTATTGCTTGACTTTGCGAACTAAGGAGCTCGGCTTTTGCGAGCTAAGAAGCTCGGCTTTTGCGAACTAAGGAGCTCGGCTTTAGTGTTAGGTTGTCTAAGACAAGTGGTTTTAACTCAGCATAAGTTAAAAATGGTAATAGTAAGTTTAGAAGAAATATAACTCGGCATAAGTTAACGAGAATAATTAACTCGGCATAAGTTAAAAAGGAATAATAACTCGACATAAGTTAAGAAGGTATAATAACTCGGCATAAGTGAAAAAAGGTAAATGGTGGAGAAAACTAACTCGGCATAGAATAGTGCTGACTTGACTAGAGGTATTCCTATCTCGGCACGGGCTAGAAAAATAAGAGTTTAATTAAGTTTGTGACTGTGCCTATGAAGGCTGCCTATGTATCTTCCGAAAAAGAATCAAGTCACTCGTAGTTCATACATAGTATATATATATTTTTGGTGATTTAAGCCGAGATTAAACAACCACCTAGAAGTACTCCTTTAGACTTGATGAATTCCACGAACGCGGAAAAGCTTTGCCCTTCATTGATTCGAGCTCGTAGACGCCGGGTTTGACGATCTTTGTTATCTTGTAGGGTCCTTCCTATTTTGCGCCGAGTTTGCCTGCTCTCCATTCTTTGGTGTTTTCATAGACTTTGCGAAGCACGTAATCGCCGAGTTGGAAGTGTCATTCCCGTACCTTCTGGTTGTAATACCGAGTTGCGAGTTGTTGGTAGTTCTAGATGCGGAGCAATGCCCGATCTCGTTCTTCCTCGATTGTATTGAGTGCATGAAGCAGCATTGTTTCGTTGATCTCATTATGCTGAGGCATAAGAGCTAGTCAAAGCGTATAGATGTTAGCCTCTGCCGGGACCATTGCTTCCACGCCAAAGGCTAAGGAAAACGGGGTGGCCCCAGTTGCACGGCGAGGAGTTGTTCTGTGCGACCAAAGGACTCCGTCTAGTTCATCGGACCACACTCCCTTCTTCTTTTCGAGATGCTTTTTGATGCCGTCGATAATGGTTTTGTTAGTGGATTCTGTCTGACCATTCCCCTTGGGATATCTCGGTGTTGACTTACTAAGTCGTATGTCCCGCTTTTTAAAAAATCCTTCAAACAAGTTGGATGTGAATTGCCATCCGTTATCAGTGACGATCTCGTAAGGCAACCCGTATCAGCATATGATGTATTTCCAGACGAAGTTCTGGACTTGGACGTCGTGGATCGATGCATAGGCTTTGGCTTTGACCCATTTTGTGAAGTAGTATGTCATGATTAACAGGAAGCGCCTTTGATTAGAAAGCGGCAACGGTCCGACTATGTCCATTGCCCATCTTATGAATGGATATGCCGCAGTGGATGTAGTAAGTAGCTCTGTAGGCCGATGTATGAATGGTACATGACGTTGGCATTTTTCGCACTTGTTGGAATAGGTCTCACAATCGGCGACCATGGTTGGCCAGTAGTGACCGTTTAACTTGATTTTGAGAGCAAGCTCCTGAGTGTGTTTCTTCGATGACTCGGCGGATTTCGTCTCCTTGTATGCATCTGAGGAGGATTTTGTTGGACGAGTACTTATACAGGACGCCGTTGTGTATCGTATATCACGTACTTTTGACATTTAGTCACCGTGCAGCCCATTTATCTTCGGGAAGCTTTTCCTCACTTAAGTACGTCTGTATCTCTTCTCTCCAGTCTGTATCGTGATCTGTTAAGAGTGCAATGAGGTCAGCGTGCTTAACCTGACTATTGTCTGGACCGACTTGATCATCTGACTGTCCGATCGCGAGGACAGCGTCATGGTTCGTGAATCGTCTCCACTAGAATCCGTCGGCAAAGATCGGGATTCGGTGTTGATGCCGGAGACGCAAGTGCGTCTGCCGGGGCATTTTCTTTACTTGGTTGGATTATGTCAAAGAGCTCGAAAGAGCTAGTAAGTTCCAGTGTCTCCTTTTGGTAGGCTTCCATCCATTCATTTTTAGCTTCATATTCTCCGTTAACTTGATTTGCGACAAGCATGGAATCACAATGGGCTAGGAGGTTTCTCACTCCAATCTCTTTGGCCAACCTGAGGCCGGCTAGCAAAGCCTCATACTCGGCCGTGTTGTTAGATGACGTGAACCAAGTCGGAAAGAATATTCTAGTATCTTTCCAGTTGGCGATATGAGGCGTACTCCTAACCCTGGTCCCCGTTTTGATGATGCGCCGTCAACAAACATTTTCCAGTTCTTGTCCACTTCCTGAGTCTCGATATCCTTTTCGGGTGATAGTTCAACGAGGAAGTCAGCTATTACCTGAGACTTTGCAGTTGTCCTATTTTGGTAATCAATATCGTACTCACTGAGTTCTACTGCCCATTTTGCCAAGCGACCGGATTGTGTGATATATCATGGTTTTTCTAGGTTTTCAACCATGATATAGTTGTGTATATTGAGTCTTTAACCTGGCTTTACGAGTCTATTGAGTCTTCTACAGGTAAGCTTGCGTTTGGAGCAAAGAGTGGGATTATAGGACGTTTCTGGTGATTGGTGCAACGAGGTGAAGTTGGTGTCTCGACCACGATTGGATGTCAACCGACACTGACCTTGGTGTCGGTCGACACTGAGGGCGACAAAAGTTATACGCCGAGTTGAAGACAAGTTTTGAAGCATTGCAAAAAGACCCAGAAGTTTCCCCTAATTCTAATCTAGCCCCAGAACGTGTTTAGCAGTTTTAATTAGGTTTTCAGACTCATTATTCATTGAATCTTGTTCTTACTTTGCTCTTGCTTGGAGCTTGAGAGATTTGTGCCAAGGGGCTGTTCTTGCTACTTGTAACCTTTGAGAAAAGGATTTCGAACCCCTTTACTTATCTATTCTGTCTTTTAGTTTTCTATTCAATGATGTGTTGTTATTCCGATAATATGTTTGAGTAGTAACCTAGTTAGATTTAGGAATTCTCATATGGTTTTATGCATGTTTAGATAACTGATTGATTAGGATTCTAAATCTATTCGTTCATCGCCTAAGTTGTGCTTAATATTGAATTCTGGACTGATCATCTAGGATTTAGATCTGAGATAATTAGCTTAGCACGAGTGTGAGTTATAATCTGAAAGAACTGAGTGTGAGCAATTTGACTAGATACAAAGAGATTTGGTTTAGGAGAATTGTGAACCAAAGAACCTGTTCTTAATGGTTGTTTAGAACTCTAGGATCACAAAGAGATTTGGATCGCTAGGTTGCTAGATATAGACACAATCTCAGCGAGAGTTGGATTGTTTAGCATTGTGTTTCTAGTTCTTGAACTTGCGCTTAATCTGAATCCGGTTAGTTAAGTGTCTAGCATTGTGTAATTCCCGAGAACTTCCTAAGTCTGACGCCTTTCTCCTATTGAAAACTCACCTGTGTTTACTTGCTTTTGTTTATTGCTTTCACTGAATTGGTTTAGCTTAACTTGAGAACATACAGTCTATCGTGTGAAACGTGAGTCCTTGTGGATACTATACCCTTGGATACCACAATAGCATAACAGTGTACTTGTAGTAGAATAGGGATTAAATCTTGTTCTATCAAGTTTTTGATGCAGTTGTCGGGGACTCAACTGAGTTCGCCGATAGATTTTGTTTTAAAGTTTAGTATAAGTCATTTTTATTTCTTTGTTACTGATTTTTTCTCGGATTGGCTCGTTTTGTTGTTGCAGGAATTGACTAAAACACTCAGCGTCGACCAACACCTCTTTAGTGTCGCCCGACACTCCTCACGGATTTCAGCTTTGAGATCAGTGTATGCCAAGTCGTCACACCCGTAGCAATCCGAACGAAGAGCTTCTGAACCTCAGGCTTGAGGAGCTTGATAAACTTGAGAGAACGAACAGAAAGGGTCAGAGAACTTCAAGGATGATGAACAATTGTTTGATTTTGAGACCAGATGCTGAGGGAGTTGTGAGAGACCAACAGAACAACCCATACAATGATCAGGGGCAAAGGATTGATACCCAAAGACATGTGATTTCTGAACCTGAGCAGCCTCAAGGTGAGAGGCAGATGGTCAATCCTAGAGGTAATGGACAGCCACCTAATCCTCCCGCTGCTGAGAGGACTCTTGCTGACTACAACCGACCAAATGAGTTTTATGCTAACCGGTCAGCAATTGTACCTCCTCCTTTTGAAAGGAATGAGTTTGAGATCAAGACTGCCTACTATGCACTGCTGAGGCAGCATCCTTTCCATGGTCTTCCACATGAGCAACCCATGGACCACATTGAGGACTTTAAAGCCTTCGTCACTGGGATGAAGCACAATGGAGTGGGTTATGACTTCCTTTTCCTAAAGCTTTTTCCATACTCTCTTGCTGGAGAATCTGCAGCTTGGCTTAAGAAACCTCCACCTGGGAAGTTAACTACTTGGGATGCAGTGAAGAGAGAGTTCCTGCGATATTTCTATGATGATGCTCGCTCCGATCAGCTCAGACAGGATCTGCCTGTTGGAATTGTGTCCAGTAATCTCGGTACTGTCTCTAGAAAGTAAGAGTATGTCGAGATCAGACATAAGTCATATAATACTGGGGATCATGATGGCTTGCTAGAGTCCGCTCATGATCTATAAGTCTTGGACTTATTGCCTTTATTATATGATCCCATATGGGTCACACGCCTAAGCTAACAGGAAAATGTGTTGGAACGGCTTAGCAGAAGTACGACAAAAGTGCTAGGCATTTGTCGTACTAAGAGAGAAAGATTAATGGGTCTGATTAAATGGGATTTAATCAGATTGGGCCCAAAAGCCCAAAAGGGAAAGAGAAGGCTTTTAATGACTAAAAGCCAAGTCTTTTCTCCCTAACCCTAGCACCCAGCCGCGGCCTCTCTCTCCCTCTGCGCCTCTCTCCTCGTGGTCTAGCAGCCATTCCTGTGATTGCGTGTGTGAACCTCTGGAGGATTCATCCCTCGGTGCATCTATCTGATCTCTGACCTGTTCTATTCCTTCCGCTGCAACAAACAGGTAAAAGGTGAGATCATGTTATGATTCTATTCAAGAGAACCTAGATCTGTATGTTTAGGTTGAGATGAATCTGTGAATTACATCAGGATCAACCAAACGAATTCCTACAGTGGTATCAGAGCCATTGGTTCTTAGGATTTCTTGTTTTAGATTCATGTTTAGGTTGTTTATTCTGTTTAGAAGTGTTTTGAATCCATTACTGATAAGAAAAACAGAAACTGAATTGAATCCTGAACAAACGATTGAAATCACAAAACCGAGCTATATGACTCGGGTTTTGTTGATCGGCCAAGGGAAAAACGACCGGCTTGGCCGGTTGGTTATCACGGCCGAGAGATGGCCGGTTGGGTCGGATCGATCGTGGCTCGGCCCGATCATGAATCGTCCCGTTCCGCCTCTCTCATGTCCCGATGCTTGCTTGACGTGCGAGAAAGATCGACCACGATCGCTTGGCGATCGCGTCCGTGATCTCGTCCGGCTCGTCCCGATCGTCGCGTCTCGGCCAAGCATCGACCCGTCCCACGATCGTCCCGCCTGACCCGAGCTCGTCCGACCGTCCCGATCACACGCAAGCGTCCCGTCCGGCAATCCGAGCGTCTCGATCTCGGATCGAGCATGCGGCTTGCGGCTGGACGGCTCTTGCTCGACCGGTTAGGGTTTTGGGTGTAATTGGGCCGGTTCGATTTCGGTTAGGTGGTTCGGTTCAAAACTTAATTAAAATCATCGTTCTGGTTTAATAAACAGATTTTAATAATTTTATTAAATCTGGTTAAACCGGGATAAGAAATCCAATGTCGAAAGAAATATTGGATTTAGTGCCTAAACCAGGAATTTCTAATTTGATTTGGTTGGACCAAATAAATTGAGAAATTCCGGTTTAGTAAATAACCGGTTGACAATTGTGGTCATCGTAGTAATTAAAACTTGGTTAGACCAGTTTTAATGAACCAGACCGGTTATGTCAATTAATTGGACAATTGGGTCATGTCTTGGACATGGACCAATTCTTGGGCCTCGGGCCAAGAAGTTAAAACAATTGGGCCAATTATTTGAGTCTTTCTTCAGATAAATTTAAAATTTATTTTATAATATTATAAAGTCGATTTTAAATTAAAGTTTCCGAAATTTTAAAATTAGAAAGTTTCTTAAAATAGAAGTTTCTGAATTTGCGGGTTTTGGATTTTAAAGAAATTTCTAAAGTTAGAAAGTTTCCGTTTTTAGAAAGTTTCCAATTTTAGAAAGTTTCCAAAAATAGTAGGTTTCCATAAATAGAAAGTTTCCCGAAATAGTAATCTTCTATTTTGGGAATGAATTTTAATAAACCTACGAACCTCAAATAATATCAAGCGTTGGATGTCTTGTCCAGACTATGTCAGCTGTCGAAGCCCATTCAATTGCATTCATGGCCTTACAGTGTGAGGGTGTCTGCTTTTGCGTGGGTAAGACGGTTTGTGATTCATAAATGTCATTGGGAGTCCCAGACATTAATGATTACATGACTGTATAGTCCGGTTTTCTTGACTAGGCCATCGGGAGTCCCGGGCCTTGAGACATCAGAGTGAATTGGGCCTCGGGCCCAGATTCACAACCAAGAGTTATATCACGGATATAATTAGCCGACTTAGGGCTTACCGATATAAGCTAAGATTGGGTGACGGCCAGTGGCCCACTTTAATCTTAGTTATATGTGGATCTTGGAATCATTATATTCTATTGAGGGTAACTTAGGTTATTGAATATAATGCGTGATTAATCATATTAAATTTTAATACGAGATTAGTCATTTTGAACATAATAACTAATAACCTTTTATTTATATATTTCAGATATGACTACTACAAGCACACAAAACACATTCTCGATCCGGTCTGTTCTCGAGAAGGAGAAGCTGACTGGAACGAACTTCCTGACATGGTCAAGGAACTTGAGGCTGGTCCTCAAGCAGGAGAAGAAGGATTATGTCCTTCGAGATCCCCTCCCCGAGAGGCCTCTTGCCAATGCTGCCAGGACTCTGCACAATGCTTGGGAAAAGCATTCGTCAGATGAAAATGATGTCTATTGCCTGATGTTGGTGACAATGACTCCTGAGCTGCAAAAGCAGTTCGAAAGTGTATTGTCTCCCATCGAGATAATGGCAAGCCTGAAATCGCTTTTTCAGGAGCAGGCTAGGACTGAGAGGTTCCAGACAGTTAAGAACCTCTTGGACTGTAAGTTGGCTGCGAATGCGGCAGTGAGTCCTCATGTCTTGAAGATGATGGGTTATCTCGATCATCTTCAGAAACTCGACTGCCCAATCAGCCAGGAACTTGCCTGCGACATCATTCTGCAGTCTTTACCTGCAAGCTATGATCAGTTCATTCTGAACTTCAACATGCATGGCTTGAGTAAGACACTACCTGAGCTTCACGGAATGCTCAAGACTGCAGAGCCCAACTTGAGGAAAACCGCCAAGGACCCCAATGTGCTTATGGTGCAAAAGGGCAAGGGGTTTAAGAAATCCTCTGCTAAGGATAAGGGAGTGGCCAAGGCTGTCCAAGTCGCGGACAAGGACACGCCAAAGCCCAAGCCCAAGTCCAAGGCTGGGCCTACTGACATGTGCAGGTTCTGCAAAGAACTGGGGCATTGGAGAAGAGATTGTAAGAAATTCCAGGAAGGTCTAAAGGAATTAAAGAAGAAGACTTTTGAGACTTCTTCATCAGGTATTTTTGTTATAGAAGTTAATACAACTACTTCTGATAATACCTCATGGGTCATGGATACTGGTTGTGGGGCTCATATTTGTACTAATATGCAGGCACTCAGCAACAGTAGAAGGCTGAAGCAAGGACAAGTGGAGCTACGAGTTGGGAATGGAGCGAAAGTTTCAGCACTAGCTGTAGGCACATACTTGTTGTCTTTACCTTCGGGATTGATTTTAGAACTGAATAATTGTTATTTTGTACCTGCTATAAGCAGAAATATTATTTCAATTTCTTTGTTGGATTTGGAAGGTTATGATTTTTCAGTTAAGAATAAATTATGTTCCTTCAATCGCAACAATTTGTTCTATGGTTCTGCCCCTCTTACGAATGGGCTTTACATACTCGATCAATCCGCGCCAATTTATAACATTAATACAAAACGGTTTAAACCTAATGAGGAAAACCGAACGTTTCTATGGCATTGTCGTTTAGGGCACATCAGCGAGAAACGCATCAAGAGGCTCCATTCGAATGGACTTCTTGGCTCATTTGACTTTGAGTCATGTGAGAAATGCGAATCCTGCATGATGGGCAAAATGACACGGGCCCCCTTTAATAAACCTAACGAGAGGGCCAGTGACTTATTGGGCCTGATACACACTGATGTGTGTGGCCCAATGTCCACAAATGCAAGAGGAAACTATCAGTACTTCATTACCTTCACTGATGATTTCAGTAGGTATGGATATGTTTATTTGATGAAACATAAGTCTGAATCTTTTGAGAAGTTCAGAGAATTCCAAAATGAAGTACAGAACCAACTTGGCAAAAGCATTAAAGCTCTTCGGTCCGACCGAGGAGGAGAATACTTAAGCCAAGAATTCAGTGATCATCTAAGAGAGTGTGGGATCGTATCCCAACTCACTCCTCCTGGAACACCTCAATGGAATGGTGTGTCTGAGAGGAGAAATCGGACCTTATTGGATATGGTTCGATCTATGATGAGTCACACAGACCTTCCAATATCCCTTTGGGGATATGCTCTGCTAACAGCAGTGTTCACTCTAAACAGAGCGCCATCAAAAGCAGTAGCAAAGACACCATATGAATTATGGACTGGAGAAGCTCCAGTGCTGTCTTATCTCAGAATTTGGGGTTGTGAAGCCTATGTCAAGAGATTAATCTCAGACAAGCTTACACCAAAATCTGACAAATGCTACTTCATTGGTTATCCACGGGAAACCAAGGCTTATTACTTCTATCTACGTTCCGAGAACAAGATTTTTGTTGCCCGGGATTGTAACTTTCTTGAGAGGGAGTTTCTCTCTAAGAAAGACAGTGGGAGTAAGGTACTGCTTGAAGAAATTCAAGATGAACAGGATACTGCTCAACCTAATGAGGAAGAGCAGCAGGAGGACCTACAAGAAATTGTAGAGCCTGAACCTGTAGTACCTGAAGTTCGAAGATCCGGGAGGATCCGTCACGAACCCGAGAGATATCAAGGATTCCTCGTGACTAACTGTCATGATCTTCTGATCATTGATGGTGATGAACCATCGAACTTCAATCAAGCCATGATGGGCCCAGATTCCTCTAAATGGCGCAAGGCCACTGATTCCGAAATGGACTCCATGTCGGTCAACCAAGTGTTTTCGTTGGTTGACTTACCCGCTGGTGTAAAAGCCATCGTGTGCAAATGGATCTTCAAGAAGAAGATTGACGTGGATGGAAATGTCCAGATTTATAAAGCCAGGTTGGTGGCAAAAGGTTTCAGACAAGTTCACGGTGTGGACTACGATGAAACCTATTCACCAGTGGCTATGATGAAATCTATTCGGATTCTACTAGCAACTGCAGCTTTTCATGATTATGAAATTTGGCAGATGGACGTGAAAACCGCCTTCCTGAATGGTATTCTGGAAGAGGATGTGTATATGACACAACCTGACGGTTACATAGATCCAAAGAATGCTGGGAAAGTATGCAAGCTTCATAAATCCATTTATGGATTGAAGCAAGCATCGAGGAGCTGGAATCTTCGTTTTGATGAAGCGATCAAGCAATTTGACTTCATCAGAAACGAAGAAGAACAATGCGTGTATAAGAAATCTAGTGGGAGCAAGATTGTATTTCTTATTCTGTATGTCGATGACATACTACTTCTCGGAAACGACATTCCAATGCTGAAGTCTGTAAAAGACTGGCTTGGAAGTTGTTTTTCCATGAAAGACATGGGTGAAGCCGCATACGTTCTTGGAATTAGGATCTATCGGGATAGACCTAAGAGGCTGATAGGCTTATGTCAAGACTCATACATTGACAAAGTCCTACAAAGATTCAGCATGAAAGATTCCAAGAAGGGCTTCACGCCAATGGTACATGGCACAACGCTAAGCAAGAAGCAGAGCCCTACGTCGGCTGCTGAGCTTGAGCGCATGAAGAATATTCCTTATGCATCTGCAATAGGATCTGTCATGTATGCCATGATCTGTACTCGTCCTGATGTTGCTTATGCATTGAGCATGACGAGTAGATACCAGTCAAATCCAGGTGAAAACCATTGGATTGCCGTAAAGAATATCTTGAAGTATCTAAGACATACTAAGGATAAGTTCTTAGTGTACGGTGGAAGTGATGTGCTTAAAGTCAGTGGATTCACGGACGCAAGTTTCCAGACAGACACAGATGATTTCCGGTCACAGTCCGGTTATGTCTTTTGTCTGAATGGCGGTGCAGTAACTTGGAGAAGCTCCAAGCAGGACACCGTTGCTGATTCCACTACAGAAGCTGAATATATCGCCGCCTCGGAAGCAGCGAAGGAAGCTGTTTGGATACGAAAGTTCATTATGGAACTAGGTGTGATACCAGATGCGGCTGAGCCTCTGGCACTGTTTTGTGACAACAATGGTGCTATAGCTCAGGCAAAGGAACCAAGATCACACCAGAAATCCAAGCATGTTCAAAGAAGATATCACTTGATACGTGATATCATTAATAGAAAGGAAGTCAAGATCAGCCGAGTTCCGACAGATGATAATGTCGCTGATCCGTTGACAAAGCCACTCCCAAGGCCTAAGCTCGAGTTCCTGACTGAAGCTGTAGGCATTAGAAACATTGAAATGTAATCTAAATTTGAGTGGGAGTTTTGTGAGCTTTATTTGATATGTTCTTGTAAAACATTATTTTATGTTTTAATGAAATTATTATTTCAAGATTATTTTAACTGTGATGAAATAATCGTTCCAAAATGATATGAACCATTTTATAGGTCATCGAAGTAAATGATTTGATCTTGAGTCATCGAAGTCATTTAGCTTGATCATGAGACCCTATATTTGATAGATGTTATATATCATCCCGTCCCCAGTCGAAGGTTGTTGAAATTGGAACATCAACAACCGTGTGAGACTGGATTGGTACGTGACTTATGACAAAGTCTTAGTGTGTCATAGATGCGCGGCATCAAAGTCAGTACATAGGTGTATGTTGGGAACATACGACCGGACAAGACCCGCTTATAAGAACTCTTCAGGATATTTGTATCTGTGTCATAAGAGATTCTTAGTACGACTATAGAGTATAGTCCTTAGACCTGAGTTCACATGCATGTGACTGCACATGGACTGATGTACTTTGATCATTGTCTAACGCTATCATTCTGTGATAGCTATAAGGACCTTGTTTGGGTGCATTATGAAATGAGTAGTTTACAGTGATGGAACAAGACGGGATTTGTCCCTCCAATATAAATGGAGTGAATATCTCTAGGCCAATCGGAGATTTGAATACTGGAAAACGCATGGCCATGCTCAAACGGACTTTCCCGAGTCGTTTGGATTGTCAGTATCAAATCAGAGTCTGATGAACAAGATTAGGCTTTATAAGGATGACACCAATCTTGCCTTATGACTAATCGAGATATTGAGACAAAAGGATTATGAATACTGAGATTCCAGTACAAGTGGGAGATTGTTGGAATTGTGTCCAGTAATCTCGGTACTGTCTCTAGAAAGTAAGAGTATGTCGAGATCAGACATAAGTCATATAATACTGGGGATCATGATGGCTTGCTAGAGTCCGCTCATGATCTATAAGTCTTGGACTTATTGCCTTTATTATATGATCCCATATGGGTCACACGCCTAAGCTAACAGGAAAATGTGTTGGAACGGCTTAGCAGAAGTACGACAAAAGTGCTAGGCATTTGTCGTACTAAGAGAGAAAGATTAATGGGTCTGATTAAATGGGATTTAATCAGATTGGGCCCAAAAGCCCAAAAGGGAAAGAGAAGGCTTTTAATGACTAAAAGCCAAGTCTTTTCTCCCTAACCCTAGCACCCAGCCGCGGCCTCTCTCTTCCTCTGCGCCTCTCTCCTCGTGGTCTAGCAGCCATTCCTGTGATTGCGTGTGTGAACCTCTGGAGGATTCATCCCTCGGTGCATCTATCTGATCTCTGACCTGTTCTATTCCTTCCGCTGCAACAAACAGGTAAAAGGTGAGATCATGTTATGATTCTATTCAAGAGAACCTAGATCTGTATGTTTAGGTTGAGATGAATCTGTGAATTACATCAGGATCAACCAAACGAATTCCTACACTGCCGACATTCACTCAGGGACCTACAGAGCCGCTTAAGTCTGTTTGGGTAAGGTTTAAGATGTACCAACGAGACTGTCCCCATCATGGTTTCTCCGAAGTTCTGCTGCTGAGCATTTTCTTCAGAGGTGTGGATCTTTGGTACCAATCTGCGTTAGATGCTGCCAGCAATGGTAACTTCAACACAAAGACTCCTGAGCAGGCTAGAGTATTGATTGAGAACCTGATGAGCAGCAACAGTACCAAGACTGCAGATCAGAGAAGGAAAGAGTCTGGTGGAAAAGTTGATCATCTGCAGATAGCTGAAATGAAGAACAAGCTAGATATTGTTCACAGATTATTGACTAGCAAGAAGCATGTCCACTTTGCTCAAGATGTTGAAGAGTTTGGACCTTAAGAAGGCTGCACAGAAGAAGATGTGAACTACATTGGTGGTTCTGGATTTCAAGGAAACAGGTTTGGGAATCAGCAGAACAACAAGTTGTTCAATGGTGGACAGAAGAGTTCTTTCACAAGCAATCAAAACTCTTCTAGATATGGTCAGAGTGCTGGTTACCAGAAGCCTTTTCAGCAGAACAACCCCTATCAGAGGACTTATGGATCATCTTCCTATCAGACACCTCCTGCTACCAATGCTCGTGAGAGTAAGCTGGAAGCTATGATAGAGCAGTTGCTGGAAGGACAAACGAAGACTGATGTGTACTTCAACAAGAAGTTAGATGTTGTCTACACTGAGCTGAATGGAAAGTTTGAGTCTTTGAGCACACATATGAAGCAGCTGGATACACAAGTGAACCAGATTTCAAGCTCATTCAAGGGAAAGAATGTTATGGACACCCACATCAATGCTTGGGCAGTTCAGATTGAGGACGGGTTGGATCAAGGAGAAGAATTTGAGATTAAGACTGCTGAAATCGTTGGAGGTAGTCAAATACCCGAGACTGTAACCCCAATGTCGACCGACCCTGCCTTTGACATCGTTCGACATCACTTTCAACAGGGATTTCGAGTTCTAATGACAAACAGAAATCGACCATGACCGATTATGGAGTCGACTTCGATGGTGTATCAGTGATATATCATGGTTTTTACTAGTTTTAGGCCATGATATAAGTATGTTTTTAGTGTCTTTTGTGTTATTTTAGAGTCTTTTACATGTATAATCAGGTTGGGAGCTAAATTGGAGATTATGGAGCATTTTGGAGATTTTTGGAGTGATTGGCCGAGAGATAGAGTTCACTGTCCGAAACAGAGGAAGGTGTCGATCGTTGCACTCTAGCAACGATCGTTGCACCAGCGAGATGGGCCAAAAACTCGGCGGTTTAGAAGAGTGAAGAATTTGCACTTTGATCCAGAAGTTCCTGATATTTACAAAGAAGCCCCTGGCCGAGATTATGCCTATATATTAGAGTTTTTAGTGTTTTTATTAGATACGCTTTATACTTTTTACCATATACTTTCATAATTAAGAGCAGAGGATTTTTAGAGCTTTTGGGGCTGATCTGAACCTGATTCATCATCTGTATTTGGAGAAGATTTCGAACCCCTTTTACTCTTATTCTTTTATGCAATTTACTTATCATATGATCATGTTTTCATTATCTATGTCTGAGTAGATTCCTAGTTAGACTTAGGGTTTCTCACATAGGATTTCATGACTTGCTAGACTTGTTCAATTTCAGTTAAGGATTCAAACTATATCTGTTCTTCAATTTAATTGTGCTTAAAGCTAGTTCTAACCTGATCAATTAGAATCTAGATCTTAGGTTGCTAAATACGTCACGGAAGTGGGGTTTAGGAATCTGAACTAATTAAATTGGGCAATTAAACTTTGCGCAAACGGAAGTTTGGTTTAGGATAATTGTGAACATATCAAACTCGAACTTATTGCTAGTTTAATCTGTTAGTTCTCGCAAACGGAAGTTTGGTTTGCTGCACTTAGGCTTAGAGAATTATCGCAAAGGAATTTGGTTAATTCTATATCCGTGTTTTGAGTTCTAGAACTGTGCTTAATTAGATCCTTGCTGAATGAACTGTCTGCTAGTCTGATTTCCTGAGAATACCCTAGGTTTGACGCTTTTAATTACTTGCTTTCACAACTAATAATCTCTGCTACTGATTTATTTTCTCGCACTACTTTCAATACAATCACATTGCTTATTTCTAGTATTCATTCCCTACGGTTTGATTCTCTTGAGACCAAGTGTCCCTGTGGATTCGATAACCCTATATACTACTTTGACATTGCTGTACACTTGCAGTTTAGTATAGGGATTAAATCTTGACCTATCAAGTTTTTGGCGCCGTTGCCGGGGACTCTTTGAGTCTTCGATAGGACCGAACTTAGGGTTTTACTAGAAATTTTTCGTTTTTTGTTTTTGTTTTTCGTTTTTTTATTATTTTTGCTGACTTTTTCTCTGTTTCTCTCTGTCGCAGGTACGAATTTCGCCTTGCGTCGATCGTTGCACCCTTTGCATCGATCGTCACTGAGCGATTTGAGATTGAATCGATCGTTGCACTGATAGCATCGATCGTTGCTGGACGATTACAGACAGTTTATGCCAACGCAGAACACTCGAAGTAATCCGAACTCGAGCTTAGTTAATCTCAATCTAGAGGAACTTGGACGTCTTGAGAGGACTATCAGAAGAGAAAAGAGAGAGAGAATGGTTCGAGAACGTCTGATCTTGATACCAGATGCTGAAGGTACCCTGAGGGACCAAGATAACAACCCGTACAATGCTGCTGGGCATCGGGTTGATGCTGAAGGGAATGTCATCCCTGACCCCCCTGAACCTGAGCAACAACCGCAAGATCAAGCTCAAGGTAGAGAGATGGTAGTTCATGAGAGGACACTAGCTGACTACAATAGACCCGATGAGTTTCATGCAAACCGAGCAGCTCTAGTGCTTCCTGCTTTCGAAAGGAATGATTTTGAGGTAAAAACTATCTACTACCAACTGATGAGGCAGATTGCTTTTCATGGTCTTCAATCAGAGCAGCCTATGGATCACATTGACAAGTTTGAGGACATAGTCACTGGCATGAAGTATGAAGGAGTATGCCCGGACTATCTGTTCCTTAAGCTATTTCCGCACAGTCTTGCTGGAGACGCTAGTGCATGGCTGAGACAACTGGCACCTGGTCAGTATACTACTTGGACAGCCTTAAAGAGTGAGTTCCTGCGCCACTTCTACGATGCTGCGCGCTCAGATCAGTCCAGACAGGACATACTCACTTTTTCCCAAGGAGCTGTGGAGCCTTTGACAACTGCATGGATGAGATTTAAGAAATATCAGCGTGATTGTCCACACCATGGATTCACAGAAGTACAGCTGATAGGTATTTTCTTCAGAGGCATAGATCTCCCTTATCAGACTGCTCTGGATAATTCCAGTGATGCTAATTTCAGCACCAGAACTCCTACACAAGCTAAACGGTTGATAGAGAACCTGATTGGCAGCAATAGTTGCAAAACAATGGATGAAAGGAGGAAGAGATCTGGTGGAACTGTAGAGAATTCTGATATAGCTAATATTAGATCCAGATTGGACACAGTTTACAATCTCCTGACAAATAAGAAAGCTGTCCACTTTGCCCAAGATGTGGAGGTGATTCAGACTGAGGAGGACACTCAGGAAGAAGAAGTGAATTTCATAGGAGGTTCCGGTTTCCAAGGTAATAGATTCAACAATCAACAGGGGAACAGATTCTCAAATGGAGGACAATCTGGTGGTTTTCAAAAGACCTATGGACAGGGTAATCAGAGAACCTATGGATCTACATCTTATCAGACTCCTCCTGCACCTACAGCCCATGAGAGCAAAATGGAAGCTATGATGGAACAACTGATGGAAAGTCAAACCAAGCTTTCTGTAGACAACAACAAGAAGCTGGACGCTGTCTATCAGGACCTCAATGGGAAGTTTGAGACATTGAGCACTCACATGAAGCAGTTGGACACTCAGGTGAATCAGATGTCCAGCTCACTGAAAGGAAAAGGAGTTGCAGACACTCATATTAAGGCCTGGTCTGTACTGATTAATGATGGATCTTATCTAGGGGAGAAATTTGAGCTAAGTACAGCTGAGTTGGTGACTGAGGAAAAATTTTCGGATTTCTGTGAAAAACTCTCGGGTGGAAGTTGTGATGATCGCGATGCAACGATCGATACACATCTGGCATCGATCGATGCAGGTCGTGAACAAGCAGAGAATCCGTGGGATGAAAATGAGATTGATGCAGAACTAGCCCGCCTATTCCCTGATACATCTGAAATCACTCCAGAAGATGTTTATGCACGAGCTATTTGGCACTGTCCCAAGGTGTCTGAAGTGATTAAACAAGAGATTGAAGAGCTGAAAAGGGTAGAAGAAAGTGGTAAAGACTTGGAAGAAATTCCACCTTCTGATGATCCACCTTATCATCCATGTGTTCAGAAATATTTGAACAAGATGTTGCCATTAGATGAAGAGCTGAGAGAATGGGTGATAGTAGTTCCTCAGCATATTAGTGATGTTCTGTTAACTAAGGTCCCAAAGAAACTGCCTGATCCTGGAGTCTTTGTACTTGATTGTTCTATCTTTGAAGATAGTTTTAGGCGTTCTCTGTGTGACTTAGGAGCTGCTGGGAGCATAATGTCTTACTCTGTGGCAGAGAAGCTGGGTATGTTGGATTTTACTCCTACTAGGACACGTCTTATCCTAGCTGATCAGTCATTGCGAGTTCCTGAAGGGCTCCTTATTGATATTCCGGTAAGAGTTGGAAACTACTTAGTTCCAACGGACTTCCTTGTGCTGAAATATGCCTGCGATCCGGATGAAGCTTTATTGCTTGGGAGACCATTCTTGGCTACAGCAGGAGCTGTGATTGATGTTAGACAGAGTCTAATAGACCTCCACCTGGGAGATGAGACACTGCGATATGAGATGGGGAAGCTGCGGAAGCCACTGATAGATGGACAGACTTTCAAGATCTTGGAAGCAGATGATGAGCAGCTGAATGAGACTGTGATAATAGATCCTGGAGCGCATTTTACTCCATCTTTTCTTGGACTGAAGCATTCTGCAACAGCCTATTCTCCGCCATGGATGAGGAGACTTGAACAGAGACAGAAAAAGTCTCTGTCAGGATCTTCCGGAGCTTGAAAGATCTTGCGCGTCCGGTCAAGCTATTGACCTTAAACAAGCGCTGGGTGGGAGGCAACCCACCATTAGGTACTAGTGTTTTTCTTTTTAATTTTTGGTGTTTTTGTTAGGATTTTACGTTTGTTTTTGTTTCTGGTGCAGTCATGTTTGCAGGTCGCGGATTAAATCGCAGTGCAGCGATCGATGCATTTCTGCATCGATCGTCACAACACGAAAGGAATCGCATTGCAGCGATCGTTGCGGTCCTGAGCAACGATCGACCATACATGAAAGTCGCCAAGTAACGGTCGATGCATCTAATGCACCGATCGATGCTGTGCGACAGAGGTAACCCGACAGACATAATTTCACCTTTTCAATTTTTATTTTCTTTTACCGATCCTTCGCTGGACACTACTGGGGACTGTGTGTCTTAAGTGTGGGGGAGGTGCTACTGACGTTTATCTTTCTGTTTTCTTAAGAGTCAGTCCGTTTTTCAAAATTTTTTGTTTTATTGAGTCAAAATTGTTTAAGTAAGAAACTATGATTTTCGGAGGAGATTTACAAAACTTGCAGGAACTTAAGTAACCATTGAGATGAAGTTGCAGGATCTATCTCTGACTATTAGAAAACCCCATCACAGATCAACCTACTGGGAACACCCATATCACTTCAGGTACCAGAGGATCCTTTACTGACTTCACCCCTAATACTGACTTAGATTTTCTCACCTAAGGGCTTGGTATACTTTCTGTCGGATTCCCTGTTAGTTCTGACACAGCCTGTAAACCTGTCCTATTTAGTTCCCTTCTCCCCTTCTATAAAGTAAAAAAAAAAAAAAAAAGATAATAAACTGAGGATGAGTTAGTAACTCCGAAGTGGTCATGAGAATAGTAGCAAACACTATTATCTCTCATGTGATCCATGGAATGTGTCCAAAGTACACCCCATAACGGGAAGAACACTGATAAAAAAATAAAATGATACCCAGTGGGGAAAAATCAGTTGTTAAAGAAGGGAAAGAGAAGAAAGGGACTAGAGAAAGATAGTATGGTGGTCTAGAGCTGATTAGGTAAGAATCCATGTGCCTTTAGATCGATACTCCTTAGGTGAGACCGCACTTAAATACTTGCAGAAGTCAGTAGGGAGAATTTGAATGCTTGAATGTGATTGTGGAGTTTACCTAGGACAGTTGCTAAGTGTGGGGGAAGTACATGTTGGTCTTGATATCCTGTGATTGATTCTTTCAGTGGTTTACTAAGGGGAATCTGAGTATTGTAGCTTCTAAGATGAAATGAGTTTCTGAAGAGTTTTCAAACCTCTTCACCATGTTTTAGTTCTATGTTTTGCTTGAGGGCAAGCAAAGGCTAAGTGTGGGGGAGTTGATATATCATGGTTTTTACTAGTTTTAGGCCATGATATAAGTATGTTTTTAGTGTCTTTTGTGTTATTTTAGAGTCTTTTACAGGTATAATCAGGTTGGGAGCTAAATTGGAGATTATGGAGCATTTTGGAGATTTTTGGAGTGATTGGCCGAGAGATAGAGTTCACTGTCCGAAACAGAGGAAGGTGTCGATCGTTGCACTCTAGCAACGATCGTTGCACCAGCGAGATGGGCCAAAAACTCGGCGGTTTAGAAGAGTGAAGAATTTGCACTTTGATCCAGAAGTTCCTGATATTTACAAAGAAGCCCCTGGCCGAGATTATGCCTATATATTAGAGTTTTTAGTGTTTTTATTAGATACGCTTTATACTTTTTACCATATACTTTCATAATTAAGAGCAGAGGATTTTTAGAGCTTTTGGGGCTGATCTGAACCTGATTCATCATCTGTATTTGGAGAAGATTTCGAACCCCTTTTACTCTTATTCTTTTATGCAATTTACTTATCATATGATCATGTTTTCATTATCTATGTCTGAGTAGATTCTTAGTTAGACTTAGGGTTTCTCACATAGGATTTCATGACTTGCTAGACTTGTTCAATTTCAGTTAAGGATTCAAACTATATCTGTTCTTCAATTTAATTGTGCTTAAAGCTAGTTCTAACCTGATCAATTAGAATCTAGATCTTAGGTTGCTAAATACGTCACGGAAGTGGGGTTTAGGAATCTGAACTAATTAAATTGGGCAATTAAACTTTGCGCAAACGGAAGTTTGGTTTAGGATAATTGTGAACATATCAAACTCGAACTTATTGCTAGTTTAATCTGTTAGTTCTCGCAAACGGAAGTTTGGTTTGCTGCACTTAGGCTTAGAGAATTATCGCAAAGGAATTTGGTTAATTCTATATCCGTGTTTTGAGTTCTAGAACTGTGCTTAATTAGATCCTTGCTGAATGAACTGTCTGCTAGTCTGATTTCCTGAGAATACCCTAGGTTTGACGCTTTTAATTACTTGCTTTCACAACCAATAATCTCTGCTACTGATTTATTTTCTCGCACTACTTTCAATACAATCACATTGCTTATTTCTAGTATTCATTCCCTACGGTTTGATTCTCTTGAGACCAAGTGTCCCTGTGGATTCGATAACCCTATATACTACTTTGACATTGCTGTACACTTGCAGTTTAGTATAGGGATTAAATCTTGACCTATCAATCAGCTAATGTCGACCGACATCAGCTCAACGTCGGTCGACATCCAGGGCGTGAGGGACCAACTTCACCAACATCTTGTGGTACTGTTGAAGAAAAGACCTACAAGCCTCATATACCTTTCCCTGAGGTGTTTGTGAAGTCTCAACAAGAGCTTGATGAAGCCAGACACCTGGAAGTAATGGATAAGGAGTTGAAAGAGAATCCACAAGCTGATGTTATGCCCTATCATCCTTGTATACAGAGATACTTGGAGAAGATGATACCAATGGACGAGGATTTGAAAGAATGGGTAGTAGTGCTTCCTAAACGAGTCAGTGACGTGTTGCTCAATCAGGTTCCCAAGAAGCTACCAGATCCTGGTGTATTTCTGCTGGATTTTTCTATCTTCGAGGATGGCTTCGAGCGTTCCTTGTGCGATTTAGGAGCTGCTGGAAATCTCTTGCCATACTCTGTGGCATAGAAACTGGGGATGAAAGATTTTGCACCCACTAGGATCTCTCTAGTCCTAGCTGATCAGTCAAGAAGGATTCTAGAAGGAGTTCTTGAGGGTGTCCCTGTCAGAGTTGGGAACTACTTAGTCCCAACTGACTTTGTGGTGCTGAAGTACGATAATGAACCAAATGATATTCTGATACTAGGAAGACCATTCCTAGCTACTGCTGGAGAAGTGATCGATGTGAGGCATAGCATGATTGATCTCCGCCTGGGAGATGAGCCTCTGCACTACAAGATGGATAAGCTGCGAAAGTCTGTAATTGATGGTCAAGCCTTTAGCATTGAGCTGGAGCAAGAAGCTCAGCCTAGATAGGCTTCAGTTTTTGATCCTGGAGAGAAGAAGATGGTGGTTTCTCAAGATTCCACTCTAACATCTTCAAAGCTTGCAACTACTTCTAAGCAGAAATCTCCAAACATCAGGGCTCCACCGAAGCAAAGGTATGCATCTTCCCAACTCAGTTCTACTGACTTCATTGCTGTGAGTGCAGGAGACCATCACATCCCTTCTTTCCTTGGACGATCTCACGCTGACACTGCTTATTCTCCACCTTGGATGAGGAGACTTTCGCGGAGGCACTCACAGCCTTTGTCGAAGCCACCGGGAGTCTAATCTCCCATCATAGTCAAGCTAATGACTAAAAACAAGCGATGAGTGGGAGGCAACCCACTGGTAAGTTGTATATACTAGGATTTTTGGTTTTGCCCTTTGATTTCTTTTGTTTCTGGTGTTTTTGTGTCAAGTTTCGTAGGATCAGTGGCACCGAGAAGTCAATGTCGGTCGACATTCATATGATGTCGGTCGACATTCATATGATGTCGGTCGACATTAATCTCGAAGAAGTTTCGAGCACGAACGATAATCGACCGTGGTCGATTTCCAGAAATCGAGTTGGTCCACAAAGGTAAGTGTCGACTGACATCGAGCTTGATGTCGGTCGACATCAATGAAATCGAGGTAAACTTTCTTAAAACCCTCGACCCGAATCTTCTTCTTCACTTCTCCTTCTCGCCGAAAAAGCTCCCAAAATCGCCATCTCTTTCATTTCTTCACCGTTTTTGACGATTCAAAGCTCCATTCCATTTGTTTTTCCGTGCTCTATCCATTTATAGCATCTGTTTAATCGATCTGCGAAGGTATGACTCTAAATCCCCAATTTTCAGTTCGTGTTCATGTGAAGGAAGCTTCGAATTTGGTTCGATTTGTTGATGTTGAGGATGAGTTTCTAGTGTAATGTGATTAGTTTTGATGATGTGGATGATTATCTGGAATCAATTCATGAGATTGTGATGCTTCAAAATTCGGATTTTAGAATCTCATGCTTGCTTGTCTGTGCGTTCGTTTTGCAGATGAGACCTTCTCTGAACCAAGGAAAAGGACCACGAACAGCACTTGACACCGACACTTCTGGCCCATCATCGCAGCAACGCGACACTGCCCACGCTCAGAATCAGGCACCTTGGCCAAGAATGGATGAGAGAAGGTTCTGTGTCACTTGCTTTGCTGACGAACCTGCGGTAGAGGTGAAGAAGCGAGCTTGCACCCACAGGCCAATCTTAGAGCACTGGGATGATTATGACAGCTTGTTCTACAACGCTTGGTGTAGCGTTAAGATCGAGCCCACACGGCTCCCTTGCGTCACGACTATGAACAAGATGAAGTAACGATCAGATGTCTTGCAGGTTATACGGAAGATTGGTTTGGGTACGATCTGTACCAAGTACTATGATTTGCACGAGGATCTGGTCAGACAGTTCATGGCCACAATCCGCGATTACTACACCAATGATCTGGTGAGGAAGGCTTCTGAAGGGACATTGACCTTCATGGCCAAGGGCAGGAGATACAGGCTCAATCTGCAGGAGCTGTGTGACATATACGAGTTTGACAGGACGCGAGAGAGTCAGTTTTCCTGAGCACTGGCCCGATGTGCAGCTCTTCTGGCAACACTTTGGCACCGGAGTGTACGATTCCCAGACCACCAGACAGGCCGCGGTACGCCATCCGGTTTTGCGGTACCTGGTCCGAGTGTTTGCCAACACTATCTTATGTAAGATGGAGCCTAGGATGATGAGGATTGCTGAGCTTTTGTTGCTCTATCTTGGGATTGGCAGCAGTATTGATGTCAGTGAGTTTAAGGACGCTCATTTGGTAGCAGACGCCAACATGGGAGCTATTTTTTCTCATCATTTGGAGACCTTGAAGGTGACAAAGCCTTTCGCTGGGAAGGAAACTAAGACAGAGACGGTCGGGAGTCTCTTAACTCCCATCTTCGACCACTTTGGGCTTGACAGGAGTCAGCCGACCATTTGCACTAAGAGGCCTACCATGGACTTCACGCATCTGAAGAGCATGCAATGGATCAAGGGAGACGTGAGTGGCAGGCAGTTCTTGTGGAGTTTCCATGACATATCTGGCGTTGAGCGTCTCTTTCGTCTTCCAGCGACCGAGCTTACATGCATCACAGGTGAGCCTCTCTCACTCTCTTTTCAGCCCAATGTGGAGCTTTGTAGGGCTGTTCCGCGACGCTCCACTGTACTTAGAGTCGTTTCTTCTGGAGATGATGCCTCTACTGCTGAGTATGAGGCTGTCCCTGCTGATGATCCAGACGAGACCTATGGGTTTCCCGAGCTTCCTGGACCAGCAGAAGACATGCCACCACCGCAGTTTCAGAAGTGGGCAGCATGTGTGCTCAAGGGCATTTGGAAGAAGGTTCATAGCATGTCTTGCCAGTGCTAACAGCGTGTTCACCACCCGCAACCACGACCTCGGGCACCAGCGCAAGCTCCTGCCCATGTGAGCTCAGAGGATGAGGAGATAGAGGAGGCTGCTGACTCCGAGGAGACGGATGATGAAGACTCTCCAGTCTTCTAGACACTTGCTGCTGATTCTGCGTTTGTTTCTCTTTTTCATTTTTCTTGAGTCATTTTTATGTTTCTTTTGAGTCAGTCTGTCAGTCCGGTTTGTTTGGAACTTTGACTATTTGAGTTTATGCATCTCCACTGTTGTTTTTGATGTGATCTTGAGTGATTTAACGCAGCTAACAGGTGAGGAATTGAGTGCTAACTCATGAACTTAACCACGGCCGATTTGATCATCCTGCGTATACTCACACGAGCTCGATGTCGGGCGACACTAAGATTAGTGTCAGTCGACATCGGCCGTGTTCAGGTTCAACATTTTAACTCAATAACTCTATGGTTCCAGATTGATTTCTTCCGATCCCAAGCTGCGATTGCACTGGGGACAGTGCAGTATAAATGTGGGGGAGGTGGTTACTGACATTGTGTTTTGTTTTCGCAGAGTCAGTCCCTTGTTTTCACTTGTTTTCAAAATGTTTTATTGAGTCAAAATGTGTATGAAACTATGATTTTTCGAGGAAATTTTTCGCTGGAACAAGAACTAAGTGACCATTGGACAGACTTGCAGTAGTTCTATGACTATTAGAAAACCCCAAACGGATCAACTTACCAAGGATACACATATCTAACCAGGTATTCAGAGGATCCATCACTAACTTTACCTTTAATCCTTACTTTATTTTCTTACTTAGGGGCTTGAGATCTCTGGATCGGATTCCTCTGATGTACTTGACACAGCCTGTGATCCTGTTTGAGTATGGTTCCTGATTTTCCCCTCCCTTGAAAGTAAAAAAAAAAAAGATTAAAACCGAGGATAAGCTAGTAGCTTCGAAGTGGTCACGGGAGTGGTAGAGACCCCTATTACCTCATGTGTATCCATGGAAAGATCCAAAGTTAAACCCCAAGTGAAAAGGGAAGAGCACTGATAGAAAAAATAAAATGATACCCAGTGGGGAAAATCAGTGCTAAGGGAAAAAGGAAAAGAAAGAAACCAGAAACCGACAGTTTGGTGGTCAGGAACTGAATGGGTTGAGTCCATGTGTCCTCTGATCGATATTCCCTCTGTGAGACTGCACCTAATTGTATTCAGAGGTTAGTGTGGTGAACTTGAATATCCTAATATGATTGTGGAGTTTACTCGGGACAGTAGCTAAGTGTGGGGGAAGTATATTGTGGTCTTGATATCTGTAGGAAAGTTTTTAGTGGCTTACTAAGTGAATGTGAATGCGAAAGTTCCTAGGACGAAATGAGTTTCTGAGTTTTCAAACCTCTTTCTTATGCTTTGGTTCTTTACTTGCTTGAGGGCAAGCAAGAGCTAAGTGTGGGGGAGTTGATATATCATGTTTTTTCTAGGTTTTCAACCATGATATAGTTGTGTATATTGAGTCTTTAACCTGGTTTTTCGAGTCTATTGAGTCTTCTATAGGTAGGCTTGCGTTTGGAGCAAAGAGTGGGATTATAGGACGTTTCTGGTGATTGGTGCAACGAGCTGAAGTTGGTGTCTCGACTACGACTGGATGTCGACCGACACTGACCTTGGTGTCGGTCGACACCGAGGGCGACAGAAGTTATACGCCGATTTGAAGACAAGTTTTGAAGAATTACAAAAAGACCCAGAAGTTTCCTCTAATTCTAATCTAGCTCCAAAACGTGTTTAGCAGTTTTAATTAGGTTTTCAGACTCATTATTCATTGAATCTTGTTCTTACTTTGTTCTTGCTTGGAGATTGAGAGATTTGTGCCAAGGGGCTGTTCTTGCTACTTGTAACCTTTGAGAGAAGGATTTCGAACCCCTTTACTTATCTATTCAGTCTTTTGGTTTTCTATTCAATGATGTGTTGTTATTCTGATAATATGTCTGAGTAACCTAGTTAGATTTAGGAATTCTCATAGGGTTTTATGCGTGATTAGATAACTGGCTGATTAGGATTCTAAATCTATTCGTTCATCGCCTAAGTTATGCTTAATACTGAATTATGGACTGATCACCTAGGATTTAGATCTGAGATAATTAGCTTAGCACGAGAGTGTGAGTTATAATCTGAAAGAACTTAATGTTAAAAATTTGACTAGATACAAAGAGATTTGGTTTAGGAGAATTGTGAACCGAAGAACCTGTTCTTAATGCTTGTTTAGAACTTTAGGATCACAAAGAGATTTGGATCGCTAGGTTGCTAGATATAGAAACAATCACAGCGAGAGTTGGATTGTTTAGCATTGTGTTTCTAGTTCTTGAACTTGCGCTTAATCTGAATCCGGTTAGTTAAGTTTCTAGCATTATGTAATTCCCGAGAACTTCCTAAGTCTGACACCTTTCACTGAATTGGTTTAGCTTAACTTGAGAACATACAGTATATCGTGTGAAACGTGAGTCCTTGTGGATACTATACCCCTAGATACTACAATAGCATAACTATGCACTTGCAGTAGAATAGGGATTAAATCTTGCTCTATCATTGTGCCGAGTTGGTTTGCGAACATTTGATTGAACAGTCGTTGATATGTAGCACCTTCGTTTTTAAGGCCGAATGGCATGACCTTATAGCAGTAAGTGCCGCGTTCTGTTATAAACGCTGTTTTATCTCGATCGTCCAGATTCATGAGAATTTGATTGTAACCTGAAAATGCGTCCATGAATGAAAGAAGCTCGTTTCCAGCTGTAGCCTCGACAAGTCGATCAATGTGTGCTAAAGGAAAACTGTCTTTTGGACAGGCCTTGTTGAGGTCCGTGAAGTCGACTCAGACTCTCCACTTTCCATTTTTCTTTTTAACAACAACGGGGTTAGCTAGCTAGTCAGGGTATTTGACTTCCTTAATCGAACCGGCATCGAGAAGTTTGTCTACCTTGTCGTTGACGAATTTAGCTCTTTCGGGGCCGAGCTTACGCCTCTTCTGTTTAATTGGCTTATAAGTCGGATCCACATTGAGTTCATTGGTCGTGATGGAAGGATTGATACCTTTCATGTCCTTTAATGACCAGGCGAAAGTCGACACATTTTGCTGCAGGAATGCTATCAACTCTCTCTTGATATCGTCTGGTAATTCCGCTCTGATTCCTACACATTTGCTTGCATCAGAATCGTCAATGATGATTTGCTGAATGAGTTCCCTCTCTGGGCCTCTTTTTCCTTGCTCCGTGTTGATCATGCATGACGGCACTCTCATCTTGTGTTCTCTCGCGAAACACGACCGACTTGCTCTCTGACATCCTTTCACTGTTTGAATTCCCTTAGGCGAAGAGAATTTCAGGCACTGATGATAGGTCGAGGATACCGCCTTCATGCTGTACAGCCAGGGTGTGCCGAGAATGGCGTTGTAAATAGTCGGCTTGTCAATGACATGGAATTTTACCATTTTGTTGACTCCGCCAACGTAAACATGCAACTTGATTGTTCCGATTGTGCATGTTGTGTCGCTCGTGAAACCGGTGAGCGGCTTAGCCTTTTGATTGATATCTTCTTTGATTTCCATCTTCTTCAACGTATCTAGGAAGATTAAATCGATAGACCTAAATGTATCAACCATGATCTGAGATACTTGACAGCTTCCGATGAGGAGCTCGACCACCAATGGATCGTTATGAGGATAATGAGTTCCCAAGAGATCCTGGTCGGTAAAAATAACGGGGGCTCGTCAAAGAGGATCGGCTATGGTGCGTTTTGTGCAGCCAATGTCATGCGCTCGTATCCTCTGATCGACCGGACCGAGTCGTTCACCGAGATTAAACCACCCATTATCATTATGATTTTTCGCACGACTTTAGGGGCGTCTCCTTCCTATTTTTCCTGGTCATCACAGTCGCGTTTCAAAGCTACGCTTTTAATGCGGCGTTGCTGTTTACCTTGTTTAGGCGATTGATCACCGGCATGTTCTTCTTGGCTTCGTTTTGATTCTTCTCTCAATTCATCGAAAGACGCCTTAATCTTACCGTTCTTGAGTCGGTCATATAGCGCATCTTTGAGGGTCTGACATGCTGAAGTGTTAAGCGAGGTAGTTTTGTGATACTGGCAATACTTTTCTTCCGACTCGGAAGCGGTTTCTGGCGATGTATCCTTGTCCTCCTTGCTCCACTTGTTAAAAGGTTTGGACGGACGTTGATTTCAGGAGTTGCCGACCACCATCGTCGTCTTCGTTCCTTTCTCATAATGTTGTCTCAGCTCTCGATCCTCCTTTTTATCGGTTTGCTTAGTGGAGCTGAATTTCTTAGCCAAGGCCACTTTTTGCTCATCAAACTCGATAAATTTGTTTGCTCGGTGAAGGGCATTTTCGATGGTCAGCGGTGGGTTAAGAACCAGATCTTGGTAGAAGGGGGTTTCATGCCATACAGCGTTTGTTAGAGCCGCGATGGTAAACTTATTCGGGGCTTCCGCGTGCATGATGGTTGCCTTGAAGCAATATATGAAGGCTCGCAGTGTCTCTTTCTTCTATTGCGACATGGACATCTGTGTGTTCAGCGAGGTATCCTTGTTCACGTATGCGAAGTGATGTCTTACGAATGCTCGCGTCAGGTCGGAGAAATTGTCGATTGATTCAGGCGGGAGCCGAGAGAACCAAGTCAATGCGTCTCCTTCTAGAGTTTCAGGGAATAGCTGGCAAAGGCAGATATCGCGTTCACTGGTCGATGAGAATCGTGCTTTCGCCACCATAATCTTGAAAGTAGTCAAGTGAGAAGCGGGATCCTTTGTACCGTTGTACGTTTGCAGTTTCAGTTTTTCCTTTTGTCGGACATATGTATTCGTGATACGTGAAGTGAAAGGCGTTCTTTGAGTTTCCTCGATAATTCGGTCATTCTATGGGGCGGATCCTTTGACGCTGTGCACCTTGACTTTGAGTTCCTTGAGGGTATCTCTGAGCTCGGTCAACTGTTTCTCGACCCGGCTAGGATTTGCCCCCCGGATAGGTGTTTCATGGATCTCCTCGTGAGATGCGCCTCCCTCGCGATGATGGTGATCTCGGCGCGTGTCACGCTCCCGATGCGATCTTCTCCTGCGATGTGAGCCTCGCTCGTGTTTATCTTCCTCATCTCGCCCTCGGCGTGGGTCTTTCTTGGATTCATTATCCAGATCTTGCTCTCGGTACGGATTTCCTTCAGGCGTAACGTAGATAAGTCGTCTTGCGACGTTTTCCTTTGCCTTGGGAGAAACGACACGTTTGGGTTTTCCTCTAGCGAATTTTGTCATGCTCAGTCTGCAACTGGTCGATTCTTTCCGAAAACTCTTTTAGCAAATCGTTTTGGGAATCGATTTTGGCATTAGAGTGGCTAGAACGGAGTTTTGGTCGACTTGTTCTGCCGTCTTGTCGACTGGCGGGATATGTACGCCGTATTTTTGGATTTTCCCAGACTTGGAGCCTCGTGGCGGTTTGCCGTTGAGTGCCCCGGTATCCTTATCGTCGTTATCACTTAGTTCGGGATCACTTCCTTCACAATCAACCCTAGGGTTATCCATGGGATCGATGTTGTCGTTGTTTCCAGACATCTCTTGTTCAGAAATTTCTTTAAGAAATCCCCACAGTCGGCGCCAATTGTTGATTTCGTAACTCGGTCTATCCAAAGATAGAAAGAGTTTTAGGGTTTCTTGAGGGATTCTAAAAGAAGAGTTTCAGAACTCGGCGAGAATGACTAGAAATTAGGGTTTCTCTAGGTTTCCGAGAGGAAAAAAAGCGGCTGAGAGAGATGTTTAGGTCATCGGAGAGTGATTAGGTCAAATCGGTTTGATATCTAAGAACTCTCGGAAAAATTGTATTGAAAATCGGATGCTTTATTCAATGAACTTGATGTCCTTATATAGGCATTACAAAAGTCATCTTAACGAAAATTGGAAAACCTAGGATAAACTCGAATATTTCCTTATATCTCTGTGTTGATATTCTCAAGCGTATCTTCATTCTCAGCGTGTTAATCAAGCGCGTCGTTTTCCTTTTCTCTTTGCCTCCTCTGAAAACCCTAACTTTTCTCCGTCGTTGGGCCGAGTGGACTTTCCTTCTCGGGCTGACCTAAATTCCTGAATGGGCCTTTTTGGAAAGGTGCTAATCTTGACTCCAACAATAACCAAAAAAAAAAAAAAACCGCAATTAGCATTATAACCTTCGCGCTGTGTCAGACTTCTATAGAAGTCTAATGCGTTAGACTATAATAGAAGTCTAAATGACTTTCCTCTAACAGACTTCTAAGAGAAGTCTGATACAAAATAAATTAGTAAATTTAAATTTTAAAATTATAGAAATATTTTGTTAAAACTTTTATATACATAAATTAAATATAGACAAATTAGTAGTATATAAATTAAAATTTGGTAAAATTGAGTCAAATTAAAAAATGTTAGTTAAAGTATGTATTTATCCCAAAAACTTCATTTCTCAGATTAATTTTGTAAATTTAAGTTTAAAAATAGTAAAAAAAATATGTTAAAAAATATACAAAAATTAAATATAAACGGTTGTGAAGTATATAAATTCAATTTCAAAAAACAATATCAAATTAAAAATATGTAAGGTGGTAGAGTAGGTTCTAAACCTCAAAATATGTTTTGTAATGGAACATTTACATATAACTTACGTATAACTTTAGGGATAGATTCAAGGTTAACCAAATTCACATTTGAACATTTTAAATTTTCACATGTGTGTTATAATATGCATATATTAACGAATTTGATGTTTCCTAGGTGTTTTGTTTAAAAAATTTCACTTTTAAATGATAAATATTAGATTTAGGGTTTCACAAACTTCTCGGAGAAGTCTGAATTTTGAGGTTTCCCAGACTTCCAATAAAAGTCTGAGACGTATTTAAGTTAAAAATTTAAATAAAAATAAATAAATTTGTACGAAATATACCTTCAATGGTTAAATTTTACTAAAGTTTATGTAATTTTAATTTATATATGTGTTTATGTTTAATTTATGTATCAAATATTTATATCAAATTATTTTTTATAATTTTTAATTTGAGTGTCCAACTTAAATACTTATCAAACTTCTAACATAAGCATGTTTGACGTATATAAATTAAAATTACGTAAACTTTAGTCAAATTTAACCATTGAACGTATATTTGGTTCAAAACACCATGTTTGACATATGGAGTTGGATATCATGTTTTTATTTGTAGGGTTAGGTTGAGAGTTTATGAATTTTCTTTCATATTGTTACATTTACATATACTGGTTAGTTTGTGACTATGTTAAACGAGTTTGATGTTTTTTATAAGTTTTCTATATAATATGATTGAATTTAAGTAGTAATTATTAGATTCAGAGTTTCTCTGACTTCAAGATAAATCTGGTTCAAGTACATGATTTGTCAGTCTTCTCAGAGAAGTGTGATTAATCTTGAAATAAGTTATCCTACTTGGGATTTTATGACCATATATAAACGAAAATTACCAACCCTAATTTGTACAAGACATTATTTGGTTTCTCTCTCTAAAATGGAAAGACTCTCTCGCTCTAAACACTCTCAAAACTCTCTCCAGAAACCCTCGTCACCACCGCCACTACCGTCGTCATCTTTTTCATTTTTGTAATTACCTCTCCTTTATCGTGTCTCCTTACCATTCCCTCCACCTCCGTCTTCATCTTCTAATCTATTTTTTCTGCAAAGCTTTTAGATCTACACGAAAAAAGTCATTTTTATATGTTCTTTGCTTAGATTTAAACAAAAACATGGGTTTTTATTTTGGGCTTTAATTTTTTGCGTTTTAGATCTATACGAAAAAGTATAATTCCCTACGAAAGGTATACTTCTCATTTTTGATACATAAATTAGATCTTTCTCGTTTTAGATTTGTACGATTTTGAGTCATCTTTGCTATGTTCTTTCTTAGATCTAAACAAAAGATTGATTTTTTATTTTATTTTTTCATTTTAGAACTAAACAGAAGACGTCATTTTTTCTTCAATTTGCTTAGATGTAAGCAAACAGATGGATTTTTTACTTTTTCCGTCTAGATCTAACAATATTTCTTAATCTGAATCTTTTGTCAAACAAAAAATCTAGGTATAATATTGATTTTGATGCTTGGTTGGAGACTTCCTTGCTACTAATGTCTTCGATACACTCTAAAAGAAGTTTGAAATTTAGACTTGTTCTGAATTAGACTCTATTAGAAGTCTGAAATTAGATTTGTTATTGAATTAGAATCTATTAGAAGTCTAAAATTAGACTGGTTTTAAATTTTGCAATTCTTTTATGGTACACATGGTGGGACGATTCAGTCACCTTCCAATGTCGAGTAGTTCATGCTCAAGTATCAGTTCCCCAACTCGACATCGATCCAGATCATCCCATAGATTCCCCAAGAAATGTTTCTGCCGTATGGAACATGTCATGCGAACATCCACTACTGCCGATAATCCGGAAAGAATATTCTTTGGATGTCGTAACTTTGATGTAATGGCCTTTCTCTCTTATGTCGCCAGTTTGCTATTTTACTTATTCGAGCTAATATTTGGAATCCGAATATGATGGAGGTGTTTCACGAGTTAAAGTTGTATGTGGACCAACATGGTGAAAAAATTGATCACATCTTCGTTTCTTATGATGAAAACAAGTATGTTACCACGTTGTACAATGACCTCCGGATAACGCAGGCAGAGATAGCTCAATTAAAGGAGCTGTTGACAGAGAAGCCATGTAACCAGACGAAGTGTGGCGTCAAGTTTAAATATCTGATGTTCGCTGGTACTATTATTATTGTACCGGTCTTCTATATTTGTGTTGGTTTCTTGTAATATGTTAGCCCTATGTAACCAATTATAATTTTATGTATTGTAAGACGGAATTTCATTATGAGAATTGTCCTCTTTTTAACCTACTAAAATACTTGGTCGCCACACTTCATATGAAGTCAGAAATACTTTATTGTCAGATTGCATATGAAGTCTCAAATTACAAAATTTTAGTACTTTCACAAGTAATTAAAACTGTCAGACTGCATATGAAGTCTGAAAACACTATGTTGTTAGACAACATATGAAGTCTGAAATAACTAATTTTTATAACCTTCCTAGTTAAAATGCGCGACAGTTATAATTTTTTGTAAATTTTACACGAAAAATGGGCGGCAGTTAAAATTTTTGTATAAGTGAGACGAAATGCGCAGTAGAACCGTCTGTGGTAAAGCCGTCATTTTTAACTACCGCTTATGACCCACATATAAAAGAACTTTTTATCCCGTTTTTTTTACAGTTACCAAGGAAAAGAAAAATAAAAACCTGATTCTCTCTCAATGCCACTGAACTGACATCTTCAACTTGTCCGTCGTCGCTGCCGGATTTTGCCACTTACACCGTGTCATGTGTCCTTCGATGGTAGGATTCATTGAATCCTTTCTCAAACTGCAAATGGTGTATGACTTTTTTCTCAAACTTGCCCAAGCTTTTGCTTTCGTATTTTCCAGATATGGTTTCTCTCTCCTCCAACGTTGTCCTTCGACGGTAAGATTCATCAACTCCTCTTTTCTTCTGCATACTTAGTATAACTATTAAAAATAAAACTGCAAATGGTGTCTGACTATTACTACTCAGACTGTGAGTGGAGTCTGGCTATTAGTAGTCAGAATGCAAATGGTGTCTGACTATGATTTTGGGTGGTTGTTGTTGCAGGTTTTCATTATGGCAGAGCATGAATTCCCACAAAGTATGTTCACACCCGGTTATGAGCCTATTCCGTATAAACGCATACAATACTTCAGAGGTATGAGAGATCTAATTGGTGATCTTAAAGTAGCGTTGTTACCGGAAGAATGGCAAGATCTCCTCAAATCAGACTTCGAGATTTTTTTGAAATTTCATGACCTGAACTTCAAATGGTGTTCGAGGATGGTGCATTAAATGCTCTGTTTGCAAATAGATTGCAAGAAGAAGTATGAGATATGGTCTCTTCTCGGCGTTCAGCCAGCTAGGTTTTCCCTGAATGAGTTTCAACACATAACTGAACTCAACTGCGACTATATTGAGAACTTAGAGTACCATGAAGTTGAGTATACAGGCCAGATGAGAGCAATGTGGGAGCTTCTTTGGGTGGATTTTGAGTTAGGCCATAGTTATTCGCAATTACAAGATGCTTGTAGTAGATGTGGTGGTTGGGAACCGCAAGAACGAATTTGGTTGGGCTTTCTAGCCATCTATGTATCCTTCATTGAGGCTCAGCACTGGACAACTGCCTCAAGGGTTGACATTACTAAGCTACTGCTGGTTCCAGGAGCGTTACAATCATTTCCATGGGGAAGATTGGCCTTTAAATTTCTGATAGAATCTGTCAAGGATACAAACAAAAAACTCGTAGATGACAAAAATTATCAGATTGGAGGTTTTGTTGAGGTCTTGAACATTTGGATATATTGGGCATGTCCTGTGATGGCTACAATTTATGGAGAACCCTTACCGAATGACCCAACCCCACCACTGCTGGCGTACCAAGGATCAAGGAGTCGGAAGAAAGTCGACGAAACCTTATGCAAACAAGTATTTCTTAGACTTGATTTGAAGTCTGAAATATTGCACCCAGACTGAATATGTAGTTTGACGTTGTGTACCCAGACCAAATATAAAGTCTGGCATTATGTACCAGACTGATTATGAAGTCTGACGTTGTGTACCCAAACTGAATTTGAAGTTTGACATATTTCTGCCATACTGAATATGATGTTTGGTATTGTGATTTTCTAAGTGCTTATATTCATTTTGCTATGTGACTTGTAACTTGCAGACCCACGTCAACAACTTCGTGATGTTGGCTTTTGATGACATGTTCCCCGAGTGGGACAATGATGATGAAGAGGATGCGAAAGTTGTGAACATTGTGAAAGCAATGTACGGACAACTTAGGACTACACCTTGGAGGCGGAGTTCTAAAAACTGGATAAATGAAGGTGTGTTCAGGATCAAAGCTGTCGGTTATGTTAAGCTTGAAGTTGTTAAGTCTGAAGATGTGGATGCTGAGGTGGGTCAGAAAAAGGGAAAGGGATTGGGAGTTAAGAGGAAGTTAGTGCATTTTCTGGATGATGATGAGGATGAGGAAGGAGAGGTTGAGGTTGCTAACAAGAAAATTAGATCAGGCAGGGCTGACCCGGCGCATGGTGATGTTGTTCAAATGATTGAGGGTTTGAAACAATCATTTAATACTCAGATTAATTCATTGACATATGCTGTTAAGGAAGTTTTTCGTCTGATGGGAATCAAGATGAATGATCTTGGCAAGGATATTAAGAATTTGAAAGGAGAAAGAGCCAAGGATGGTGATGAGAAGAATAAAAACGCTAGAGTTGAGAAGGGAAATGAGAAGAAGACAGCTGCGACTGGAGGGAAGGGAGATGAGAAGAAAGCTGCTAGTGGTGCGGTTAGTGATGTGAGGAAGTCTCGAGGTGATGAGGATGAAGATAAACAAGTTGTAGATCTTTAGGATGAAGATGAAGTGATTGATGTTATTGGTGATGAAGAGGAAGGAAAAAAAGAAAAGGGAAAGGGCTCTGCTGAAAGCGAAGACTACCAAGAAAGTGGTACTGAAGATGAAGAACGTGGATCATGTTGTTGATACCGAAGCTGAACATGCAGGAGAGGGCAGGCAAAGGTAGCGGTGGTTGCAGACAAATATGTTGTTCCGTCTGAAGCCAACATACAGACTGCGGCTGATGATGGGGTTAGTCTCCAAAATCCTCATACTCTGAATGAAAATATGGAAAAGAAATATGAGCCTAAGAGAAGTCTGAAACTTAAGAAGAAAGCCCTTAAGGAGAAGTAGACCTGTTAGAAGTATGATTATTGTTGTTTGTAAGAACATGAACATAACCACATTCTTTTTTTTCCTTTGTTCTTGTATTTGATTTGAACATGGATTTCTGGTACTAGTCTTATATTTCAGTCTGACGGTGGTGTGATTTTAAAATAGCATTCAGATTATAACGGACTTCTAGTGAGGTATGATATCAAAATTCCTTTACATTTTGATGGTGATGTATTGCAGTCTAATGCTGGTGTGAATTTTAAATCAGACTTCTATGTTTAACACGAGTTGTCAAATTGTATAAGCAGAGTAGTATCGGAGGCAGAGCTCCGAGTGTTTTAATCGTTGAACAGGCGGCTACGGACGTAGACTTTGATACTGCTAGGAGGTTGAAACAGGACACTAAGTAGGCAGCAGCTGAAGCGTATCTTCATGCGAAGGCAAAAGAGTTTAAATGGAAGGAGAAGGAGAAGACTCCTTTTTAAATTTGTTGTCCAAACGCAGATTACACAGAGATATGATCCATGTGCTGCTCTAACCAAGATCCAAGTGAAGGCACTTAATAATTATAACAAAAAACAGTCGTACGTCCCAACACTCTACCTAGAGAAATCTATATAATGTATTTTACTACTCGATGTCTAACAAGCGTATTCTTCTTTGTAGGGGTATCACTCCAATGGTATTAGGATCTGCGCACCCCCAAGGAATGGCTACATGACACGGTCACTATATATCAGACTTCGTTTTCTGTCTGATTATGATATAATTCTGGTATTACACTTTTATTGCAGTCTGACAGTGATGGTCTGACTTCTATATGGGTCTATTTTCAGACTTCCGTTACAGTCTGGTTGTGAATTCAGACTCCCTGCAATTTGGTTGTGATTTATTTTTATAATCTTCTAACACATTCTTGGTTGAATGCAACAAATTAATGTCGGGATTGATCTACAGAGGCTTCGACAACACAATCATCATGAATGGTTCAGGAGCGAGAGGATGTGATTCATTGACACACTCCATGGTTCATTGTGGCGTCAACACTTGTTGGGAATGTCCTGAAATCTACCGTACTATCTCTAGAAAGTATGATAAGTGTCGAGATCAGACATAAGTCATAAATACTGGGTGATCATGATGACTTGCTAGAGCCCGCTCATGATCTATAAGTTTAGGACTTATTACCAGTATTGTATGATCCCTAAGGGTCACACACCATAGCTAATGGGAAAGTTAAATGGAATAAATACGGTAAGATGCAGTGGCATTTACTGTATTGGATCAGAGAATTGGGCCAGACAAAATGCAGGCTTTTGCCTGATTTGTGTCTTGGGCCCAAATGATTAATGAGCCATTAGTCAAATGACTTGGGCCCATTAATGAGAGAGGAAGAAAAAATCGAAACCCTAAGCATTAGTCCACAGCTTGCGATTTTATGGTGGTGGCCGCGAGTTTTTGGCTCTCTCTCTAACTCTCTCTTTTCTGATCTGATCCATCTCTTTGGTCTAGCAGCCATCCCGGCTTGTAAGAGTGTGGATACCAAAGGAGGAGCAGGTTGTTCATCTGTTCTAACTGATCTCATCATTACCATCAATTATCCGCTGCAATCTGAAAGGTAATGATCCAGGTTTGGTTGGTTTTATGATTCGTTTTGCAAGAACCTAGATCTGTTTAAGATTATGTGTTAGGTTGTAATTTGGGAATTAAACCTTGAACAAACACTATAATACTTCAGTGGTATCAGAGCCAGGTTCTAGTTTCTTGTAATTTGGATCATAGGGCTGTTTAATGTGTTAGAGAATCAATTATGCTAAAATTGATTAAAACCTTAATGCCCTAATCGAATGATTTGGTCTCGGCCGTTTATTTAAACCCTAAATAGCCGAGTGATTTGGTCTCGGCATGCATATGATCTCGGTAATTAATGTGATATTGCCGAGTGATGCCGAGAGAGGGACCACGTGAGGAGTTGGCCGAGATCGATCTCGCGATCGTGAGGCTGGCTTGGATCGCGTGTGCCGTGTGCTGCCGAGACCAATCATATGATCGTGTGGGCCACGTGATCGAGAGGATTGTTCGCGGTGTAAGCAACGATCGTGCACTGCGGCCGATCATCGCGTGTACCGCAACAGTCCGTGTGATCGATCATGGGCCGGCGATTGGTTAATGGGCCGAGTTGGATCATGGATCCGATCATTTGGCCCATTAAAATTATACGTCCCGCGAATAGTCAATCGGTTAAACCGAGCTTCGCGGTTCGTTGCCCAAAACCACACCGATTTAACCGGTCCATTTATTGGCGGTCAATTGTGTGTTTAAAGCCTTAAACCGCAAGTTAAATCAAATTGGCTAAAACACTAGGTGTTTCTTCCCGGTTTTGGATTTAACTGAACCGATCCAATTTAATTGGTGGTTCAAGCGGTTAACCCGAATCGCGGTTTGCTGGAAATAATTTAATACATGGTATTATTTAATTTCTGGTTAAACCGGATTGAAATTCAAAAATTGAATTTTAACCTAAACCGAAGGCTGGTCTAAGTTTGATTTGGTTGGACCAAATAATTTAGAGCTGGTCTGGTTTAGTAAATAACCGATGGTTTTGATAGTTAATTTGGTCTTGGACCAGAATTAATAAACCGGATCGGTTATGTCAAATTATTGGGCCAGCTGGAATTCTATGGTCTTGGGCCAAGAATTGGGCCTATAATTTGTGACCCAACCCAAAATATTTATAAAATATTAAATTAGAAATTTCTATTTTTAGTAAGTTACTAAATTTAGAAAGTTTCTAAAATAAGAAAGTTTCCCAAAATAGTAATCTTCTATTTTTGGAAATAAAACTTAAAAAATCCTCAAAAACAATATCAAGCTTGGATGTCTTTCCAATCTTGTCAGCTACTTAACGCTTATTCGATTACAGATATGGCTTACAGTGTGAGGTGTCTGTTTTCGCATAAGTAAAGTAGTATATAGTCACTAATTTCATTGGGAGTCCCAGACTTTAGTGATTATTTGACTGTAAGAGATTGGTTTCCTTGACTGGGCCATCGGGAGTCCCGGGCCTTGAGACATCTGGTGAATTTGGGCCTCGGGTCCAATTCACAACCGAGAGTTATATGAGATATAACTAGCTGTGTGTATGCTTACCAAGTAAAGCTAATTCCGGGTGACGGCCAGTGGCCCACTTTGGATTTAGCTGAACATGGGTCTCGGAATCATTGCATTCTTATGAGGTTAAACAAAGAAATTTTGAATGCAATGCGAGTTTTCTTATAAGTTATTAAGATTACTCTTTTATGAACTAAATAACTAAAACTCTATTTATCTCTAAATTTTCAGCTATGACGAGCACAAACAATCAAAACACTTTCTCGATCCGGTCTGTCCTTGAGATGGACAAACTGAACGGATCAAATTTCTTGACTTGGTCGCGGAACCTGAGACTAGTTCTCAGGCATGAGAGAAAGGACTATGTCCTTGAGAAAACTCTCCCCGAGAGGATCGGGTCCAATGCCACTCATGCAGTATATGATGCTTGGAATAAGCATTATAATGATGCGGTAGATGTGCGTGGTCTGATATTGGCTACCATGGACTCAGACTTGCAGAAGCAATATGAGAACATGGAGTCGCCAATAGAGATGATCAGCAGCCTGAAATTGAAATTTCAGGAGCAGGTAAGAGTGGAGAGATACCAGTTGGTTAAATCTCTCACTAGCTGCAAGCTACCAAATGATCATCCAGTAAGTCCTCATGTCAGTAAAATGATGGGTTACATTGATAACCTGAGGAAACTGGATTATCCAGTTAGCCAGGAATTGGCAACTGAGATCATTCTACAGTCACTGCCGTCAAGCTATGATAAGTTCGTAAGGAACTATATCAAGAAAGGCTTAACGAAGACGTTGACTGAACTGCATGATATGCTCAAGACAGTTGAGCCAAACGTGAAGAGTACCCTGTTCAATCTCATGAATGAGAAGGGTAGGTTTACTAAACCTAATGCTGACAAGGGTGAAGACAATGTTGTCCAGATTTTGAATCATGGCAAGCGTGTGTCTTCTGAGCCCGAGTCAGATACCTCTTACGTTGGTAAGTGCTGCTACTGTAAAGAGACTGGGCATTGGAAGAGAGATTGCATTAAATTCATGGAAGATTATGAGGAGTTGAAGTTGATGTATGAGACTACTCCCTCAGGTATTCATGTTATTACTTCAAGTTATACCTTATAGGTATTGGTTACTGGTTGTGGCACTGATGTTTGTTATAATATGCAGAGCCTGAGCAACAGTAGAACGTTGAAGGAAGGGCAAGTGGAACTGCGTGTCTGGAAGGAGCTTGGGATGCTGCCTCAGCCGTAGGGTTTTCACTTGTAGATGTCTTTCAGGCTTGGTTTTGAATTAAGTAATTGCTACAATGTACCTGCTTTAAGCAGAGTTGTCTTTCATTTTCTTGTAAGAATTTGAATGTTTTTCATTTTGATAAAGACAAGTTTTGTTCTTTTGATCTTAATGAAATATTAATTGTAGCACCCTATTCAAGGAATGGGTTTTATATCTTAAACCAAAGAGTGCCTAAATGTAACATAAATACCGAATTGGTTTAAATCTGATGAATTAAACCTGATTTTTCTTGGCATAAATGTTTTGGTCAAATAGAGTAAGTCGGATTCAGAAACCCCATAGTCATGGACTTTTGGGCTCATTTGAATGGATATCTTATGAGACTTGAATTCTTCTTACTGGACCAAAACACAAAGGGCCCATCTTAGCCGAGCTAGAGAAAAGCCCAAAGGCTTATTAGACATTGGACATACTCATGTATGTGGTCCGATGAGCAGTAATGCCAGAGAAAATTTCCTGTACTTCATTGTCTCTACTGATTACTTCAGTGAGTATGACTGTGTTCATTTGATGAGACACAAGTCGGAATTCTTTGACAAGGTCGACAGAGTTCCAGAATGAGGTATAGAATCAAAGTGACAGAAGTATTGAGACTCTGGATTAGATCAAGAGTGAGAATACTTAAGTCATTGATGGTGTGATCATCTGAATGAGTGTGAAGTCGTTTCACAGCTCATTTCTCCTGAAAAACTTGGAGGTGTTTCTGTGTGAAAGAATCAGATCTTATTAGAAATGATTAAAGATGAGTCACACGAATCTTCCATGATATTCTTTAAGAATAACGCTCTAGTAATATCTAAGTTTACGCTGAAATAGTTCCACTAATATCAGTTGAAAGACACCACATAAATGTGGATTGGAAATGATCCAAATTCGTCTTTACTGAGTATTTGTAGTTGTGCTACTTCGCTGGTTGTCCTAGAGAAACCAAGGCTTGTTACTTTTTACGTCCATTCTGTTTTCTAAGAGGGGAAGTTACTTTCCAAGAAGAACAGTGGGAGTAAAAGCGTAACTCGAAGAAATTCGAGAAATACAGGAGGCTGCTCAACCTGTTGAGGGAGAGCAGCGGATGGATTTACAGATTTCTGTAGAATCTACACTGTAAAGCCTGAAGTTCGCAGATCTGAATGAATCAGTTACTAATCCGAGAGTGATTTCTCGTCATTAGTTGAACCTGATGATCATTGAAAGTTCGCATGATCTGATGATCATTGAAAGCGACGAACCTGCGAAATTCAAAGAAGCGAAAGTAAGCCCGGACTCCGAAAATTACACTATGTGTAAGTTAGCTTCATTGATCCATTCATGGATGGAAGCAAACATATCGGAGTTGGAATCTTCGTTCTGTTGAAGTAGTCAAGGTTTTGACTTGAACAGGAACGAAGCGGAACTGTGCGTTTACTAATAGATTAGTGGGAGCAATGTTGCATTTCTCATAGTGTATGTCGATGACATACTGATTCTCGGAAATAACGTCCCAATGCTGCAGTCGGTAAAGGACTGGCTTGGGAGTTGGTTTTATGATTGACATGGGTAAAGCCACGTATGTTCTTGGATTTTGGATCTAAAGATAGAGATCCAAAAGAGCTGGTAGGACAAAGTCAGGATTCTTAAATTGACAAAGTCCTACACGTAACCAGCAATCCAAGAAGGGTTTTATGCCAATGTCACATGGCAATTCATCAAGCAAGATACAGTGTCCTGCGAAATCTGCTGAGCTTGAATGCATGGATAGGATTCCATATGCGTCGGCAATTGGATCTATCATGTATGCCATGACACGTACTTGTTTTGATGTAGCTTTAATGTTAAGCAAGACAAGTAAAGACCAGTCAAATCCAGCAAAGAATCACTGGATTGCCGTAAAGAATATCCTAAAGTATCTGAGGAATACTAAGGATAAGTTCTTGATTTACGGAGAAAGTGAAGTGCTAAAAGTCGGTAGAGTCTGAAAGGCAAGTTTCCAGTAGACAAAGATAACTCCCGGTCACAGTCCGGCTATATCTTGTGTTTATCTGGCGGTGCAAGGCACTGTAGCTGACTCCATGACTTAAGCTGAACATTTCGCAGCTTGAGAAGCGGCGAAAGAGGTTGTTTGGAAAGAAGAGTTCATCACTGAACTTGATGTGATTCCCAGCGTAGATGAGACTAGCTGCACATCAGAGGTCCAAACACCTTGAGGATAGGTATAACCTATTCCATGAGATAAATGACAGAGGTGTTAAGTAGATAAACAAGTTTCATCGAATGAGAACGTTGCTAATCTATTAACAAAGCCACTCCTTAGGCCTAAGCACGAGTCGCGGACTGTAGCTGTAGGATGAGTGAAATTAAGATGTAGTCTTAATTTCAGTGGGAGTTTGTAAAGGGCTTTTATAGTTGTTTTGAAAGGTTCATGTAAACATAATATTTTATGTTTATGAAATCTATGATTTCTGGATTATTTTAACTGTGATATAAATAATCGTTCCAAAATGATTCATGTCATTATATATGGGCCATCGAAGTACATGAGTAGACTTGATCCTGAAACCCCATATTTAACGAAATGACATAAATCATAGTGTCCATAGTCGAAGGTTGTTGAATTGGAACACCAACAACCACTTGAGACTAGATTGTGTTGAGACTTATGACCAAGTTTCGAGGGGTCATAGATGCGCGGCATCAAAGTCGACACATAGGTATATGTAGGGGAACATATGACCGGACATGGCCCGCTGATGAGAACTCTACAAGATATTAATATCTGTGTCATGAGAGGTTCTCATATACGACTATAGAGTATAGTCCTTAGACCTGAGTTCGCATGCATGTGGCTGCACATGGAGTAATGCGCTTTGATCATTGTCTAACGCTGTTTCGTAACTGGGAGCTATACGGACCTTGGTTGGGTGTATTATGAATTGTGTAGTTCATAATGATGGAACAAGATGGGATTTGTCCCTGCCGTTTAACGGAGGTAATATCTCTAGGCCAATCGGAGATTTGATAGCTGGTAAGAGAATGGCCATTCCCAAACGGACTTGCCCAAGTCGTTTGAATTGTCAGTATCAAATCTGTTCCGATAAACATGGTCTGGCTATATAAGGATGACACGCATCTTGCCTTATGCCAGATCGAGATATTAAGACAAGAGGACTAGGGAATGTAGGATTCCAGTACAATCGGGAGATTGTTGGGAATGTCCTGTGTAGGATTCCAGTACAAGTGGGAGATTGTTGGGAATGTCCTGAAATCTACCGTACTATCTCTAGAAATTATGATAAGTGTCGAGATCAGACATAAGTCATAAATACTGGGTGATCATGATGACTTGCTAGAGCCCGCTCATGATCTATAAGTTTAGGACTTATTACCAGTATTGTATGATCCCTAAGGGTCACACACCATAGCTAACGGGAAAGTTAAATGGAATAAATACGGTAAGATGCAGTGGCATTTACTGTATTGGATCAGAGAATTGGGCCAGACAAAATGCAGGCTTTTGCCTGATTTGTGTCTTGGGCCCAAATGATTAATGAGCCATTAGTCAAATGACTTGGGCCCATTAATGAGAGAGGAAGAAAAAATCGAAACCCTAAGCATTAGTCCACAGCTTGCGATTTTATGGTGGTGGCCGCGAGTTTTTGGCTCTCTCTCTAACTCTCTCTTTTCTGATCTGATCCATCTCTTTGGTCTAGCAGCCATCCCGGCTTGTAAGAGTGTGGATACCAAAGGAGGAGCAGGTTGTTCATCTGTTCTAACTGATCTCATCATTACCATCAATTATCTGCTGCAATCTGAAAGGTAATGATCCAGGTTTGGTTGGTTTTATGATTCGTTTTGCAAGAACCTAGATCTGTTTAAGATTATGTGTTAGGTTGTAATTTGGGAATTAAACCTTGAACAAACACTATAATACTTCAACACTATCTAGATTTTTTGAAGAGCGACACTACAAGAAATTTGATTACTGATAGCATAACTAGATAGCGTTTTTGATGTTTATGATATCTTTGACTGAACCGTGAATTAAAGATAGCGTTTGCTTATATGTAAACGCTATTAATGCTCTAAGCGGGAAAAAAATTTCACGCGGGCCAAATTTTTATTGTTTGCGCTAATGAATTATTCCCTAAAACGCTATGTGTTCGTTAACGTCAAAAATATACCAAACACACATCGATTACTTTCTGGAGCTCTTTTCTCTCTTTGTCCAATCTGTTCATGAGCTAGAAATCTCTAAACCCTCTCGATTTCGCACTCTGGCACTCAATTTCGGGTTTCTTGCATGTTCATCATCTTGGCTCGATTTCGCACTTTTCACTCAATTACTTAGAATCAAAATCGAGTTGGGGTTTTCATCATGAGTTCTGGAAGTGAATATTCGTGTGTCAATACAATGGGGATTCGAGGATTTCCTGTGAATTGTATGTGTGGTCGTAACTCTATAATGAAGACGGCGACAACGAAACAAAATCCTGGAAGACCGTTCTTCTGTTGTCCCACATTTCGAAAGGTAATCTCTAAGAAGCTTTTGATTCAAATTTGTGTTGAATTTGGGTCAAATTTGTGTCGATTTGGGTTGAATCAGAGCAATAATCATAAATTTGGGTCCAATTTATGTTGATTTTGCATCGTTATTATGCAGGACCACTTATTTAAGTGGGTAGAAGAAGTTGTATATGAAGAGGTGACTGATGCACTGCCAATGATAGCATGTTTTCAATCTGACATTTGCAAAACTAAAGAGGAGATTGAAGGTATCAAAAACGTGAATGAGGAGTTGATGCAGGAAGTGATAGACGCCAAGCTGGAATTGAAGAGGCTTGGTATGTTCATGAACCTGGGTTTTGGGTGTCTTTGCTTTGCCATCATTGTGTGTATTGTGTTCATCATGCTTGAGAAATCGATTCATGTGAGGCTCTACTTTTAGAACATGATTCATATATCAAGTAATCTTCCTCAATTTTCAGGAACCTTTGTTTATTTTATGACCTTTTAGGGATTCTTGCAGAAGCGCCTGATTCTGTAGATGAAGCAGAGAACAGACAGCAGTTGGACAGAGAAAACCAATCCGCATAACCTAATCCAGGTTAGATACATCTAAGTTTTTTAACAGTTCTATATGAAACAGAAAACTAAAGACAAAACATAATTTAAAACAAATATCCATACATAATTAAAGATCCGAAACAAGAAAATAAAATAGATAAGTTCAACAACACATAGAGTTTAAGTTGTAGAGACAGAGAAGAGACATAGGCTGATAAAACTCAGGTCTTGGAGAGGCACAACAGGACCATACCTGGTAACATACGAGTCACTCTTTGCTAGCTCTCTCCTAAAATTATCAACCTCTACCATCCAGAGGTTGAATCTGTAGTCAGATAAGCCTCTATGAGTTTCCAGCCATGCCTCATCATCTCTCAAGTGTTTATGGATCCTCCACATCCTTAACACCACAATCACCACTCCAAGACCCCTAGTGTTTTCCCACTCATCCATGAATGCAAAAGCAGTGTCTCCATGTGCAACACACTTAATTTGATGGTCTCTGTCATGCAAAACAAACTTCTGTCATAACATACTTGTGAATATATTAAACTTGTGATTATAAATTCTCTTGACTTACATGTTGTCTCTTATGTTGAACACAAGCCGTGACTTTTTACGATATGCCCAACAGACTTGAAGGGGTACCACGTTGAAGACCACGCCCATTATATCTACAAGAAAAGTTTCTCAAATCTGGTTACTTATATCTATTCATGTTTTAGGATTATGTTTTGGTTAGTGTTAAGCAATCATACCTATAGGAGTGTCGATGTTGATGTGAGGGATATGCCCCATACATTTGAAATCCATGTAGTGATAGTTGTTGAGAGGGTCGATGAGTTTGATGCTAATCTCGTCCATGACACTAAGTCTGAAGGGAGAGTTTACAGGCTTGAAACCTGCATACGCATTATCAACACTAGAAAATTACCCGCGCTACACCGCAGGATTATTTATACAATTTTTTTAAAAATTGTTATTAAAACAAAATTATTTATTAAATTTCATGGTTTGTAGAAGACAACTAAAACAACTCTTACTTCCAATATGACCTTTTTCCGAATATGATATATGTTAAATTAGAAAACACTAATAAAAGTAATTTGGCTGAGTCTATCTCTGAAGGTCTCTTCCCCGTATCACTTTTGTTTGTTAATAATAGCATGTTCAGCATTCTTGTTTTATGTTATTTATGTAATGTCCAAAGTTTGTAATAAAAATAGGATTCCTGTTAAATACTAAAAAGCTTATTGTCTACAACGATTATAACCTAACAATTAAGTAATTTTGGATATTTAAAGGAGATGTGCATATAACAAACTAATGCTAAAAACACATGACAATATGCAAACTTAATTTATTGATAGAATACTGCAGTCAAACAAAATTATTGATAACTTAAAGATATGAATAACATAGTAGAGTAGCAAATGATCCGTGTTTATGAGATCTTTGAACAGTATTCAACAAGGAAATCTTTGAACATGTGTATTCTCTTGTAGTAGATTGGCAGTACATAGAAAAGAGGATTGAACCATTGAAAAGACTGTCGTGCTAGGTACATCAAGATTCAGGAGGAAAACATTAAAGACGACATTACCTTCCTCTAAGCACTACAACACGCTTAGGAAATTCTTCCAAGCTTAAAGCTTCATCAGATGTAATAGCCAGCTCCTGTGAAAAGACAATTTATAAGCATAAATCAGTCGACTTCCCTTACATAACAATTTTATAGTTGTTCCTGCAGACTAATTTTACCAGAAGATCAAATAACACACATACAGATGGTTTGAGGAAAAGAGTTTCAAGAATACAATCGCATTCACACTCATTGCTATTGCAGATACAAAAACATGAACACAATAACTTACATGTCCAGGAATATTGAGCTTTTGCGCCCGACTGCCAGTGGCAATCAAGATGTGCTTTGCGGTATAGCTTATTTTCGTGCCATCGATTTATCTCACCTCCACTTCGTTGGGACCAACTATTCTTCCTTCACCTTCGTACAATTTCACAGCAACATTCGCCAACAACGGCTTGTAAATATTGTTCAGCCTTAGTATCTCATCAGTCTGCACATAAGAAATTAAAGACGGTTAATGCTTCTGTTACCACCAAACCAACCAAAACGTTAACCCTACAAGTCACCCGACTCAAGTAATAAAAGATTTTATACTCATCAAGAAAAATTAGAATACATAAGGCATTATAGCAATTCCGGCATACCTTCTTTTGCAGAAGCTTCTTCCATGTGAAGTCCACATTCTCATTGATTTCCCACCCATAATTTTTAGCATCATGCGAGAAGATAATTACAACATATGCCATCAAACACAGTTTTCTCTCAGTTGACATAACCAATATAGATCTTAAAAGATAATTTGGAAACAGCAATACCATTTTCCAAATAATGTTTTGTGCAAACGACTATTAAGAATGTTTCTGTTAGAGCTAAAAGAAAGGCACTGAAAAGATGGATGGATAAAAGAAACAAAAATCGATTTGTTTACCTCAAGTTCACCACCATAAGTACCCATAGACTAGAATCTTTTTGGGAACAAAACCACGAATAACACACCTAAAAGCCCCAAAAAATACAAGTATAAGGTCACATAAAACAGTTCATCCCAAACAATGCTGAGAAATAGCTTAGTTGCATATTGTTTAAAGATTCAAAAGATGTCGTCTTTATGACCAAAATAAAATCCAAAAGCAACTATTAACAAGGTAGACAACTTACGTTCCACCAACTCCTCCAATCTCCTCTGAGCTAATAGGGTAAAACGGAAGCTCACAAATACCAACCTATAACATCGATTCATCATATCAAACATTGGGTACTATTGACAAGAAACAAAACATATAATCTTGAAAATTATAACTTAGCACCATTAATAGCCGAAAACCTAGCTGCACGAACACCGCCACTCCCGGCACCGATGACAAACAAATCAAAATCATAGTGAGTCGCGGTAGCTTCCTCAAGCTCTCCATCAGCAAGCATCTTCCTCGCCATGATTGTGCAGAATCAGAAACCCAAACTGAAAAAGAAAAAACCCAAACGATGATCGATCGGACCCATGAGAAGGAAAAATAAAAGACTAATTAGAAGTGAATCTTGAATCAGTATAAACCCGATCAGAAGGGAGGATGTTGTTTTGTCTATGATGAAATCTTTCGATGAAACGAATTCAAGGAGAAAACAAGTGTACGGATTCAAGGAGAAAACAAGTGTACCTCTCTAAGGAGGCTTGCCTCTTCGAGATTGTTTCATCTACAGAACGCAGAAGACGCCGGAATCGATCTATCGACGTTAGATAATAAGGAAGCTGTATCGGTTTCAAATCTAGCAACGCAAACAAATAGATCCACCAAACGTTCAACACATAAGCGTTCCAGTGACTGCCAAAAAAAGAAACACACATGAAACAACCATCGGCGGTGAACTCGCGACAGAAGATTGTAGGAATGACGTGTCTACAGAATGATTCTAAAAGCTGAGGTATCATGCTCCTGGAGAGACATATTTCCTTTATATATATAATTGACTCTGAAAATGTCGGCCCACTTGTCCTCTTGTTCCTCAAGTCCTTTAAATTTGCGGTCTTCTGATGGATAAATTATCATCTCAGTCTTAGTTCCCTGCAAAATTAGAAATGGTCAGATGTATTAGTTGCATGTATTTTGTGTTCAGTATAAGATTTAAAGTTTAAACTTACAGCCTCGTCTGCCAATATGAAACTCCAATACGGTCCATCTTCGAAAATGTGATATGAGTGGATCCTGATTATCTTCACTCTAAAACGTCAAGCTCTGAGTTTGTCATTAACTTCCAAGTCCGCAAGTTTGTTGTAGTGAGACATGATGTTATCGAATGTCTTGTGATTTCTTTCTTTTGTGTGGATTTGCAAAGAAAAGCAGATGAGGAAGAAGAAACCTAACTCCCTCTATTTAAATGAAATAAACGTAAGACAAGTGAACAATTTCTATTGTTTTTTTAATTATTTTACTAATTAATTTGATTTGAAATGACTTGCAGAGAGGTGTAATGATGGTTAACTCTGAAGAGATGCAACTCTTGGAGTCTTCAATCTACTCATAGCTTATCACCTTTAATTCTCATTTATTGTATTTTGTTAAGAGATTTTTGGCCTGCTTGCATGCATTTGGTTTAACTTCTCATTCATTACATTTGGTAAGAGATGGTTCAATCAATTGAGATTTAATTTTATAAAACCGATTTGCCAAGGCAAGCATGAACGTATAATCGGAAGATTTTTCTGATATGGTTGCAGGTGAATGGAATTCTGATTGAGGAGTCATTGTTGTGGGAGTAACGAGATCGGTACAGTTAAGCATACGGATCGTTACAGTGGTAAGTTATCCTTGTCTTGTGTTTCTGCTTTGAACGTTGCAGTTAAAAACATTTCGAGTTGTTACTGAGTTAAGGCTATTGTACAGGATTCATAGCGATGTATGTTGCATTAGCCAGCAGAGATGTTGGTGTTGGGAATGTCCTGAAATCTATTGTACTTGCTCTAAGTGAAAGTCGTATTGTCGAGACGAGACAATCATATGACACTGGGCAGTCATAATGCTTTGCTAGAAGCCACTTATGATCAATGAGTTTAGAACTCATTGCTAGTGTTATATGATCCTACAGGGTCACACACCTAAGCAACCTAGATCAGCAATACAATGGGTTTCATAAGTAATTATATTTATATATATGTGATATATATAAGATATACATATGTGTTATATATATATGTGATATATATATATATATTTGCACGTGAAAGTGGTTTGTTTTGTAATGGGTCACAATTAATAATTGGGCTAAACCCATTACTACACCTAATATGATTAGGTTACAAATCATGCGTATGTATATATATTTACGTTAACGAGAGTTTAATGAGGTGTACCTCTGGCCGCCATTATTAAACGTGTATAACAAAGGTGAAACCCAAAAAAGAGAGATTTGATCTCGACGGCACTAGCATCCCGTTCTGATCTAGTTTGTGTGCGTGTGGATACCAGTAGAGGCGCAGCACTTGAGGCGCTTTAAGATCTCGATTATCTGAAAATCTTCCGCTGCTAATCACTAGGTAATTCTGAGATCCCTAGATTCAATTATATGAACCCTAGATCCTAAGACTTGGAATTCAGACCAGGGTTGCCTAATTGGATTAGGAACTGCTAGAAATTCCTTCAGTGGTATCAGAGCTTAGGGTTCTATTGAATCAGTAGCATGATGATTAGATTAGTTGAATCTAAATCTATGTATAATTGATACAAGCATGCTAAAACTCGTTTTTATCAAAGTAACCTAGTTTAGGGTTTTTGTTCGAAAACGTTTTAGGGTTTTTCGCATGGTGTCGATCGATGCCAATCCGGCGTCGATCGACACAGGGCGAAAACCCGAATAAAACTTATGTTTCGCCTAGTGTCGATCGACACAAGCGTTGTGTCGGTCGACAAAAACCTCGCGAAATTGATAAATCAGTTCAATTGGATTGGACCGGTTGTCGAGCTTGGTTAATAATGGTTAAACGCTAAGAACGGTTTATTACGATTGGTTTAATTAGGTTAGCATCGACCGACACTAATGTAGTGTCGATCGTCACAGACTGGTTATCATAAAAACCGGATCAGTTGGATTGATCGGTTATCGCAAATTATTTTTGGTTAACCTGCATCGATCGACACTACGGTAGTGTCGGTCGACATAAGGTCTGATGGTTTAGGTTATTGAATCTGAAATCACAGAACCAAACCAATATGAACCATTTTAATTATAAGAATTAAAACATAATAAAACTGAACGTTTTAAAGGTTCCGTTCCTCAACCAAATATCAAGTGATCCTTGATGTCTTTCCAATCTTGTCAACTGTCAAGACTCATTTCATTTTGCGATAGATTTGCAGTGCAAGGTGTCCACAATTACATGAGTAAGACAGGAAGTAATCGTGTTGATGGACTTGCAGTGCAAGACATCAACAATTACATGACTTAAGAGATTGGTTTACTTGACTGGGCCATCAAAATCGTTTTGGACTCAGAGACATCAGGTGGATTAGACATGAGATTTCAATCCACAACCAAGAGTTATATTGGATATAACTAGCAAGGTTGTTGCTTACCTAGATAGCTAAAATTTGGGTGATAGCCAGTGGCTCACTCAAGTTTAGTGAAGTATGGGTCTTGGATCATTATATTCATCTGAGAAAACATTGTTTGAATATAATGCGAGTTTTCTTAATAGTTAAGACTTCTCATTTCTTGAACATCATAACTAAAACCTCCCTCGTTTTTCAGCTATGTCTAGCACAAACCATCATAACAATTTCTCCCTGCGATCCGTCCTTGAGAAGGACAAGTTAAATGGATCCAACTTTCTTGAATGGTATCGGAACTTGAGAATTGTTCTCAAACAGGAGAAAAAGGACTATGTCCTTGAGAAAGTTCTCCCCAAGAAGTACCGAGCCAATGCCTGGCAGTCAGATAAGGATGCTTGGGATAAGCATTCTAATGATGCGGTGGATGTGAGTTGTCTCATGTTGGCTACCATGAACTCGGAATTGCAGAAGCAATATGAGTACGTGGAGTCGCCAATACAGATGATCACTGGCCTGAAAAGTATGTTTCAGGAGCAGGCACGAACTCAGAGATACCAGACGGTTAGATCTCTGATTGAGTGCAAGCTACCAAAGGGCGAACCAGTTAGTCCTCATGTCATTAAGATGATGGGTTATATTGATAACCTGAGGAAACTGGATTGTCCCATTAGCCAAGAGTTGGCTACTGACATCATTCTACAGTCACTGCCGTCAAGCTATGATCAGTTTGTTATGAACTATAACATGAACAAATTGACGAAGACGTTGACTGAATTGCATGGGATGCTTAAGACTGCTGAACCTAACATCAAGAAGGACACCCCAAATGTCCTTATGGTACAAAAGGGTAAAAAGTTTAAGAAACTTGGTAAGAACAAAGGTGATGGCAAGACGAGCTCGATTGTCAATCCAAGCGAGTATGGCCCTGTTCCTAAGGTTAAAACCAGTCCTTCTGAAGATGTTAAGTGCCGTTATTGTAATGGTTATGGGCATTTGAAAAGAAACTGCAATAAATTCTTGGAAGATTATGAGAAGCTGAAGAAGATGTACGAGACTTCTTCTTCAGGTATTATGTTATAGAAGTAAATGTTACTTCTTATAGTCCTACTTATTGGGTATTGGATACCAGCTGTGGTACTCATATTTTGTGAAAATGTGCAGGGCCTGAGCAAAAGTAGGACTATGGAGAAAGGACAAGTGGACCTATGAGTGGGAATGGAGCAAGAGTTGCTGCATTAACCGTAGGAGTATTTCATTTGGTTTTCCTTTTATGGCATGTTTTGAACTTAAAACTGCTGCTATGTACCTGCTATGAGTAGAAAGATTATTTCTATTCCTTGTTTGGATATGGAAGGATATCAGTTTTCAAGTTAAGAATAAGTGTTATTCATTTGATTACAGTGATATATTTTATAATAGCAATCCATTAGAGAATGGACTTTATGTTCTAAACCAGAATGTGCCTAACTATAACATTAATACCAAGAGATTCAAGTCAAATGATACGAGTCAAACTTCTCTCTGGCATTGTCGTTTTGGGCTACAAAAATGAGAAATAGATTCAGAAGCTCCATAGTGATGGGCTTTTGGGCTCATCTGATTGAAAATCATAATGAGTAAAGTGGATCTTGTTTATTAAGTAAAACGACAAAGGCTCCTTTCAACAGAGGTAGTGTCGATCGACACAAACGGTGCGTCGGTCGATACAGGTTGCGAACGATCAAAAAGAAAGGGCCAGAATCTTATTGGGCTTTATACATACGGATGTATATGGACCGATGAGCACTAGTGCTAGAGGAAAATTTCAGTACTTCATTACCTTTACTGATATTTTCAGAAGGTACGGTTATGCCTTATTTATAAGGCATAAGTCAGAATCTTTGAAAAGTTCAAAGAGTTCCAAAATGAAGTACAGAATCAATTTGGCAAAGGTATTAAACCTCTACGATGAGATCATGGAGGTGAATACTTAGGTCAAGAATTTAGTGATCATCTGAGAGATTGTGAAAGTGTTTCACAATTCACTCCTCCTGTATCGGACTTTGTTAGATATGGTTCGATCAATGATGAGTCACTTAGATCTTCCATTATCCTTCTAAGAATACGCTCTAGAAATGTCTGAGTTTACTTTAAATAGAGTTCCATCAAAATCAGTTACAGAGATACCACATGAGATGTGGAATGTAAATGTTTCTGATTTATCCATCATGGAGATTTGGAGTTGCGAGACTTATATAAAACGTTTAATCTCTGATAAGCTCACACCCAAATCTGATAAGTGCTACTTCATTGGTTGTCCTAACAAAACCAAGGCATGTTACTTTTACAACCAGTTCGAGAACAAATTGTTTGTTGCTCGGAACTATGTTTTCTTGAGAAAGACTTTCTTTCCAAGAAGAACAGTGGGAGTAAAAGTACAACTCGAAGAAATTCGAAAATCACAGGAGACTGCTCTGAAGGATTGTTTAGTTGATCCTGATTCAATTCTCTGATTCAGATTATCCTAAACATGCGGATCTAGGTTCTCTTGATTAGAAACAATTGTTGATCTCACCTTTTACCTGTTAATTGCAGCGGAAGGAGATAGAACAGGTCAGAGATCAGAGAGCCACCAAGGGATGGATCCTCCAAAGGTTCACACACGCACGCAAAGGAATCTGGCTGCTAGACCACGAGGAGGGAGGCGACAGAGAGATAGAGAGAGGCGCATACATTTTTTTAAGAGAATTAGAGAGCTAGGTCAGGTTTTATTCATTTAAAACCTGTCTTAGTTCTCATGGGCTTTCGGGCCCAATTCTCGGTCTTATTATTTCCTAGGCGTTCACGCACTGTGTCGATCGACACACTTTGTGTATCGATCGACACACGATTGCTGAACCCTTTAATCTCTAAGTACAGTAAATGCCTAGCACTTTTACCGTACTTCTGTCAATCCGTTCCTACACATTTTTCCTGTAAGCTTAGGCGTGTGACCCATATGGGATCATATAATAAAGGTAATAAGTCCAAGACTTATAGATCATGAGCGGACTCTAGCAAGCCATCATGACCCCCAGTATTATATGACTTATGTCTGATCATTGACATACTCTTACTTTCTAGAGACAGTACCGAGATTACTGGACACAATTCCAACAATCTCCCACTTGTACTGGAATCTCTGTATTCATAATCCTTTTGTCTCAATATCTCGATTAGTCATAAGGCAAGATTAGTGTCATCCTTATAAAGCCTAATCTTGTTCATCGGACTCTGATTTGATACTGACAATCCAAACGACTCGGGACAGTCCGTTTGAGCATGGCCATGCATTTTCCAGTATTCAAATCTCCGATTGGCCTAGAGATATTCACTCCATTTATATTGGAGGGACAAATTCCGTCTTGTTCCATCACTGTAAACTACTCATTTCATGATGTACCCAAACAAGGTCCTTATAACTATCGCAGAACGATAGCGTTAGACAATGATCAAAGTGCATCAGTCCATGTGCAGTCACATGCATGCGAACTCAGGTCTAAGGACTATACTCTATAGTCGTAGTGAGAATCTCTTATGACACAGATATAAATATCCTGAAGAGTTCTCATAATCGGGTCTTGTCCGGTCGTATGTTCCCCAACATACACCTATGTACTGACTTTGATGCCGCGCATCTATGACACACTGAGACTTTGTCATAAGTCACGTACCAATCCAGTCTCACACGGTTGTTGGTGTTCCAATTTCAACAACCTTCGACTAGGGACATAATGATATAAGTCATTTATCAAATATAGGGTCTCATGATCAAGCTAAATGACTTTGATAACTCAAGATCAAGTCATTTACTTCGATGACCTATAAAATGGTTTATATCACTTTGGAACGATTATTTCATCACAGTTAAAATAATCTTGAAATAATAATTTCATTAAATTTCATTAAACATCTTAAATGTTATTTCAAGAACATATCCAATAACTAAATAAAGCCCTTTAATAACTCCCACTGAAATTAAGACTACATCTTAATTTCACTTATCCTACAGCAACAGTCCGCGACTCGTGCTTAGGCCTAAGGAGTGGCTTCGTTAATAGATTAGCAACGTTCTCATTCGTTGAAACTTGCTGATCTACTTAACATCTCTGTCATTTATCTCACGGAATAGGTTATACCTATCCTCAAGGTGTTTGGATCTCTGATGTGCAGCTAGTCTCATCTATGCTGGAAATCACATCAAGTTCAGTGACGAACTCTTCTTTCTAAACAACCTCTTTCGCCACTTCCCAAGCTGCGAAATGTTCAGCTTAAGTCATGGAGTCAGCAACAGTGCCTTGCACCGCCAGATAGACACAAGATATAACCGGACTGTGATCGGAAATCATCTTTGTCTATTGGAAACTTGCCTTTCAGACTCTACCGACTCATAGCACCTCACTTTCTCCGTAACTCAAGAATTTATCCTTAGTATTCCTCAAATACTTTAGGATATTCTTTACGGCAATCCAGTGATTCTTTACTGGATTTGACTGGTCTTTACTTGTCTTGCTTAACATTAAAGCAACATCAAACAAGTACGTTTCATGGCATGCATAATAAATCCAATTGCCGACGCATATGGAATCTTATCCATGCATTTAAGCTCAGCAGTTATCGTAGGACACTGTATCTTGCTTAACGTAATGCCATGTGACATTTGCATAAAACCCTTCTTGGAATGCTGAAAACGTGTAGGACTTTGTCGGGATAAGAATCCTGACTTTGTCTTACCAGCTCTTTCGGATCTCTATCTTTAGATCCAAAATCCAAGAACATACGTGGCTTTACCCATGTCAATCATTAGAACCAACTCCCAAGCCAGTCCTTTACTGACTGCAGCATTGGGACGTCATTTTCGAGAATCAGTATGTCATCGACATACAATATGAGAGATGCAATATCGCTCCCACTAATCTATTAGTAAACACACAGTTCCGCTTCGTTCCTGTTCAAGTCAAAACCTTGACTACTTCAACAGAACGAAGATTCCAACTCCGATATGTTTGCTTCCATCCATGAATGGATCGATGAAGCTAACTTACATAAAATGTAATTTTTCGGAGTCCGGGCTCACTTTCGCTTCTTTGAATTTCGCAGATTCGTCGCTTTCAATGATCATCAGATCATGCGAACTTTCAATGATTATCAGGTTCAACTAATGACGAGAAATCACTCTCGGATTAGTAACTGATTCATTCATATCTGCGAACTTCAAGCTCCACAGGTGCAGATTTCAATGATTATCAGATTCAACTAATGACAAGAAATCACTCTCGGATTAGTAACTGATTCATTCATATCTGCGAACTTCAGGCTCCACAGGTGTAGATTCTACAGGAATCTGTAAATCCATCCGTTGCTCTCCCTCAACAGGTTGAGCAGCCTCCTGTATGTCTCGAATTTCTTCGAGTTATACTTTTACTCCCACTGTTCTTCTTGGAAAGTAACTTCCCTTCTTAGAAAACAGAATGGACGTAAAAGTAACAAGCCTTAGTTTCCCTAGGACAACCAGCGAAGTAGCTCAACTACAAATATTCAGTAAAGACGAATTTGGATCGATTCCAATCCACATTTATGTGGTGTCTTTCAACTGATATTGGTGGAACCTTTTCAGCGTAAACTTAGATATTTCTAGAGCGTTATTCTTAAATAATATCATGGAAGATTCGTGTGAATCATCTTTAATCATTTCTAATAAGATCTGATTCTTTCTCACAGAAAAACCTTCAGGTTTTCAGGAGAAATGAGCTGTGAAACGATTTCACACTCATTTAGATGATCACACAATCAATGACTTAAGTATTCTCACTCGTGATTTAATCCAGAGTCTTAATACTTTTGTCATTCAGATCCTATACTTCATTCTGGAACTCTTTCGACCATGTCAAAGAATTCCGACTTGTGTCTCATCAAATGAACACAGTCACACTCACTGAAGTAATCAGTAGAGACAATGAAGTACAGGAGATTTCTCTGGCATTACTGCTCATTGGGCCACATACATGAGTATGTTCCAGGTCCAATAAGCCTTTGGGCCTTTCTCTAGCTCGGCTAAGATAGGCCCTTTACCTTTTGGTCTAGTAAACAGAATTCAAGTCTCATAAGATATTTTATCAAATGAGCCCAACAGTCCATGACTTTCTGAATCCGACTTACTCTATGTGACCAAGACTTTATGCCAAGAAAAATCAGGTTTAATTCATCAGATTTAAACCAATTCGGTATTTATGTTACATTTAGGCACTCTTTGGTTTAAGATATAAAACCCATTCCATGAATAGGGTGCTACAATTAATATTTCATTAAGATCAAAAGAACAAAACTTGTCTTTTATCAAAATGAAAAACATTCAAATTCTTACAAGAAAATGAAAGACAACTCTGCTTAAAGCAGGTACATTGTAGCAATTACTTAATACAAAACCAAGCCTAAAAGGGATCTATAAGTGAAAACCCTACGGCTGAGGCAGCATCCCAAGCTCCTTCCAGACATGTAGTTTCACTTGCCCTTCCTTCAAAGTTCTACTGTTGCCCAGGCTCTGCATATTATAACAAATATCAGTGCCACAACCAGTATCCAATACCTATAAGGTAGAACTTGAAGTAATAACATGAATACCTGAGGAAGTAGTCGCATACATCAACTTCAACTCCTCATCATCTTCCATGAATTTAATGCAATCTCTCTTCCAATGCCCTGTCTCCTTACAGTAGCAGCACTTACCAACGTAAGAGGTATCTGACTCGGGCTCAGAAGACACACGCTTGCCATGATTCAAAATCTGGACAACTTTGTCTTCACCCTTGTCAGCATTAGGTCTAGTAAACCTACCCTTCTCATTCATGAGATTGTACAGGGTACTCTTCACGTTTGGCTCAACTGTCTTGAGCATATCATGCAGTTCAGTCAGCGTCTTCGTTAAGCCTTTCTTGATATAGTTCTTTCTGAACTTATCATAGCTTGACGGCAGTGACTGCAGAATGATTTCAGTTGCCAACTCTTGGCTAACTGGATAATCCAGTTTCCTCAGGTTATCAATGTAACCCATCATTTTACTGACATGAGGACTCACTGGATTATCATTTGGTAGCTTGCAGCTAGTGAGAGACTTAACCAACCGGTATTTCTCCACTCTTATCTGCTCCTGAAATTTCAATTTCAGGCTGCTGATCATCTCTATTGGCGACTCCATGTTCTCATATTGCTTCCGCAAGTCTGAGTCCATGGTAGCCAATATCAGACCACGCACATCTACCGCATCATTATAATGCTTATTCCAAGCATCATATACTGCATGAGAAGCATTGGACCCGATCCTCACGGGGAGAGCTCTCTCAAGGACATAGTCCTTTCTCTCCTGTCTGAGAACTAGCCTCAGGTTCCGCGACCAAGTCAAGAAATTTGATCCGTTCAGCTTGTCCATCTTAAGGACAGACCGGATCGAGAAAGTGTTTTGATTGTTTGTGCTAGTCATAACTGAAAATTAAGATAAAAGGATTTTAGTTAATATGTTCAATATGATTAATCTTGTATTATACTTAATATGATTAATCACGCATTATATTCAATAACATCAGTTACCCTCAATAGAATATAATGATTCCAAGATCCACATATAACTAAGATTAAAGTGGGCCACTGGCCGTCACCCAACCTTAGCTTATATCGGTAAGCCCTATATCGGCTAATTATATCCGTGATATAACTCTTGGTTGTGAATCTGGGCCCGAGGCCCAATTCACTCTGATGTCTCAAGGCCCGGGACTCCCGATGGCCTAGTCAAGAAAACCAGACTATACAGTCATGTAATCATTAATGTCTGGGACTCCCAATGACATTTATGAATCACAAACCGTCTTATCCACGCAAAAGTAGACACCCTCACACTGTAAGGCCATGAATACAATTGAATGGGCTTCGACAGCTGACATAGACTGGGCAAGACATCCAACGCTTGATATTATTTGAGGTTCGTAGGTTTATTAAAATTTCATTCCCAAAATAGAAGATTACTATTTCGGGAAACTTTCTATTTTTGGAAACCTACTATTTTAGGAAACTTTCTAAAATTGGAAACTTTCTAAAACCGGAAACTTTCTAACTTTAGAAATTTCTTTAAAATCCAAAACCCGCAAATCTAGAAACTTCTATTTTAAGAAACTTTCTAATTTCAAAATTTCGGAAACTTTAATTTAAAATCGACTTTATAATTTTATAAAATAAATTTTAAATTAATCTGAAGAAAGACTCAAATAATTGGCCCAATTGTTTTAACTTCTTGGCCCGAGGCCCAAGAATTGGTCCATGTCCAAGACATGACCCAATTGTCCAATTAAATGACATAACCGGTCTGGTTCATTAAAATTGGTCTAACCAAATTTTAATTACTACGATGACCACAATTGTCAACCGGTTATTTACTAAACCGGATTTTCTCAATTTATTTGGTCCAACCAAATCAAATTAGAAAATCCTGGTTTAGGCACAAAATCCAATTTTCGACTTTGGATTTCTTATCCCGGTTTAACCAGAATTTAATAAAATTATTAAATCTGTTTATTAAACCGTGACGTTTATAATTTTAATAAAATCATTAAACCGAGCCTTAAACCAACCATATCGGTCGATGAACCAACCGCATCGATCGATCCATCAACCGCATCGGTCGATGCTCTAAGCATCAATCCTGCATCGATCGTGCATCGATCCTGTATCGATCGATGCTCTCACGCATGCACGGACGGTTATCAGGTTTGGCCGAGATATTCTCGGATTGTGTCGACCGATCCATGCGATCGTATCGATCGATCCATGCGATCACAGCCGATTCTCACTTTTGAAAAATCGCATTCCAAATCAATATAGTTTGGTTTTTGCGATTTCAGATGTGTTTAGGTTTCAATTCCTTGTTGCTTAAGCGATTTCTCTTATCAGTAGTTGATTCAAAACACTTCTTAAACAAGAAAACAATCCTAAACTTGAATCTAAACAAGAAAAACCAGAACCAATAGCTCTGATACAACTGAAGGATTGTTTAGTTGATCCTGATTCAATTCTCTGATTCAGATTATCCTAAACATGCGGATCTAGGTTCTCTTGATTAGAAACAATTGTTGATCTCACCTTTTACCTGTTAATTGCAGCGGAAGGAGATAGAACAGGTCAGAGATCAGAGAGCCACCAAGGGATGGATCCTCCAAAGGTTCACACACGCACGCAAAGGAATCTGGCTGCTAGACCACGAGGAGGGAGGCGACAGAGAGATAGAGAGAGGCGCAGACATTTTTTTAAGAGAATTAGAGAGCTAGGTCAGGTTTTATTCATTTAAAACCTGTCTTAGTTCTCATGGGCTTTCGGGCCCAATTCTCGGTCTTATTATTTCCTAGGCGTTCACGCACTGTGTCGATCGACACACTTTGTGTATCGATCGACACACGATTGCTGAACCCTTTAATCTCTAAGTACAGTAAATGCCTAGCACTTTTACCGTACTTCTGTCAATCCGTTCCTACACATTTTTCCTGTAAGCTTAGGCGTGTGACCCATATGGGATCATATAATAAAGGTAATAAGTCCAAGACTTATAGATCATGAGCGGACTCTAGCAAGCCATCATGACACCCAGTATTATATGACTTATGTCTGATCATTGACATACTCTTACTTTCTAGAGACAGTACCGAGATTACTGGACACAATTCCAACATGCTCAACCTGATGAGGAAGAGCAGCAGTTGGATCTATAAAGAGTTGTAGAACCTGCACCTGTGGTGCCTAGAGTTTATAAAGGATCTGGTGAATGTATATTCGATATACATTTAAATGGCGAATTTCTGAAGAAGTGTCGATCGACACAAAAGTTGCATCGATCGACACAGATCGCGAACCAAATATTGATTTTGGTTTATGACTTAATTAACTACGGTTTAAATCTTGGTTAATTAGGTCGTGGTAAAAGTATACATATGAGATATGTGTGCGCGACTTTTACAGAAAACTGAAGCTCGCAGATCCGAAAGGATCCGTCACGAACCCGAGAAATATGGATTTCTCGTAACTAATTGTTGTGATCTACTGATCATTGAAAGTGACGGGCCTGCGAATTTTGAAGAAGCAATGATGGGCCTTGACTCTGAAAATGGCTGAAAGCCGCTGAATCCGAAATGGGATCCATGTCACAGAACCAAGTATGACTTGGGTTGATTTACCCGATGGTGTAGAAACCATTGTGAGTAAATGGATTTTCAAGAAGAAAAGTTGACATGGTTAGTAGTATTCAAATGTACAAAGCTAGGTTGGTGGAAAAAGGTTTCAAGTAAATTCATGGTATTGACTGTGAAGAAACCTAATCCCAGACACCATGCTTATGTCCATCCGGATTCTCCTAGCAACCGCCACTCATAATAGTTATGAGATCTGGCAGATGGATGTGAAAACAGTTTTCCTTAATGGAATTCTGGAAAAGAATGTGTACCTGACACAACCTGAAGTTTTCATTGATCCTAATGAAGCTAGGAAGATATGCAAGCTTCATCGGTCCATTTATGGACTGAAGCAAGCATCTCGGAGTTGGAATCTTCGTTTTGATGAAGCAGTCAAAAGGTTTGACTTCGTCAAGAACGAAGAGGAACCGAATGTTTACAAGATGACTAGTGGGAGCGCAGTTGCATTTCTGGTATTGTATGTTGATAACAAACCACTTCTCGGAAATGAAGTTCCATTGTTTCAGTCTGTTAAGACTTGATTCGAAAGTTGTTTTTCGATAAAATTATGGGAGAAACCGTATACACTCTTGGAATAAGAATCTATAGAGATAGATTGGATAAGCTAATTGGATTGTGTCAAGATACTTATAATGATAAGGCCTTGCACATGTCCAATATGCAGGATTCCAAGAAGGGCTTCGTGCAAATGACTCTTGGTATTACTCTTAGCAAGACGCAGTGTCTTTCGACACACGCTGAGCGAGGGCAAATGAGGGTCAGGCTACTGCTACAGGCATTAGATGTCTTAAGATGTGATCTTAATTTTAGTGGGAGTCATTGTTATTAATTTTAGTTATGATATGATGTTCGTATAAACATAATTTGATTATGTTATTGAAATCTGACATCTGTATTATTTAATAATGGTTATTAAATAATAGTCCCAAAGTAATTTATGATATTTTATAGGTCATCAAGTATGTGACTTGATCATGAAACCCTATAGATAATAAATGACATAAATTATGCTGGTCCCTGGTCAAGGTTGTTAAAGTGGGACATTAACAACCGCGTGAGACTAGTATGTGAGGTGACTGATGACTAAGTTTCATGGAGTCATTAATAAGAGTATTAAAGTCAATCACATAGATATGTGTTGGAGAACACAGGATCGGACATGACCCACTGATGAGAACTCTACGGGATAGTTATATAAGTGTCATGAGAGTTTTCATTACGACTATAGAGTATAGTCCTTAGACCTGAGTTCATCATGTTTTCTTACATGTGAATTGGTCCGCTTTAACCTTGTCAAACGTCAGCCGTAACTGGTGACTATAAAGGCATTGATTGGGCGTATCATGAAGTGAGTGAAGAAACAGGGATGGAACAAGATGGGATTTGTCCCTCCTATATAACAGGAGATAAATATCTCAGGGCCCATCGAAGATTTGATACTGAGAAATGTGTGGTCACATGATATATCATGGTTTTTACCCAGTTTAGACCATGATATAGTTGTGTTTTTAGTGTCTTTTGTCTTTGTTTAGAGTCTTTTACAGGTTTAATCAAGTTTGGAGCTAATTGGAGATATTTGGAGCATTTTGGGACTTTTGGGACGTTTTGGCCGAGAGATTTACTCACTGTCCGATTTATTGATCATGCATCGACCGACACACATTGTGCATCGGTCGACACACTAGCGAGATGGGCCGTACGCGTCGGTTTAACAAGTTATGAAGATTTGCAAAGAGGCCCAGAATAGTTCCAGTATTTACACAGAAGCCCCATCCGAGATTATGCCTATATATACTAGTTTTTGGTGTTTATTTTACCTACGCTTTACATTACGCTTTGATACTAATAGCTAAGAGATTTCTAGAGCTTTTGGGGGCTGATCTATTTCTTGTATTCACTTATTTTGGAGAAGATTTTGAACCCCTTTATCTATTTAATTTCTTATATGCAATCTATTATTTCTTTGGTTATGTTTTCATTAATCATGTATGAGTAGATCCATAGTTGAGTTTAGGGTTTCTCACATAGGATTTCATGACTTGCTAGACTTGTTCAAATTCAGTTAAGGATTCATAACTATATCTGTTCTTCAATTTAATTGTGCTTAAAGCTAGTTCTAACCTGATCAATTAGAATCTAGATCTTAGGTTGCTAAATACGTCACGGAAGTGGGGTTTAGGAATCTGAACTAATTAAATTGGGCAATTAAACTTTGCGCAAACGGAAGTTTGGTTTAGGATAATTGTGAACATATCAAACTTGGGATTAATGCTAGTTTAATCTGTTAGTTCTCGCAAACGAAAGTTTGGTTTGCTGCACTTAGGCTTAGAGAATTATCGCAAAGGAATTTGGTTAATTCTATATCTGTGTTTTGAGTTCTAGAACTGTGCTTAATTAGATCCTTGCTGAATGAACTGTCTGCTTGTCTGATTTCCTGAGAATACCCTAGGCTTGACGCTTTTAGTTTATTGCTTCTCAACCGTTAATCTCTGCTACTATTTACTTTCTTGCTTCGCAATTTATTTACTTCACCATCTGCTTATTTCTAGTTTAATCTCTACGTTTCTGTTTCTATTGAGACCAAGTGTCCCTGTGGATTCGATAGCCCTATATACTACTTTGACATTGCTGTTCACTTGCAGTTTAGAATAGGGTAAAACTTAGAAGCCTATCAAGTTTTTGGCGCCGTTGCCGGGGACTCTTTGAGTCTTCGATAGGACCGAACTTAGGGTTTTTGCTAGAAATTTTTCTTTTTGTTTTTGTTCTTTTTCGTTTTTTTATTTTTGATTTTGCTAACTTTTTCTCTGATTTCTCTCTGTCGCAGGTACGAATTTCGCCTTGCGTCGATCGTTGCATACCTTGCGTCGATCGTCACTAGGCGATTCTGAGAATTGAATCGATCGTTGCACTGATAGCATCGATCGTTGCTGGACGATTACAGACAGTTTATGCCAACGCAGAAAACTCGAAGTAATCCGAACTCGAGCTTGCTTAATCTCGGACTAGAGGAACTTGGACGTCTAGAAAGGACTAACAGAAGAGAAAGAAGAGAGAGAATGGTACGAGAACGTTTGATCTTGATACCAGATGCTGAAGGTACCCTAAGGGACCAAGATGACAACCCGTACAATGCTGCTGGGCATCGGGTTGATGCTGAAGGGAATGTCATCCCTGATCCTCCTGAGCAACAGCAACAGGAGCTGAACCGAAACCAGGGTCAAGGACAGGCCCAAGGTAGAGAGATGGTGGTTCATGAGAGGACACTAGCTGATTACAACAAACCTGATGAGTTTCATGCAAACCGAGCAGCTCTAGTGCTTCCTTATTTTGAGAGGAATGATTTTGAGGTAAAAACCATCTACTACCAGCTGATGAGACAGATTGCTTTTCATGGTCTTCAAGCAGAGCAGCCTATGGATCACATTGACAAGTTTGAAGACATAGTCACTGGCATGAAGTATGAAGGAGTATGCCCGGACTATCTGTTCCTTAAGCTATTTCCGCACAGTCTTGCTGGAGACGCTAGTGCATGGCTGAGACAACTGGCACCTGGTCAGTATACTACTTGGGCAGCCTTAAAGAGTGAGTCTTGCGTCACTTTTATGATGATGCGCGCTCGGATCAGTCCAGACAGGACATACTCACCTTTTCCCAAGGAGCTGTGGAGCCCTTGAAGACTGCCTGGATGAGATTTAAACAGTATCAGCGTGACTGTCCACACCATGGATTCACAGAAGTACAGCTGATTGGTATTTTCTTCAGAGGCATAGATCTCCCTTATCAGACTGCGCTGGATAATTCCAGTAATGCTAATTTCAACACCAGGACTCCTACACAAGCTAAGCAGTTGATTGGGAACCTTATTAACAGCTACAGTTGCAAGTCTATAGATGAAAAAAGAAAGAAATCCGGTGGAAGTACAGAGGATTCTAACATGACTGAGATTAGATCTAGGCTGGACACAGTGTACGATCTCTTAACGAGTAAGAAAGCTGCCCACTCTACCTAAGATATAGAGGTAATTCAGACTGAGGAGGACACTCAGGAAGAAGAAGTGAATTACATGGGAGGTTCTGGTTTCCAAGGTAGTAGATTTAGAAGTCAACAGGGAAACAGGTTCCCAAATGGAGTTCAGCAAGGTGGTTTTAAGAAAGCCAACGAGTCTGATAGTAAGGTAGAGATGATGCTAAGACAACTAATGGAGAGTCAGACTAAGTACGCAGCAGATGCTGACGCGAAAATGGATACAATCTACAGGGATCTGAATGGGAAGTTTGAGAGTTTGAACACACACATGAAAGAGCTTGATGCTAAGGTTGCAAGAACTGCTGGGCATGCTCAAAGGGAAGAGGGATATCTCCCGGGAAGGACTGATGCCAATCCTAAGTACCAATGCAATGCCGTGACATTAAGAAGTGGTAAGGAGCTGTCATCTGGCCAGAAAAAGCAGTTGAGCGTTGAGGAACTCGTGGAAATTGACGAGCTGGAAGATGAGATACGCAATATTCGCCGCGCATCGATCGATGCATCTAAGCAACGATCGTTGCCAAGCGAAATCAAGGAACCGGAGGTCGTAACAAAGTCGCCTAGCATCGATCGGTGCGATAAGAGCAACGATCGACACAAGGAGACTGCAGAAAGTTCGAGTGCTGAAAACCCAAAACAGTCGGCTGAAAGGGTATACAAGCCTAAGATACCTTATCCCAAGAACCCCAGAAAAGCTAAGAATGATAGGCAGTATGCAAAGTGGAAGGAGTTCATAAAGAAGGTAAAGGTTGAAGTACCATTGTTGGATTCCATTGAAACTTCCCCCATGATGAAGAGATGCCTTAAGGATGCAATTTCTGGTAAATGGTCTGACGAGGAAAGTATAATGATGCTCAATGAAGTATGTAGTGCAGTGGTTCAAGGCAGAATTCCAGAGAAATTAAAAGATCCAGGCAGCTTCGTATTAGATTGTGCTATCTACAAGGAGAGGTTCGAAAGGTCCCTATGTGATCTTGGCTCCAGTGTCAATCTAATGCCCCTTTCAGTTGCTAAAAGACTAGGGATGACAGATTTTATACCAACTAGGATATCACTGGTTTTGGCAGACAGATCAGTCAGGATTCCCGAAGGAGTAATAGAGGGTGTGCCTATAACAGTTGGCAAGTGCGTAATCCCAACTGATTTTGTGGTTCTACAATATGGACAGGAGCCAAAAGACCCATTGATTCTGGGCAGATCTTTCTTGGCAACAGCTGGTGCGATGATTGACTGTCAAGGAGGCAAAATAGTTCTAAATGTGGGAGATCTGAAGATGAGTTTTGACATGAACAAACTGGTAAAGAGACCAACCATCGACGGGCAAACCTTTTATGTGGACACATTGGGTGATTTAGCTGCAGAGTACTTCCATCAATCACATGCTGAGGACCCACTAGAGAGGGCTTTACTGAGTTCTATTTTGGAGTTGGAATACCTACAGGACGAGCTTGCAATGTGCTATACAAGATTGATGGATTCTGTCGAGGTTGCAATGCAGGTAGAAGTGTCTGACGCGGGACTGCAACGATCGACACCATCTAAGCATCGATCGTTGCAAGACGACAGAGACTGGGCAGAAGAAAAGGCTCCGAAAATAGATCTGAAACAACTTCCATCCGGGCTAAGGTACGCTTTTCTTGGACCTAATTCAACATACCCAGTGATTGTTAATGCTAGCCTGAACAACGCAGAGCTCACCTTACTGCTGAGCAAGCTGCGCAAGCATCGCAAAGCTCTTGGCTATTCCCTTAATGATATTTCAGGTATCTCACCAGAGCTGTGCATGCACCGGATACATCTTGAGGATGAGTCCAAGACATCAATCGAACATCAGAGGAGACTTAATCCTAATCTGCAGGAAGTAGTCAAAAAGGAGATTATGAAACTCCTTGACGCTGGAATTATATATCCTATCTCTGATAGTGATTGGGTGAGTCCAGTCCATGTAGTACCAAAGAAGGGCGGTGTTACAGTCGTGAAGAATGAGAAGAACGAGCTGATACCTACTAGGACTGTGACAGGACACAGAATGTGCATAGACTACAGGAAGCTTAATGCTGCTACTAGGAAGGATCATTTTCCTTTGCCTTTTATTGATCAGATGCTCGAAAGGTTAGCAAATCATCCTTACTACTGCTTCTTAGATGGCTACTCAGGTTTCTTTCAGATTCCCATCCATCCGGAGGATCAGGGAAAGACCACTTTCACTTGTCCATATGGGACTTTTGCTTACCGTAGGATGCCTTTTGGACTCTGCAATGCACCAGCCACTTTCCAGAGATGCATGATGTCCATATTCACAGATATGATTGAGGATTTTATGGAAGTATTCATGGATGATTTCTCAGTATATGGATCATCCTATAATGAATTCTTAGATAATCTGTGTAAGGTTCTGAAAAGATGTGAAGAGAAGCACTTAGTTCTTAACTGGGAGAAGTGTCACTTCATGGTCAGAGATGGCATTGTGCTTGGACATAAAGTGTCCGAAGCAGGAATAGAGGTGGACCGCGCTAAAATCGAAGTGATGACCAACCTGCAGGCACCTGATTCTGTTAAGTGTATTAGAAGCTTTCTTGGACATGCTGGCTTCTATAGACGGTTCATCAAGGATTTTAGTAGGATTGCTAGGCCACTAACTGCTTTGCTGTGCAAAGACACCAAATTTGAGTTCACTGCAGATTGTCAAACTGCATTTGAACAGATCAAGCAGGCATTAGTGAGTGCTCCCATAGTTCAGCCACCGGATTGGGATTTGCCTTTCGAGGTAATGTGTGATGCAAGTGATTATGCTGTAGGAGCTGTTCTTGTACAAAAGAAAGATAGAAAGCTTCATGCTATCTATTATGCCAGTAGGACACTGGATGATGCACAAAGAAACTATGCAACTACAGAGAAGGAGTTGCTGGCAGTTGTCTTTGCATTTGAGAAATTTCGCTCTTATCTTGTTGGCTCTAAGGTAATTGTCCACACTGATCATTCAGCACTGAAGTATCTGATTCAGAAGAAGGATGCTAAGCCAAGATTGTTGAGATGGATCCTGTTGCTTCAGGAATTTGATATTGAAGTGAGAGATAAGAAAGGGGTTGAGAATGGAGTTGCTGACCATCTTTCGAGGATGCTGGTTGAGGAGGACGTGCCAATTAATGACTATTTGCCTGAAGAAAACGTCAATATGGTTGGGACAATCTGCGAGATAGATTTGGACAGAAATCTGCAGAACTGTCGGATTAATCGCGTTGCGTCGATCGATGCTACGTCAGCGTCGATCGATGCATCTATCGGGACAGCAACGATCGATACATCCGACTGTGACGATCGTTGCAGCGCGGATACAGACGCAGAAACTTTCACGATACGTATTGGAAGGCATGAGTTCGAAATTAATGTTGTTGCAACAAATGATCGACCATGGTATGCAGACATAGCCAATTATCTAGCTGCAGAGACTGAACCAGATAATCTGAAAGGATATGAAAAGAAAAGGTTTTTCAGAGAACTTAGGAGGTACTATTGGGATGAACCTTACCTCTATAAGCATTGTTCGGATGGCCTTTATAGAAGATGTGTTGCTGAGTCAGAGGTTCCAGATATCCTTTTCCACTGTCACGGATCAGATTATGCAGGACATTTTGCTACATTTAAGACTGTGTCTAAGGTTTTGCAAGCAGGTTTCTGGTGGCCTACAATGTTCGCTGATACTCACTCCTTTATTTCTCATTGTGATGCCTACCAGAGGAGAGGGAAAATAAGCAGGAAGCATGAGATGCCTCAGAATTTCATTCTTGAGGTTGAGGTTTTTGATTGCTGGGGCATAGACTTTATGGGTCCCTTTCCCTCATCTTATGGGAATAAATTCATATTAGTTGCTGTGGATTATGTTTCTAAGTGGGTAGAAGCAATAGCTAGTCCAACCAATGACTCTTCAGTAGTCATTAAGCTATTTAAATCCATCATAATCCCTAGATTTGGAGTACCGCGGATAGTTATTAGTGATGGAGGATCTCACTTTATTAATAAGGTTTTTGAGAAGCTCCTGAGGAAGCATGGAGTGCACCACCTAGTTGCTACTCCTTATCACCCACAGACTAGTGGACAGGTAGAGGTTTCTAACAGACAAATCAAGGAGATCCTGGAGAAGACAGTTGGAAAGACAAGGAAAGATTGGGCAGCTAAGCTTGATGATGCTTTATGGGCCTACAGGACTGCATTTAAAATGCCATTAGGGACTACTCCATTCCATTTGCTGTATGGGAAAGCATGTCATCTGCCAGTAGAACTTGAGCACAAGGCAGCATGGGCTGTAAAACAGATGAACTTTGACCTCAAACCAGCTGCAGAGAGGAGATTGATACAGCTCAATGAGTTGGATGAGATTAGACATTTTGCCTATGAGAACTCAAAGTTGTACAAGGAAAGGACTAAGGCTTATCATGACAAAAAGATTGTCTCCAGAAAATTTAAGCCTAACGATCAGGTACTGTTGTACAATTCTCGCTTGCATTTGTTTCCAGGCAAGCTGAAGTCAAGATGGTCTGGACCCTACACGATCAAAGAAGTGCGTCCATATGGAGCTGTCATTTTGATTGGCAAGGAGGGTAATGAGTTTGCTGTTAACGGGCAGAGGGTAAAACACTATTGGGCTAAGGCCGAGATTCCAAGGGGACAGATTTTGCCTCTGGATGCTGCACCCTCTACTTGAAAATTCCCATCCGTCCGGTCAAGCTATTGACCTTAAACAAGCGCTGGGTGGGAGGCAACCCACCATTAGGTACTGGTGTTTTTCTACTTAATTTTTGGTGTTTTTGTTAGGACTTTACGTTTGTTTTTGTTTCTGGTGAGTTTATGTTTGCAGGTCTCGGTTAAAATCGCAGTGCGACGATCGACGCACTTCTGTGTCGATCGTCACAACACGAAAGGCATCGCATTGCAGCGATCGTTGCGGTCCTGAGCAACGATCGACTATACACGAAAATCGCCAAGCAACGGTCGATGCACTTAGTGCAACGATCGATGCTCAGCGACAGAGGTAACCCGACAGACATAATTTCACCTTTTCAATTTTTATTTTCTTTTTACCGATCCTTCGCTGGACACTACTAGGGACAGTGTGTCTTAAGTGTGGGGGAGGTGCTACTGACTTTTGTTTTCTGTTTTCTTAAGAGTCAGTCCGTTTTTCAAAAATTTTGTTTTATTGAGTCAAAACTGTTTAAGTAAGAAACTATGATTTTCTGAGAAGATTTACAAGACTTGCAGGAACTTAAGTAACCATTGGGATGAAGTTGCAGGATCTATCTCTGACTATTAGAAAACCCCATCACAGATCAACCTACTGGGAACACCCACATCACTTCAGGTATCAGAGGATCCTTTTACTGACTTCAACTTAATACTGACTTAGATTTCTCACCTAAGGGCTTGGTATACTTTGTGTCGGATTCCCTTGTTAGTTCTGACACAGCCTGTAAACCTGTCCTATTTAGTTCCCTTCTCCCCTTCTATAAAGTAAAGTAAAAAAAAAATATAATAAACTGAGGATGAGTTAGTAACTCCGAAGTGGTCATGGGAATAGTAGCAAACACTATTATCTCTCATGTGATCCATGGAATGTGTCCAAAGTACACCCCATAACGGGAAGAACACTGATAAAAAAAATAAAATGATACCCAGTGGGGAAAAATCAGTTGTTAAAGAAGGGAAAGAGAAGAAAGGGACTAGAGAAAGATAGTATGGTGGTCTAGAGCTGATAAGGTAAGAATCCATGTGCCCTTTGTGTTGGAATTGTGTCCAGCAATCTCTGTACTGTCTCTATAACGTAAGAGTATGTCAGTGATCAGACATAAGTCATACAATACTGGGGGTCATGATGGCTTGCTAGAGTCCGCTCATGATCTATAAGTCTTGGACTTATTGCCTTTATTGTATGATCCCATATGGGTCACACGCTTAAGCTAGCAGGAAATAATGTTGAAAGGCATAGCAGAAGTACGACAAAAGTGCTAGGCATTTGTCGTACTAAGAGAGAATGAATAATGGGTCTGATTAAATGGGATTTAATCAGATTGGGCCCAAAAGCCCAAAAGGGAAAGAGAAGGCTTTTAATGTCTAAAAGCCAAGTCTCTTCTCCCCAACCCTAAGCCTCCCAGCCGCGATCTCTCTCTCTCTCTGGCGCCTCCCTCAGCTCGGTCTAGCAGCCAGTTTCCGGTGATTGCGTGTGTGAGCCTTTGGAGGATTCATCCCTTGGTGTATCTCCCTGATCTCTGACCTGTTCATCAATTCCGCTGCAACAAACAGGTAAAAGGTGAGATCATAATGTTTCTAAATAAGAACACCTAGATCTAATGCATGTTTAGGTTGATATCAATATGAGAATTGAATCAGGATCAACCGAAACTTCCAACAGTGGTATCAGAGCCATTGGTTCTTAGGATTTCTTGTTTAGATTCATTGTTTAGGTTGTTTAATCTGTTTAGATGTGTTTTGAATCCATTACTGATAAGAAAAACACATAAGAAACTGAATTAAATCCTGAACAAACACTTGAATCACAAAACCGAGCTATATGACTCGGGTTTTGTTGATTGGCCAAGGGTGATCGACCGGCTTGGCCGGTTAGTGATCACGGCCGAGAGACCGGGCGGGCAAAGATGGCCGGTCGGACGGAGCGATCGCGGGTCGGACGCACGATGGTCGGATCGGATCGGTTCATACGATCGCGATCGATCGTCGCGTCACGACCGATCACTCGTCCCGATCGCGTCCCAGCCGAGCGTCCATACGGTCGCGTGCGTCCGTCCGGTGAGCCGTCCCTGTCCCGTCCCGAACGTCCAGCTGATTCGTCCCGACCGTCCTCGATCTCGGATCGACCGGCTCGCGGCTGAGCGGCTGGATGTGAGTTTCTTGGATGGAAACTAGGTCACGACCAACTCGGTTTGGTTCGTGACCAATTCGGTTCGGTTTAAGGCTCGGTTTAAAATTTGATTAAAAATCAACGTTCTGGTTTAATAAACAGATTTTAATAATTTTATTAAATCTGGTTAAACCGGGATAAGAAATCCAATGTCGAAAGAAATATTGGATTTAGTGCCTAAACCAGGAATTTCTAATTTGATTTGGTTGGACCAAATAAATTGAGAAATTCCGGTTTAGTAAATAACCGGTTGACAATTGTGGTCATCGTAGTAATTAAAACTTGGTTAGACCAGTTTTAATGAACCAGACCGGTTATGTCAATTAATTGGACAATTGGGTCATGTCTTGGACATGGACCAATTCTTGGGCCTCGGGCCAAGAAGTTAAAACAATTGGGCCAGTTAATTGAGTCTTTCTTCAGATTAATTTAAAATCTATTTTATAAAATTATAAAGTCGTTTTTAAATTAATGTTTCCGAAATTTTATAATTAGAAAGTTTCTTAAAATAGAATTTTCTGAATTTGCGGGTTTTGGATTTTAAAGAAGTTTCTAAAGTTAGAAAGTTTCCGGTTTTAGAAAGTTTCCAATTTTAGAAAGTTTCTAAAAATAGTAGGTTTCCATAAATAGAAAGTTTCCCGAAATAGTAATCTTCTATTTTGGGAATGATTTTAATAAACCTACGAACCTCAAACAATATCAAGCGTTGGATGTCTTGTCCAGGCTATGTCAGCTGTCCAAGCCCATTCAATTGCATTCATGGCCTTACAGTGTGAGGATGTCTGCTTTTGCGTGGGTAAGACGGTTTGTGATTCATAAATGTCATTGGGAGTCCCAGACATTAATGATTACATGACTGTATAGTCCGGTTTTCTTGACTAGGCCATCGGGAGTCCCGGGCCTTGAGACATCAGAGTGGATTGGGCCTCGGGCCCAGATTCACAACCAAGAGTTATATCACGGATATAATTAGCCGATATAGGGCTTACCGATATAAGCTAAGGTTGGGTGACGGCCAGTGGCCCACTTTGATCTTAGTTATATGTGGATCTTGGAATCATTATATTCTATTGAGGGTAACTTATGTTATTGAATATAATGCATGATTAATCATATTATACTTTAATACGAGATTAATCATTTTGAACATATAACTAATAACCTTTTTATTTATATATTTCAGATATGACTACTACAAGCACACAAAACACATTCTCGATCCGGTCTGTTCTCGAGAAGGAGAAGCTGACTGGAACGAACTTCCTGACATGGTCAAGGAACTTGAGGCTGGTCCTCAAGCAGGAGAAGAAGGATTATGTCCTTCGAGATCCCCTCCCCGAGAGGCCTCTTGCCAATGCTGCCAGGACTCTGCACAATGCTTGGGAAAAGCATTCGTCAGATGAAAATGATGTTTATTGCCTGATGTTGGTGACAATGACTCCTGAGCTGCAAAAACAGTTCGAAAGTGTATTGTCTCCAATCGAGATCATGGCAAGCCTGAAATCGCTTTTTCAGGAGCAGGCTAGGACCGAGAGGTTCCAGACAGTTAAGAACCTCTTGGACTGTAAGTTGGCTGCGAATGCGGCAGTGAGTCCTCATGTGTTGAAGATGATGGGTTATCTCGATCATCTTCACAAACTCGACTGCCCAATCAGCCAGGAACTTGCCTGCGACATCATTCTGCAGTCTTTACCTGCAAGCTATGATCAGTTCATTCTGAACTTTAACATGCATGGCTTGAGTAAGACACTGCCTGAGCTTCACGGAATGCTCAAGACTGCAGAGCCCAACTTGAAGAAACCCGCCAAGGACCCCAATGTACTTATGGTACAAAAGGGCAAGGGGTTTAAGAAGTCTTCTGCTAAGGATAAGGGAAAGGCCAAGGGTGTCCAAGTCGAGGACAAGGACACGCCAAAGCCCAAGCCCAAGTCCAAGGCTGGGCCTACTGACATGTGCAGGTTCTGCAAAGAACTGGGGCATTGGAGAAGAGATTGCAAGAAATTCCAGGAAGGTCTAAAGGAATTAAAGAAGAAGACTTTCGAGACTTCTTCATCAGGTATTTTTGTTATAGAAGTTAATACAACTACTTCTGATAATACCTCATGGGTCATGGATACTGGTTGTGGGGCTCATATTTGTACTAATATGCAGGCACTCAGCAACAGTAGAAGGCTGAAGCAAGGACAAGTGGAACTACGAGTTGGGAATGGAGCGAAAGTTTCAGCACTAGCTGTAGGAACTTACTTGTTGTCTTTACCTTCGGGATTGATTTTAGAACTTAATAATTGTTATTTTGTACCTGCTATAAGCAGAAATATTATTTCAATTTCTTTGTTGGATTTGGAAGGTTATGATTTTTCAGTTAAGAATAAATTATGTTCCTTCAATCGCAACAATTTGTTCTATGGTTCTGCCCCTCTTACGAATGGGCTTTACATACTCGATCAATCCGCGCCAATTTATAACATTAATACAAAACGGTTTAAACCTAATGAGGAAAACCGAACGTTTCTATGGCATTGTCGTTTAGGGCACATCAGCGAGAAACGCATCAAGAGGCTCCATTCGAATGGACTTCTTGGCTCATTTGACTTTGAGTCATGTGAGAAATGCGAATCCTGCATGATGGGCAAAATGACACGGGCCCCCTTTAATAAACCTAACGAGAGGGCCAGTGACTTATTGGGCCTGATACACACTGATGTGTGTGGCCCAATGTCCACTAATGCAAGAGGAAACTATCAGTACTTCATTACCTTTTCTGATGATTTCAGTAGGTATGGATATGTTTATTTGATGAAACATAAGTCTGAATCTTTTGAGAAGTTCAGAGAATTCCAAAATGAAGTACAGAACCAACTTGGCAAAAGCATTAAGGCTCTTCGGTCCGACCGAGGAGGAGAATACTTAAGCCAAGAATTCAGTGATCATCTGAGAGAGTGTGGGATCGTATCCCAACTCACTCCTCCTGGAACACCTCAATGGAATGGTGTGTCTGAGAGGAGAAATCGGACCTTATTGGATATGGTTCGATCTATGATGAGTCACACAGACCTTCCAATATCCCTTTGGGGATATGCTCTGCTAACAGCAGTGTTCACTCTAAATAGAGCGCCATCAAAAGCAGTAGCAAAGACACCATATGAATTATGGACTGGAGAAGCTCCAGTGCTGTCTCATCTAAGAATTTGGGGTTGTGAAGCCTATGTTAAGAGATTAATCTCAGATAAGCTTACACCAAAATCTGATAAATGCTACTTCATTGGTTATCCACGGGAAACCAAGGCTTATTACTTCTATCTACGTTCCGAGAACAAGATCTTTGTTGCCCGGGATTGTAACTTTCTTGAGAGAGAGTTTCTCTCTAAGAAAGACAGTGGGAGTAAGGTACTGCTTGAAGAAATTCAAGATGAACAGGATACTGCTCAACCTAATGAGGAAGAGCAGCAGGAGGATCTACAAGAAATTGTAGAGCCTGAACCTGTAGTACCTGAAGTTCGAAGATCCGGGAGGATCCGTCACGAACCCGAGAGATATCAGGGATTCCTCGTGACTGACTGTCATGATCTTTTGATCATTGATGGTGATGAACCATCGAACTTCAATCAAGCCATGATGGGCCCAGATTCCTCTAAGTGGCGCAAGGCCACTGATTCCGAAATGGACTCCATGTCGGTCAACCAAGTATTTTCGTTGGTTGACTTACCCGCTGGTGTAAAAGACATCGAGTGCAAATGGATCTTCAAGAAGAAGATTGACGTGGATGGAAATGTCCAGATTTATAAAGCCAGGTTGGTGGCAAAAGGTTTCAGACAAGTTCACGGTGTGGACTACGATGAAACCTATTCACCGGTGGCTATGATGAAATCTATTCGGATTCTACTAGCAACTGCAGCTTTTCATGATTATGAAATTTGGCAGATGGACGTGAAAACCGCCTTCCTGAATGGCATTCTGGAAGAGGATGTGTATATGACGCAACCTGACGGTTACATAGATCCAAAGAATGCTGGGAAAGTATGCAAGCTTCATAAATCCATTTATGGATTGAAGCAAGCATCGAGGAGCTGGAATCTTCGTTTTGATGAAGCGATCAAGCAATTTGACTTCATCAGAAACGAAGAAGAACAATGCGTGTATAAGAAATCTAGTGGGAGCAAGATTGTATTTCTTATCCTGTATGTCGATGACATACTGCTTCTCGGAAACGACATTCCAATGCTGAAGTCTGTAAAAGACTGGCTTGGAAGTTGTTTTTCCATGAAAGACATGGGTGAAGCCGCATACGTTCTTGGAATTAGGATCTATCGGGATAGACCTAAGAGGCTGATAGGCTTGTGTCAAGACTCATACATTGACAAAGTCCTACAAAGATTCAGCATGAAATATTCCAAGAAGGGCTTCACGCCAATGGTACATGGCACAACGCTAAGCAAGAAGCAGAGCCCTACGTCGGCTGCTGAGCTTGAGCGCATGAAGAATATTCCTTATGCATCTGCAATAGGATCTGTCATGTATGCCATGATCTGTACTCGTCCTGATGTTGCTTACGCATTGAGCATGACGAGTAGATACCAGTCAAATCCAGGTGAAAACCATTGGATTGCCGTAAAGAACATCTTGAAGTATCTAAGACATACTAAGGATAAGTTCTTGGTGTACGGTGGAAGTGATGTGCTTAAAGTCAGTGGATTCACGGACGCAAGTTTCCAGACAGACACAGATGATTTCCGGTCACAGTCCGGTTATGTCTTTTGTCTGAATGGCGGTGCAGTAAGTTGGAGAAGCTCCAAGCAGGACACCGTTGCTGATTCCACTACGGAAGCTGAATATATCGCCGCCTCAGAAGCAGCGAAGGAAGCTGTTTGGATACGAAAGTTCATTATGGAACTAGGTGTGATACCAGATGCGGCTGAGCCTCTGGCACTGTTTTGTGACAACAATGGTGCTATAGCTCAGGCAAAGGAACCAAGATCACACCAGAAATCCAAGCATGTTCAAAGAAGATATCACTTGATACGTGACATCATTAATAGAAAGGAAGTCAAGATCAGCCGAGTTCCGACAGATGATAATGTCGCTGATCCGTTGACAAAGCCACTCCCAAGGCCTAAGCTCGAGTTCCTGACTGAAGCTGTAGGCATTAGAAACATTGAAATGTAATCTAAATTTGAGTGGGAGTTTTGTGAGCTTTATTTTAGTTATTTGATATGTTCTTGTAAAACATTATTATTCATGTTTTAATGAAATTATTATTTCAAGATTATTTTAACTGTGATGAAATAATCGTTCCAAAATGATATGAACCATTTTATAGGTCATCGAAGTAAATGATTTGATCTTGAGTCATCGAAGTCATTTAGCTTGATCATGAGATCCTATATTTGATAAATGTTTTATATCATCCTGTCCCTAGTCGAAGGTTGTTGAAATTGTAACACCAACAACCGTGTAAGACTGGATTGGTACGTGACTTATGACAAAGTCTCAGTGTTTCATAGATGCTCGGCATCAAAGTCAGTACATAGGTGTATGTTGGGAACATACGACCGGACAAGACCCGCTAATAAGAACTCTTCAGGATATTTATATCTGTGTCATAAGAGATTCTTACTACGACTATAGAGTATAGTCCTTAGACCTGAGTTCGCATGCACGTGGCTGCATATGGACTGATGCACTTTGATCATTGTCTAACGCTATCGTTATGCGATAGCTATAAGGACCTTGTTTGGGTACATCATGAAATGAGTAGTTTACAGTGATGGAACAAGATGGGATTTGTCCCTCCAATATAAATGGAGTGAATATCTCTAGGCCAATCGGAGATTTGAATACTGGAAAACGCATGGCCATGCTCAAACGGACTTTCCCGAGTCGTTTGTATTGTCAGTATCAAATCAGAGTCCGATGAACAAGATTAGGCTCTATAAGGATGACACTAATCTTGCCTTATGACTAATCGAGATATTGAGACGAAAGGGATTATGAATACAGAGATTCCAGTTCAAGTGGGAGATTGTTGGAATTGTGTCCAGCAATCTCTGTACTGTCTCTATAACGTAAGAGTATGTCAGTGATCAGACATAAGTCATACAATACTGGGGGTCATGATGGCTTGCTAGAGTCCGCTCATGATCTATAAGTCTTGGACTTATTGCCTTTATTGTATGATCCCATATGGGTCACACGCTTAAGCTAGCAGGAAATAATGTTGAAAGGCATAGCAGAAGTACGACAAAAGTGCTAGGCATTTGTCGTACTAAGAGAGAATGAATAATGGGTCTGATTAAATGGGATTTAATCAGATTGGGCCCAAAAGCCCAAAAGGGAAAGAGAAGGCTTTTAATGTCTAAAAGCCAAGTCTCTTCTCCCCAACCCTAAGCCTCCCAGCCGCGATCTCTCTCTCTCTCTGGCGCCTCCCTCAGCTCGGTCTAGCAGCCAGTTTCCGGTGATTGCGTGTGTGAGCCTTTGGAGGATTCATCCCTTGGTGTATCTCCCTGATCTCTGACCTGTTCATCAATTCCGCTGCAACAAACAGGTAAAAGGTGAGATCATAATGTTTCTAAATAAGAACACCTAGATCTAATGCATGTTTAGGTTGATATCAATATGAGAATTGAATCAGGATCAACCGAAACTTCCAACACTTTGATCGATAATCCTTAGGTGAGACCGCACTTAAATACTTGCAGAAGTCAGTAGGGAGAATTTGAATGCTTGAATGTGATTGTGGAGTTTACCTAGGACAGTTGCTAAGTGTGGGGGAAGTACATGTTGGTCTTTATATCCTGTGATTGATTCTTGCAGTGGTTTACTAAGGGGAATCTGAGTATTGTAGCTTCTAGGATGAAATGAGTTTCTGAAGAGTTTTCAAACCTCTTCACCATGTTTTAGTTCTCTGTTTTGCTTGAGGGCAAGCAAAGGCTAAGTGTGGGAGAGTTGATATATCATGGTTTTTACCCAGTTTAGACCATGATATAGTTGTGTTTTTAGTGTCTTTTGTCTTTGTTTAGAGTCTTTTACAGGTTTAATCAAGTTTGGAGCTAATTGGAGATATTTGGAGCATTTTGGGACTTTTGGGACGTTTTGGCCGAGAGATTTACTCACTGTCCGATTTATTGATCATGCATCGGTCGACACACTAGCGAGATGGGCCGTACGCGTCGGTTTAACAAGTTATGAATATTTGCAAAGAGGCCCAGAATAGTTCCAGTATTTACACAGAAGCCCCATCCGAGATTATGCCTATATATACTAGTTTTTGGTGTTTATTTTACCTACGCTTTACATTACGCTTTGATACTAATAGCTAAGAGATTTCTAGAGCTTTTGGGGGCTGATCTATTTCCTGTATTCACTTATTTTGGAGAAGATTTTGAACCCCTTTATCTATTTAATTTCTTATATGCAATCTATTATTTCTTTGGTTATGTTTTCATTAATCATGTCTGAGTAGATCCATAGTTGAGTTTAGGGTTTCTCACATAGGATTTCATGACTTGCTAGACTTGTTCAAATTCAGTTAAGGATTCATAACTATATCTGTTCTTCAATTTAATTGTGCTTAAAGCTAGTTCTAACCTGATCAATTAGAATCTAGATCTTAGGTTGCTAAATACGTCACGGAAGTGGGGTTTAGGAATCTGAACTAATTAAATTGGGCAATTAAACTTTGCGCAAACGGAAGTTTGGTTTAGGATAATTGTGAACATATCAAACTTGGGATTAATGCTAGTTTAATCTGTTAGTTCTCGCAAACGAAAGTTTGGTTTGCTGCACTTAGGCTTAGAGAATTATCGCAAAGGAATTTGGTTAATTCTATATCTGTGTTTTGAGTTCTAGAACTGTGCTTAATTAGATCCTTGTTGAATGAACTGTCTGTTTGTCTGATTTCCTGAGAATACCCTAGGCTTGACGCTTTTAGTTTATTGCTTCTCAACCGTTAATCTCTGCTACTGTTTACTTTCTTGCTTCGCAATTTATTTACTTCACCATCTGCTTATTTCTAGTTTAATCTCTACGTTTCTGTTTCTATTGAGACCAAGTGTCCCTGTGGATTCGATAGCCCTATATACTACTTTGACATTGCTGTTCACTTGCAGTTTAGAATAGGGTAAAACTTAGAAGCCTATCATCACACTCAAACGAGGTGATTGTCAGTCGTTTGTCTTGTCAGTATAAATCGGAGTTCGATGAACATGATCTTGGCTCAATAAGGATGACACGGTTCTTGCCTTATTCTAGATCGAGATATAGTGACGAAGGGATTGAAGGAATAGATGATTCCAGTACAAGTGGGAGATTGTTGGGAATGTCCTGAAATCTATTGTACTTGCTCTAAGTGAAAGTCGTATTGTCGAGACGAGACAATCATATGACACTGGGCAGTCATAATGCTTTGCTAGAAGCCACTTATGATCAATGAGTTTAGAACTCATTGCTAGTGTTATATGATCCTACAGGGTCACACACCTAAGCAACCTAGATCAGCAATACAATGAGTTTCATAAGTAATTATATTTATATATATGTGATATATATAAGATATACATATGTGTTATATATATGTGATATATATAATATATATATAATATATATATATATATAGATATATATATTTGCATTGTGAAAGTGGTTTGTTTTGTAATGGGTCACAATTAATAATTGGGCTAAACCCATTACTACACCTAATATGATTAGGTTACAAATCATGCGTATGTATATATATTTACGTTAACGAGAGTTTAATGAGGTGTACCTCTGGCCGCCATTATTAAACGTGTATAACAAAGGTGATACCCCAAAAAGAGAGATTTGATCTTGACGGCACTAGCATCCCGTTCCGATCTAGTTTGTGTGCTGTGGATACCAGTAGAGGCGCAGCACTTGAGGCGCTTTAAGATCTCGATTATCTGAAAATCTTCCGCTGCTAATCACCAGGTAATTCTGAGATCCCTAGATTCAGTTATATGAACCCTAGATCCTAGGCTTGGAATTCAGACAGGGTTGCCTAATTGGATTAGGAACTGCTAGAAATTCCTTCAGTTGGTTGCTACTTGATTCCCGAGTCACCATTTTATCTCGAAGGAGAAGGTATACTATTGAAGTACATAGAGAAACGGCTCTAGGAGAGTGGTCGCATGGTGATTGTTCTTGTTGAAGGAGCATGACAAGATCTATTGTCTTCTATTGGATTGTGTATTGGTTGCTGCTTGATTCTTGTTGGTACTTGATTCTTGTTGGTAGACTATTGAAGTATAAGTTTTTTTAACTTTGGTTTTGACACTAAATAGATGTATACTTTTAATTTAGTTGAGAAATGAGATAAGACATTCTAACTAAGGATTTATATTCATCCTAAAAAGTCCAATTTACTAAAGAATTACTAGTGCATGAAATCAAAACCACATCTATACCCTTAACCCCAAAACTTCTTTTTATTTCTCACTTATTATTATACTTGTTGTATAGACAAACTAATGATAATTTCTTTTAGAGTATAAATAAGGTTTAGGGTTTGAACCCTAATCCAATACCCCAAAACCATAAATCTAGGCTATAAACTCAAACCTAAAAAACTTAAATCATACACTTGTAACATTAAACCCTAAATCTAAAACCTAAATTCCTCACTAAAGACAAACCCTAAACCCTAAATTTATTAATCCTTAATCATAAACAATAGATTTTAAATTTTTAAAACCTTAACTCTTCTTCATAAACCCTAAAATTTTAATCATTAATCATAAACACTAGATTTTAAATTTAAAAATCTTATTTCTCTACCCTAAACCCTAAACTTTTAACCCTAAAGAATTTAACATTAATTTTTTAAACATTGAATAATATAAAAAAATACTTTGAAAAAATATAACAAACATTGAATAATGTATAACTTAATCTAAACCCTAAACCACATATTGTAAAATAATACATTAATTAAATGACAAAAAAAATAAAAGGAATAATATAACAGAAATGTTAAACTTGAAACTATAAAATAAAAAATCTGGTCTTAACAAAACAACAACAAAAAACTGGTTTTCTATTGGTTAAGACAGAGAAATTGTTGGAATTGTGTCCAGAAATCTCGGTACTGTCTCTAGAAAGTAAGAGTATGTCAATGATCAGACATAAGTCATATAATACTGGGGATCATGATGGCTTGCTAGAGTCCGCTCATGATCTATAAGTCTTGGACTTATTGCCTTTATTATATGATCCCATATGGGTCACACGCCTAAGCTAACAGGAAAATGTGTAGGAACGGCTTAGCAGAAGTACGGTAAAAGTGCTAGGCATTTACTGTACTAAGAGAGACTAAAGGGCCTGATTAAATCCATGGGATTTAATTAGAACTGAGAATTGGGCCCAAAAGCCCATGAGAACTAAAGGGAGTTTTAATGAATAAAACTTGACCTAAAGCTCTCTAATTTTTCTCAGCCTCCTGCGCCAGCCTCCTCTCTCTCTGCGCCTCCTCTCTTGTGGTCTAGCAGCCTTCTTCCTGACGGTGTGCGTGTGTGAGCCTTTGGAGGATCCATCCCTTGGTGGTTCAGCTGATCTCTGACCTGTTCTATCTCCTTCCGCTGCATAAACAGGTAAAAGGTGAGATCATCTAATGTTTCTATTTCAAGAGAACCTAGATCTGTATGTTTAGGGTGATATGAATCTGTGAATTGAATCAGGATCATCTAAACAATTCCTACAGTGGTATCAGAGCCAGGTTCTTAGGATTTCTTGTTTTAGATTCATGTTTAGGTTGTTTAATTTTGTTTAGAAGTGTTTTGAATCAATTACTGATAAGATAAAACACTTAAGAAACTTAATTTGAAACCTAAACACATTAATCAGATCGCAAAACATGCTATATGACATGTTGTTGTGATCGGCCGATGGCTTGATTGCATGGATCGATCTTGGATCGATCGCATGATCAGCCGATCGACCGTGAGCGTGGAATGGCCGATCGCTTGCATTGAGAGGATGAGCAAGCGATCATGAGGAACGATCGTGAGGCGCGGGATCGGACGAGTTGATCGCGTGGATCGATCATCGTGATCGACAGCATGGATCACGCTGCGTCCGGTTGCCTCGTCGAACCGATCGAGAGAGTTGGACCGATCGGTTGATGTGATCACGCCAAGTCTCGGCAACTCTCGGTCATTCCCGTCCCGACCATGAGCCAAGCTCATCCCGACCGTGAGTTTTGCGGCTGCCACGATCATGAACGATCAAGGTTTGCGGCCGTGACCTAATTGGCTCGTTTAAGGATTGTGTCTTTGGTTCGGTTTAAAACTTGATTAAAATCAATTCGTCCTGGTTTAATAAACAGATTTAATAATTTTATTAAGTCTGGTTAAATCGGGATAAGAAATCCAATGTCGAAAGAATTATTGGATTTAGTGCCTAAACCAGGAATTTCTAATTTGATTTGGTTGGACCAAATAAATTGAGAAATTCCGGTTTAGTAAATAACCGGTTGACAATTGTGGTCATCGTAGTAATTAAAATTTGGTTAGACCAATTTTAATGAACCAGACCGGTTATGTCATTTAATTGGACAATTGGGTCATGTCTTGGACATGGACCAATTCTTGGGCCTCGGGCCAAGAAGTTAAAACAATTGGGCCAATTATTTGAGTCTTTCTTCAGATAAATTTAAAATTTATTTTATAATATTATAAAGTCGATTTTAAATTAAAGTTTCCGAAATTTTGAAATTAGAAAGTTTCTCAAAATAGAAGTTTCTGAATTTGCGGGTTTTGGATTTTAAAGAAATTTCTAAAGTTAGAAAGTTTCCGGTTTTAGAAAGTTTCCAATTTTAGAAAGTTTCCAAAAATAGTAGGTTTCCAAAAATGGAAAGTTTCCCGAAATAGTAATCTTCTATTTTGGGAATGAATTTTAATAAACCTACGAACCTCAAATAATATCAAGCGTTGGATGTCTTGTCCAGGCTATGTCAGCTGTCAAAGCCCATTCAATTGCATTCATGGCCTTACAGTGTGAGGGTGTCTGCTTTTGCGTGGGTAAGACGGTTTGTGATTCATAAATGTCATTGGGAGTCCCAGACATTAATGATTACATGACTGTATAGTCTGGTTTTCTTGACTAGGCCATCGGGAGTCCCGGGCCTTGAGACATCAGAGTGGATTGGGCCTCGGGCCCAGATTCACAACCAAGAGTTATATCACGGATATAATTAGCCGATATAGGGCTTACCGATATAAGCTAAGGTTGGGTGACGGCCAGTGGCCCACTTTGATCTTAGTTATATGTGGATCTTGGAATCATTATATTCTATTGAGGGTAACTGATGTTATTGAATATAATGCGTGATTAATCATATTAAATTTTTAATACGAGATTAGTCATTTTGAACATAATAACTAAAATCCTTTTATCTTATATTTCAGTTATGACTAGCACAAACAATCAAAACACTTTCTCGATCCGGTCTGTCCTTGAGATGGACAAGCTGAACGGATCAAATTTCTTGACTTGGTCGCGGAACCTGAGGCTTGTCCTCAGACAGGAGAAAAAGGACTATGTCCTTGAGAGAGCTCTCCCCGTGAGGATCGGGTCCAATGCTTCTCATGCAGTATATGATGCTTGGAATAAGCATTATAATGATGCGGTAAATGTGCGTGGTCTGATATTGGCTACGATGGACTCAGACTTGCGGAAGCAATATGAGAACATGGAGTCGCCAATAGAGATGATCAGCAGCCTGAAATTGAAATTTCAGGAGCAGATAAGAGTGGAGAGATACCAGTTGGTTAAGTCTCTCACTAGCTGCAAGCTACCAAATGATCATCCAGTAAGTCCTCATGTCAGTAAAATGATAGGTTATATAAATAACCTGAGGAAACTGGATTATCCAGTTAGCCATGAATTGGCAACTGAGATCATTCTGCAGTCACTGCCGTCAAGCTATGATAAGTTCGTAAGGAACTATATCAAGAAAGGCTTAACGAAGACGTTGACTGAACTGCATGATATGCTCAAAACGGTTGAGCCAAACGTGAAGGGTAGGTTTATTAAACCTAGTATTGACAAGGGTGAAGACAAAGTTGTCCAGATTTTGAATCATGGCAAGCGTGTGTCTTCCGAGCCCAAGTCAGATACCTCTTACGTTGGTAAGTGCTGCTACTGTAAAGAGACAGGGCATTGGAAGAGAGATTGCATAAAATTCATGGAAGACGATGAGGAGTTGAAGTTAATGTATGAGACTACTTCCTCAGGTATTCATGTTATTACTTCAAGTTCTACCTTGCAGGTATTGGATACTGGTTGTGGCACTGATATTTGTTATAATATGCAGAGCCTAAGCAACAGTAGAACGTTGAAGGAAGGGCAAGTGGAACTGCATGTCTGGAAGGAGCTATGGATGCTGCCTCAGTCGTAGGGTTTTCACTTGTAGATGCCTTCGAGGCTTGGTTTTGTATTAAGTAATTGCTACAATGTACCTGCTCTAAGCAGAGTAGTTTTTCATTTTCTTGTAAGAATTTGAATGATTTTATTTTGATAAAAGACAAGGTTTTGTTCTTTTGATCTTAATGAAATATTGATTGTAGCACCCTATTCAAGGAATGGGTTTTATGTCCTAAACCAAAGATTGCCTAAATGTAACATAAATACCAAATTGGTTTAAATCTGATGAATTAAACCTGATTTTTCTTGGCATAAATGTCTTGGTCACAGAGAGTAAGTCGAATTCAGAAATCCCATAGTTATGAACTGTTGGGCTCAATTGAATGAATGTCTTATGAGACTTGAATTCTGCTTACTAGACCAAAAGACAAAGGGCCCATCTTAGCCGAGCTAGAGAAAGGCCCAAAGGCTTATTGGAGATTGAACATACTCATGTATGTGGTCCGATGAGCAACAATGCCAGAGAAATTTTTCTTGTACTTCATTGTCTCGACTGATTAATTCAGTGAGTAAGACTATGTTCATTTGATGAGACACATGTCGGAATTCTTTGACATGGTCGAAAGAAGTCGGAATTCTTTGACATGGTCGAAAGAGTTCCAGAATGAGGTATAGAATGTGAGTGACAGAAGTATTGAGACTCTGGATAAGACCACGAGTGAGAATACTTAAGTCATTGATAGTGCCATCATCTGAATGAGTGTGAAGTCGTTCCACAGCTCAATTTCTCCTGAAAACCTTGAGGTGTTTCTGTGAGAAAGAATCAGATCTTATCAGAGATGATTAAAGATGAGTCACACGAATCTTCCATGATATTTTATAAGAATAACGCTCTACAGTATCTAAGTTTACGCTAAAATAGTTCCACCAATATCAGTTGAAAGACACCACGTAAATGTGGATTGGAATCGATCCAAATTCGTCTTTACTGAGTATTTGTAATTGTGCTACTTCGCTGGTTGTCCTAGGGAAACCAAGGCTTGTTACTTTTACGTCCATTCTGTTTTCTAAGAAGGGAAGTCACTTTCCAAGAAGAACAGTGGGAGTAAAAATGTAACTCGAAGAAATTCTTGTTACTTTTACGTCCATTCTGTTTTCTAAGAAAGAAAGTTATTTTCAAGAAGAACAGTGGGAGTAAAAGTGTAACTCGAAGAAATTCGACAATACAGGTGGCTGCTTAACCTGTTAAGGCGGAGCGGCGGATGGATTTACAGATGACTGTAGAATCTACACCTGTGGAGCCAGAAGTTCGCAGAAATGAAAGAATCAGTCACTAATCCGAGATTGAATTCTCGTCATTAGTTGAACCTGATGATCATTGAAAGTTCGCATGATCTGATGATCATTGAAAGCGACGAACCTGCGAAATTCAAAGAAGCGAAAGTAAGCCAGGACTCCGAAAATTACACTATGTGTAAGTTAGTTTCATTGATCCATTCATGGATGGAAGCAAACATATCGGAGTTGGAATCTTCGTTCTGCTGAAGTAGTCAAAGTTTTGACTTGAACAGGAACGAAACGGAAATGTGCGTTTACTAATAGATAAAAGGGAGCGATATTGTATTTCTCGTAATGTATGTCGAAGACATACTGATTCTCGGAAATAACGTCCCAATGCTGCAGTCGGCAAAGGACTGGCTTGGGAGTTGGTTTTGTGGTTGACATGGGTAAAGCCATGAAAGTCTTGGATTCTGGATCTAAAAATAGAGATCCAGAAGAGCTGGTAGGACAGAGTCAGGATTCTTATATGACAAAGTCCTACACGTTTTCAGCATTCCAAGAAGGGTTTTATGCCAATGTCACATGGCAATACGTTAAGCAAGAAGCAGTGTCCTACGATAACTGCTGAGCTTGAATGCATGTATAGGATTCATATGCGACGGCAATTGGATCTATCATGCATGCCATGACACGTACTTGTTTTGATGTTGCTTTAATGTTAAGCAAAACAAGTAAAGACCAGTCAAATCCAGCAAAGAATCACTGGATAGCCGTAAAGAATATACTAAAGTATTTGAGGAATACTAAAGAAAGGTTCTTTAGGTAAAGGAGAAAGTGAGGTGCTACAAAGTCAATAGAGTCAGAAAGTCAAGTTTTCCAATGGACAAAGATGATTTCCGGTCACAGTCCGGTTATATCTTGTGTCTATCTGGCGGTGCAAGGCACTGTTGCTGACTCCATGACTTAAGCTGAACATTTCGCAGCTTGGGAAGCGGCGAAAGAGGCTGTTTGGAAAGAAGAGTTCGTCACTGAACTTGATGTGATTCCAGCATAGATGAGACTAGCTGCACATCAGAGATCCAAACACCTTGTGGGTAGGTATAACCTATTCCATAAGATAAATGACAGAGATGTTAAGTAGATCAGCAAGTTTCATCGAATGAGAACGTTGCTAATCTATTAACGAAGCCACTCCTTAGGCCTAAGCACGAGTCTCGGGCTGTAGCTGTAGGATAAGTGAAATTAAGATGTAGTCTTAATTTCAGTGGGAGTTATTAAAGGGCTTTATTTAGTTATTTGATATGTTCTTGAAAAACATTTAAGATGTTTAATGAAATTATTATTTCAAGATTATTTTAACTGTGATGAAATAATCGTTCCAAAATGATATGAACCATTTTATAGGTCATCGAAGTAAATGACTTGATCTTGAGTCATCGAAGTCATTTAGCTTGATCATGAGACCCTATATTTGATAGATGTTTTATATCATCCAGTCCCTAGTCGAAGGTTGTTGAAATTGGAACACCAACAACCGTGTGAGACTAGATTGATATGTGACTTATGACCAAGTTTCATGTGTCATAGATGCGCGGCATCAAAGTCAGTACATAGGTGTATGTTGGGAACATACGACCGGACAAGACCCGATTATAAGAACTCTTCAGGATATTTATATCTATGTCATAAGAGATTCTTACTACGACTATAGAGTATAGTCCTTAGACCTGAGTTCGCATGCATGTGACTGCACATGGACTGATGCACTTTGATCATTGTCTAACGCTATCGTTCTGCGATAGTTATAAGGACCTTGTTTGGGTACATTACGAAATGAGTAGTTTACAGTGATGGAACAAGATGGGATTTGTCCCTCCAATATAAATGGAGTGAATATCTCTAGGCCAATCGGAGATTTGAATACTGGAAAATGCATGGCCATGCTCAAACGGACTGTCCCGAGTCGTTTGGATTGTCAGTATCAAATCAGAGTCCGATGAACAAGATTAGGCTTTATAAGGATGACACTAATCTTGCCTTATGACTAATCGAGATATTGAGACGAAAGGGATTATGAATACAGAGATTCCAGTACAAGTGGGAGATTGTTGGAATTGTGTCCAGAAATCTCGGTACTGTCTCTAGAAAGTAAGAGTATGTCAATGATCAGACATAAGTCATATAATACTGGGGATCATGATGGCTTGCTAGAGTCCGCTCATGATCTATAAGTCTTGGACTTATTGCCTTTATTATATGATCCCATATGGGTCACACGCCTAAGCTAACAGGAAAATGTGTAGGAACGGCTTAGCAGAAGTACGGTAAAAGTGCTAGGCATTTACTGTACTAAGAGAGACTAAAGGGCCTGATTAAATCCATGGGATTTAATTAGAACTGAGAATTGGGCCCAAAAGCCCATGAGAACTAAAGGGAGTTTTAATGAATAAAACTTGACCTAAAGCTCTCTAATTTTTCTCAGCCTCCTGCGCCAGCCTCCTCTCTCTCTGCGCCTCCTCTCTTGTGGTCTAGCAGCCTTCTTCCTGACGGTGTGCGTGTGTGAGCCTTTGGAGGATCCATCCCTTGGTGGTTCAGCTGATCTCTGACCTGTTCTATCTCCTTCCGCTGCATAAACAGGTAAAAGGTGAGATCATCTAATGTTTCTATTTCAAGAGAACCTAGATCTGTATGTTTAGGGTGATATGAATCTGTGAATTGAATCAGGATCATCTAAACAATTCCTACAGAAATAAGGATCACCCTTTTTTCATTATCCACCGTTAGATCATATTAAAATCAACGGACAAAACACATTGTCTTCAATTCTTCTCTTCCTCTTCTCACGGGCACCTTTTCGTCACGAAAGCTCATTCTCATCACATACAAGTTTCTGCGGATTCAGTCGCCTATCTCTTCCATGGTTTCTGACTTACGGTTTCGAGGGTTGCAATTAGGGCTCCATGGTTTCACGAAAGCCCCTTCTTATCGCTTTCCAGGTCTCACTTTATTCTGAATTAAGGTTTCTTCTTTTGTTTGTTTTGGGTTTTGATTTTGCGATTTTCAGTTTTAAATTGAGTTTAGTTTTCAATAATCCGATTTTGTTTTTGGATTCTCCGAAGATTTCCGTCACCGTTGGTAATCTTAACATGTTTGTTGGGTTTTTGGCTAGTTCAGGGAGCTGGGATTGTTCGTCTCTGCGACGTTAGTGCTGCAATTTAGGAGGTCAGAGTCGCGGCTTTCTTCATTGGCTCGTCGGGAAACAAGATGGCGGAGGTTGTGGTGGAAGATGAACTCGACGGTGGAGGTGGTGGTTGCAAAAGAATATGACGGCGTAGATGGTTATGGTGGAAGGAGAACACGGAGTTGGTGGTGCAGACATGACGACGGCTCACTGCAAGAGACATGAAATTAGATTAGGTTTCTTCTTTTTTTTTGGTTTGATAGAACCGGTTTAAATAAGATTTTAAGGATTTTGGGATTGGGTTTCTTCTTTGGTCTCGTATAACAAATTGTAATTAGTATCCAATATTAATTTTCAGTTAATTAATAAAGTATTTAATTATTGTAATACCATTTTCATTATATTTAATTCTTTCATTTATGATTGTATAATTAATTGTGTAATTTAGTTTTTTTATTAATTTCATATTCATAATAAATAGCTCATATATCAAAAATATGTATAGATGATATTTACATAATGCTATTATATAGCTAATTCATAATATTGAATAAATGCTATTGTATTTTGATCTATTGCAGATATTAAAACGCTATTGTATTATAATCTATTGTAGACACTAAAACGCTATCTTAAAAATACAGTTCATAGCATTTAAGAAAAACACTATCTAAAGTGTCAGACTTTTTATCGCGGTCGATGACATAGCGGGTAACACAACGCTATCGTATCGATACATAGTGTTTTTGGCAGCTATTAATACGCGAATTTCTTGTAGTGCGGTGCAGAGGAGAATAGTCCAGCCACGACTAGAAGGTTGCCTCCTGGTGTTTGGGATTACCATACTGGTCATCTACCCTTATTCTGCAAATCAAGGAAGCCTTGGGGGCCGTAAATTGATCATATCTACACTGCATTTCACATTGGCGGATGTCATTGGGTAGCAATTATGATCTCTATCTTGGATAGGCACATAACATGCTGGGACAGTATCCTTGGACTGAGAACTGATGAGTTGGTATAAGCGGCAATGGCACCAATCTGTGAGATGTTTCCTTGTATTCTGCACATATTGGCCCCAGCTGATGATAGGTGGTTTTATCCCTTGGATCGATACACCTACACGATTGTTAAGAGCAAAGATCTTCCCCAAAACAAGCAATCAGGTGACTGTAGAGTGTACTGCTTGAATTTCATCGAGTTACATTCACTTGGAATAGCGTTTCCAAAGTATCTTTGTGATAAGAACATCAAGCAAATCATGGACATGCTGGCTTATAATATATTGACTGAACTCGGGCAAACAGTTATGAGAAATGTACCAAGTATGAGCTGCTAGACATCTACGATGGGAAATAGAGTTCGCATATCTCTTAGATTCCCGAAACAATAGATTTCTTGCATATATTTTTCTTTTGTATATGTAAGAAAAACTCATCCATCTTTTGGCTATCTTTTGGTGATCTTTTGCGAGAATGTTTTGTGTCATGGAAGTTCGAGGGTGTTGGGCATATATGTAGGGTATTTGGGCAAATGTAGGGTATTTGGATGTTATGTAACAAACTCAAGACTTGCTTTTAATTATGTGTATGTGCTATTAAGCCTGATGAAACATAACCCAAACAATTGAGATAACAAGTTTCTAGACTGAAATATCAAAAGCTCAAAAACGACTCAAAAAACGAATATTGTCCTGAAATTATTCAGACTTCTCAAACTCATCCAATACTCCATCAGACTTCATGTCAGACTTCTAAAATACATCCATTACAACACCAGACTTCACTAAAACCCTAAAACATATCAGACTTCAACCATTTCTATTCACCCTCAGGTTCTTTACAATTATGTTGACATTCATTACTACATCGGACTTCACTAAAACCCTAAAACATATCTGAATTCAACCATTTTTAATCAGCCTCAAGTTCTAGACTATTAAGTTGTTTGTGGCCTGGTTGTCTGTAATTCGAACAACAATATTTCTTGTGTAGTTTCCACAATTTATTGCCTTCGTCTTGGCAATTTTCTATCCAAGATTGCCACCTCGACTTCTTTTGTCTTCCAGGCTTCCGCCTCTCTTCCGGCGGAAGGTCACGTACGGTGTCATGATCAGATGTGCCAGTACAATTCTTTGGTAGAATATTGCACGAGTATGCAGCGAACAATAGTACGTTCCATAAGATATACAAGCACAAATGTGTAGCTCAAGTTCCGGTGCAGCGAAAATGGCAGGTGAGCAAGGTATCTTTTCGTAATCCCACACACCACATTCACAATTTCTATTTTCCAAATCGACAACTTAATCCTTATGTCCTCCCTTAAGAACGAATCGATATGCATCTACGCGTTATGCCGTCATCATATCCGCAAAATATTCACGAATAACCAACAAATATTCAAATCTTCGGCTAAATGTTGTTGTGAGACTCATTGCATCTAGCCGCCTTTTACAAAACCACGTCCCTAGCTTCTCTTGTATGAACTCCAAAAGGAAAGATACGGGATATATTTTTGCCTTCTTAACTGCGGAGTTTATAGATTCAGCAATGTTGCTCGTCTTTATTTGTTACCTTTCTCCAATAAAGTGAACACGGTTAACACAAGTGAGAACTAGAAGATATTAAGAAAAAACACTATATTGTCAGACTGCACACGTAGTCTGATAAATAATCAGTCTGCACATGTAGTCTGATAAATAATCAGACTGCAAGCGAAGTCTGACTACAATATCAGACAGCATGCGAAGTCTGAATAGAAAATATTAAGTCTGACACAATATTTTCAGACTGCACACGTACCTGTCTCCGCCGAAATGCACCTGTGACCATATACTCACATTCACCTCCTCCAAGTAATCAACAAGGTCAGGATTTACCGCTCGTAAGGAGGCCATGTATCGGTTAAAATCGTAAATCATATATGTGTATGTCTCGTTTTTCACCAAGTACAGGATATGTTTTCCCTTGAACTTGATGACTATGTTATTTTGTATATGGTAATAGCATATCCCTCGTTTTTCCTAAGGAAAAACCGCTTCACACGTAGTCTTGATGGAGTCGTGCCTATCCGAGACTATGACCAAAGGATATTGGTCTGAAATGCATTCTTTCAGTTTGGTGAAAAACCACTCCCACGAGACATCATTCTCAGAGTACAATTCTGAAAGGCAACAAAAATATTTGAAAATTTTCATCTTGTGCGGCTGCACTAGCATAACACCGCCATACTTTCCATTAAGATGAGAACCATCCACCACAATGACTCTTCTAAGAAACGTAAACCCATGTATGGAAGCTCCAAATGCTATAAATAAATATTTAAATATATTCTTCTCATCTAGTTCAAGAGCAATTATTGTTCCCGGGTTGGTTTGCTTGATTCCATCCAAAAAAGAAGGCAGTCTCTCGTACCCATCTTCCGCTGATCCTCTCACAATCCTTTATGTATGTAACAATGCTTTGTATGCAGTTGTGTAGCTCATCTTAATCATAAACTACTTCTTCATTGATACTTTGAAATGCTTTGGTGTAATCTGTTCCATTATACCAAAGCATTCAATAAACAACCAACCAATATAATGTAGAGTATTACGTTTACGCGGAGACATCCGGTCCGCCACTGAACATGTATGGGTTTTTGAGTAGATCATCACCCAATACTTGTTTGGTTCGTTCTTCACAGCCGCTCGAAGCTTCCACTTGCATCCTTCCACATGAAATTTAGCCACAAAACGTTTATTGTCGGACTTCTCTATCCCGAATGCGAATTTTTTCATTATCGCCGTCAAACGCAGCTCTGATATTAGGTCTTTCTTGCTATCAAAACACTTGTTGACAAAGATACCATTGGGCAAGTCCCTTTTTCTAACAAACCGATTAGTCACACCCTCCAACTCATATTTCTTATAATCTTCATATTCTTCCACATCTATGTCATTATGTTTCACTTTACCATACACGCTATAATCAACATCGTCACAGTAAGCCTCAACGTATTTTTTGAAAACATTCTCAGGAACTTCCAAGTTATCAACACCATCATAACCACCACCACCACAAATAGAATCATCTGATACTGAGTCCACATCTTCCTCGTTCCAGTATTCGTCTTTGTCATCTTCGTCTACATCTTCATCATGATTCCCTGCATCTTCATCTTCCATACCGGATTGGTTAGACACACAAAGACGGATTAAATGCATACTAGCTAACTCGACCATGCTCCTTACTTGCCTATCATTTGTGACATAAACCGGAAGGCTATCCGGACCCAATTGTTTCAAGATTGCTTCCGGTAATGGATATGATAACTCCACCAGCTCGGTTTTCTTTTCCAGCATATAATCATCTTGTACCTTCTCAACAAGTTCTTGATGTGTTGAACCATCACACAAAGTGATAAACCGTCCTCCTTTGAGCTTATCAACCACAGAACGTCAAATATGGTCTCTCACAACCCATTCACCAAAATTAACAGGTAAGTGAACCATTATCTGTAAAAATAAACACGTATAAACCACATTAGAGATCTAATGGGAAAAACCAGACTTATATGCGAAGTCTGATTCTATTAGTTACATTGACAATATTCTTCAAAAATTGATTAAAAAAATTACCAAACATAAGAGTTTCACGCAAAAGGAACATATACAACTAACACACATTTATAAAAATTAAAATCAACGAAATTAATCACAAATATACCAAAAAAACGTTTTTAAATTTTTTATCATTTCAGACTTTTATCATACCTCTATTGCAGTCTGAAAAGAGGGTATTTTGCAATTTGAATGTTACAAAGTAGACTGCGGATGCAGTCTGGCAGCCATTCAGACAACGTACGCAGTCTGATTTGTAAATTTTTGACATTTTTGTCAAACAACTTATGAAGTCTGAGAACAAAAAAAGGGTAGTTTAGCAATTGACATTTAAATTTGACTTTTTATTAGACTTCTCCAAGAAGTCTGGATATTTTTCCGACTTCTACTGCAGTCTGACAAAAACTAGGGGGTGTTTTTTGGGTTGACTTTTTATAACAGACTTCTATTGTAGGCTGAGAAGATATTTAGACATCGAGGGAAGTCTGATAAAAAAAGCTTCGTATTTTTGGGGTATTTTTTGCGTTGACCAAAATTGGTATTTCAGATTTCTATAGCCGTCTAACAAAAGTTTTACATTTCGAGCTTCTAGAGCTGTTTGATATTTTTTCCCCTGGTTTTCAGTCTGCTTTAGAAGTCTGACATGTTTTCCCTTATTTTGGTCAATATTTAAAAATTTCGGTCAATTACTCTTTCTACCCTTTTTATTTTCAGACTTCAGATTCCGTCTCAGAAAGAGTCAAGATTCGGTCAAATTCAATCAATTTTTTTGTCAGACTACATAAGAAGTCTGAATAAAAAATCAAATTTTGATCAATTGCAAAACTACCTTCTGCTTATTTAAACTATTTGGTGAAGTCTGGTAAATTTTTTTTTCAAAGGAATTTCCCAGACTTCATGGAGGTCTGTTAGCTTAAAGGTCAATTGCAAAACTATCCTCTAGTTGACCACTACTTTTCATATTGAAGTTCACGGGAAAAAATTGACTTAAACGGAAGTGTGAGTTTACAATTCAAATCTAAAATCGATGATATGAAAAAATTCTTACTAGTGTCCGTTTTCTGTTTGTTTTTAGCCTCGTCGATTGCCCAGAACGTCTAATATCACCGAAAACCCAAAATTCCAGTCGGTTTTTGTCGTTTTTATAAGATAATAAACAATTTTCGCTACATTTGAATCGAAATTCAGAGGGGAAAAGAGAGAAATCGGAGAGGAGAACCTTCGAGCTCTATTCTTGAGCTTTAATGGCGGAAAAACGGGTTGGATTACACATTAACTCGTCAGCGATGGTGGTTATCATGGTTGTTGAACATTCATGGTGATGGCATTTTTGTGAATACACCAAACATTTTCGGGAGTTTTTATCTTTTGATAAAAATATCAGACTTCACAAAAAGTATGACGATAATATTATCGTGAATACTCAGATTATTAAGAAGATATATTAACAAAGAAGAAAAAAGAGAAGGGTGAAGATAGTTTTAGGGTTGACTTCAATTTTAAAGAAATTTTTTAAGGATAAGCTAGTAATCAATAAATTTGAAAGTTAATGAGAGGTTAAATCACTTTCTAATTAATATAAAAATTGTATGTGTACGTGTCTCTATTTCAATTCTTTAAACATTTTTTGAGAAATTATAATTTTCAAACTTGATGATGTATCAATACAACATTTATTCTCGAGAAAAATATGACATACCATTTCAGTTAAAAAATTTACCACATAAATCACATTTACCAAAAAATAACATTTATCATATAAATCATATTTTTCATAATTCGCATTTATGATATAACTCATCATTACATTTTAAAAATCACATTTATGCCTGATCACCTAGTTATACGATTAAAATAATGTAAATTTTAGTTGTTTTGAATTCAATGGTTACAACTTACACAAGGAAAATTATTGATTATCATTCACCTTATCAAATTTATCTTTCTAATTAATAAAAGTTATTTTTGGGGGTAAAATGTTAAATTTTATACCATTTAGATTAGTGACGGATATTTAAGAGACGATTAAAAAGACAGAAATACTGAAACTACAAACAAGGCGAAGTTACAACAAAGCTAAAAACAAACTAAAAACTTGAAAGAAAAAAACTAATATCTAATCGAATCCAGAAGATTTCCCAAAACTAATACACCGATTCCAAACACTTAAGCAAGGAAATTTGAGCTTGCAATAAGAACTCGCGTCATCATTGTTGTTGCCACGCGCACTCCTATCCGAGACCAGCCCTCAAATCTCGCTAGTAGAAACACCTACAGCTTTTCCGAGGACAAGCACAAAAAACAGAGCCACACAACAACGGACCTCTCCACTATCGGTGGCACATGAGCTTCTTCGGGCAGTTTGAGAAATGATCTCCGACCACCATTCTCGAGCTGCAAAGCTACAAGAACCATCTCCCACCGAAGCATAGAAGCCACTGAAAACATAGCCGCCGCCTCTAATCAACAAAGAAGGCCAACTAGAAACTTTCAACAAAGCCATTCCTACTGAAAGCTAGAACCGATCCTAACACGTAGAAACGAAGCTGGAATGAAAAACACACATTAAAGAACGAAGTCAGGGCCACACCGAAGGCAAATACAGATGGAGAAGCCAAGAAAGCAAACATAGCGGAGGAGCTCTAAACATCCAAACGCCGCTGAAGCATCGTCGCCAACCATCGCCTAGAGAGCCCTAACCACGCTTGCCCATCACCAAATACCATCGCCAAAGCCGCAATCCATTGATGGCGAAGAACGTGACGCCGAAGACCGCTGCCACAAATCTGAAGCAAAAACGAAAAGTGATGTCCCTGCTCAAAGACAGTGTTGGGACATGTCCTCACCACTGCAACGAAGGGGAACGAAAGACCACTCGAGTTCACTGTCGCAACCCAAAACGGGCCAGAGACTAACAATAGAGACAAACATGAGAAGACGTCAACGCCACACAATGACTTCGGAAAGGCCACCTCCACTGAAATTGGAGAACACCCATAGCCGACACGCCACCTCTAACCTGCTTTACCGGAGGAAACAACCACCAACAGAAGAAGAAAGATAACTAGAGCCAGATCCGGCTAAAAAGGATCGAAACCTCAAAGCATATGCAAACCACTTCAACCATATGAAACGGATATGAGACAAAGACTCAACCCACAACAGAATGGCAGGCGGGGCAGAAGATGTCACGCGAAGATGATGGCCACCCAAATCTGAAGCATATGCCGTCCACGAGCATGATAGATCAGCCGGAGAAACCACCATCACACCTTCACAGAACTGCCTAGCTACCACCATGCAGCCCCAGACGCCGAAACTTCACTGTAAACCTTCAGACCAGATCTAGAAATCATCTCACCATCGAAAAAATCCATCACCGGAAAGAAAAGAAGATAAAAGAGGAAAGAAGAGGAGTGATGACAGGACCACCTCCCGGAAGCGAAAGCGCCATTCGCAGGAGGAGAGACACAGTCAAAGAGAGAGTGACGGCGGCTGAGCATAAATGTTAAATTTTATACAATTTTAGATTTGTGCCAATAATAGAGACCACCATGTCCACAATGACGGTACAAGTCTCCAATAGTAGGTAAATCAGATAATTTTCGTTGACTTTAAATGGAACTGTTGTAAAACTTAAAATAGAAACATGGAGAAGAAGTAAAAGAACCAAGCAATAATCCCAGTTAGTTTCTATATAACACTATGGAGACAACGGAGATGGTTACACCAAACATCGGTGGCTGTACTTTCAAAATTTCGAAGAAAGGATGTGTCCTTTAAACAAATAAGCTTTTTTCTAAATGATTCTTTTTTATAAAATGAAATATTAATATTTTGCCAATATAAACGTTACAGGAAATAAAGAAGAGAGTTTGGTTGAAAATGCTGGTATAATACATAGGTACCTTTCATGAAATCATGAACAATTCCTGGAGCTGCCACTGTTGTTATTATTGATGTCTTCGATCATCATTCCTTTCAAACTCTTTGCCAACCAAATAGCAGTTTCTCTAGGCGAAACTTTGTTCTTCCCAAACGGCTGCAACACGATTGCTAGCTCTTCGAGCCTACTCTGTTCCAGCAAATCCGCAGATAGTTCCAATAGACCTTCAAGCGCCTCTGCTCTCTGTCTAAACGACTTGATGTCCAACGTCTCTTTCACAGCTGGAACCGGAGTTGTTTCCTCTTCAGGCATGAATGAGTTTGGTCTTGTCTCAGCTGGTGAAGGATCAGAACATGAGTTAAAACTCTTGGTTTCTGAGTAATTAGTGATCGGGTCTGGTTCTTCAGGAGGGGTCTCAATTCTTGATCTCGTGGGGGGAGATTCAGAGGGGGTAGCTACTTTCCTCACTTCCAGTTCATCTCTCACAACGTTTATGAGTTTCCCGACGTCAACGTTCTGGACACCGACTTCAACACTTTCCATGACCGGCTGGTCACTCCCTACTCGGAAACTGCTGTGCCGGATAACATGTATGACATCATCAACCACCGGATGAAGATGCGAAGGATTGTTGCTCATCTCAGGAGCTGAATTCTGAGAGACAACAGTTGCTTTGTTATCCGACTGTGAAGGTCCAACATGCAAAGGCACTAGTGCTGCTCCGGAAACAGAGGAGACGAATTCTTTGACCGTGAATTTATCATCACCGTGTTCTCGTTGTGACGCGTTTGGCTCGTAGCTTTGGCTACAACTCTCTTTAGGCACAGTAGGAGAGCTTCCTTCTGGCTGGTGATTGGCAATGTTGTTCTGAACATCAGGAACAGTGTCCGGAATTTCGGCAAGTCGCATACTGGTGCTGTGTTTTTCTCTGTGGATCATCATCTCTGATGAGATTTCTGGAAATGAAGACGAGTATTCAATATGACATGATCTTCTGTGGTCATCAAGATTAGTATGTTCTGACATGTCGATATATGGTGTGGAAGCATCATCACAGAGCTCAAATGCCTGCATGGACAAAGAAGAAGAGATGGAGTTGCTGCTTTCACTCTGCATCCCTTTGGAAGATCCGACAGAGGTTCTCTTTGGATCCGGAGTATTCACAATGGACGCATGGACACGAGACTGATGAGAATTATTTTCTAGCTTCATGGTGTCCTTGGCCACCATATTTGGAATATATGCTCCTAATTGTCTTGATTGCGCTGTCAAGGACGTTCTTCTTGGTAAAGTAGGAGGTGTTCTTTGTCTTCGCTTAGCTGACATTGCCTCTTCCGGTTGTTCGTGTGTTGCAGCAGGAGCAAGAGGAATTCTGTCGATTCTAGGCTTAAGTATTGGCATCTGCAAGATGAATTTTATCATATGAAATCTTTAGAATATCAACTAAACTTGGGAATTGGAGAAAGAGAGGGAGGGAGAGAGTACTTGATGATGCTTTGGTGGTATTGATCCTGGAGTCCTTGCTGACTCAGAGGCTAGCTGTGACGGCGTACTTGCGTTAGTCTTGGAGTTATGAGCAATGTCCCCGAGTTTGGGAATCTTTGAAGGAGCTTCCGTATTATTCTTCTGTGTCGCAACACCAGATGTTCTCCCTCGGTTAACTCTCATGGGTGAACCATTTTCTCTAGCTTTCTCTTCTTTCAAAACCATCATGATGTTTCTAATAGTTTTTGGGTGCCTTGTTCGAACAATGTCTGCTCGCTGGTCACTCTGTGAGGGTTTTAAAATCCCATGGCTATCTGTTTTCGTTGCTAAAACACTATGGACATTTTCATTTTCAGCTGGTTGTTCTTGCACATGGTCGAAAATGTCTTCTTCATCGACAGAAACTGAATCGGTCTCAGTGCTTGAAACCACTGGTCGGTTATTTTTGTCACTCACGTAGAAGTTATCCCTTTCCCTTGAGCTACTGCTGTTCTGGCTTTCAGCCATACTCCTCCGGCCCTCACGAGAATTGAGAGGCTTTTCTGGAGTTGTAGACGCTGCAGAAATAGCTGGACGGTATTGCTCAACATATGGCTGCAAATAAGGATGCTTCAAAATCTCGGAGGCCTGAGTAGAAAAAGAAGAAAAAATATATGATTAATTCATTTCACTCGGGAAAGTGAAGGCGCTTAAGCAGAAAGTTTATGGTCCTAGAAAGAAATAAAAAACATACGCTTGGCCGATACTCGGGGTTCTTCCTTAGCATCCCCTTGATGAGTGCTTTTCTGCAATATCAGAACAAATAATTCATGGAGAGAAAATGTTATTTCAGCAGGACTTTCAAAACATTACTCTTGCCCATTTATCATCCTTTTCGCTGACTGCAAAATTTTCTGCTTTTGCCAATGATTAGAGTATTTTTTTTAATAAAAGATGTTATTGTATCGCTGGCTTGTTATTATAGATAAAACATTGGCATACATAATTATAAAAACTACAAGCCCATAGCCTAGGCATGGTATTTATGGATAAGGCAGAGTGTCAAATCAAGAAATATATAAGACTAGATTAAGCTTCAGATTATAAAATGAATCTTACAAAGATGGTGAGTAGCATGAAGGCAACGGACCAACTGAAGAGCGATTAACCTTGCTTATAAGCCCTGCCATATCCTGAAACCATATGTAACATAAAATCAAATCCCATAAAATACCTTGAAGGGATAGAATGCAGAGGAACCAAGGATGCTGCGTCCATCAATTTCAGCAATACACACAAGTCAATTTCCACCAAACCAGGAAGAACAGAAACAAATACATATAATTACAGACGGGAAACATTTAAACTATCTAAGTGAAATGAATAACTTACAAAGGCTTTGAAAGCAGGCCGAAACGCAGCCATCTCATATATACAACAGCCTGTTCCACAACATACGGTCTTAACTTCTGTCACAAGTACAAGATTCTTAAGCGTTACAAAGGATATATATACCTAGGGACCAGATATCTGATTTAAAACCATAAGGGATGTCAGCAAGCAGTTCCGGGCACATGTAGTTTGGAGTTCCAACAACCTACATATAAACTGCCAATCCATGAGTCATAGACACCAAAGTCTTTGTCACACTATTATCAGTTCTGAAGCTTGATAGCAATCCTATGAGCAATCATTACCAAGGTTATGGTGTTCCATCCCATAACCAATTGGCAAAGAGGAGTATATATAACCCACGACTGTCATACACCTTGGTAAGATATTATCTAGTTTCGATCTAGAATTCCTAATAATCGGTTGTTTAATGAGGCAAAAGATATCGTCATGTATGAAATTAGGCTAGCATAACTCATGTCAGATGCGCTGAATGCTAATGTGCGATAAATACAAGCTGTACGCACAACATCATTTTTATGCAAAAATTACAGGGACTTTAATGACATACCGACGAAGTTAGGTCATCCGCCTTCAAAGTTTTGGCCAGACCAAAGTCCCCTGTATGAGAAAAAGCACACACATATTTTAGAAATACCCGGTAACATTCTTTTGAAGGTCAAACTGAGTAGATCACAAAGCTAAGCTTACCAAGGCGGACGTCATCTTTTGTAAGGAAAATGTTGGAACACTGGAAAGAGCAGGCTTCACAAATAAGTCCATAAGACAATTAAGCATGACAGAATGATTCAGACAACTAGCATTGCCTATGTTTTGCTCACCTTTAGATCACGATGTAGAACATAGTTAGAATGCAGATAGTCAACAGCTAACAACAATTGAGTAAACCACTTGCAGAGTTTCTGCAACCCAAAAAAAGAAAGAAAAAATTAGCATAGTACTAATCAATCATAAAAATCATGTTTATTAGAGAAGGTTTCAGGTGAAAAGTAACTCAGTACCTCCTCAGGAAAATACACACCATTTGACTTTTTCATCAACTCGGCCCTGCCACAAACATTACAGCACCAGAAAGTTTTTAACAAACACTTTTGACTAAAAAACAAAAAGAGATAGCTATTAACTAGAAAATCTTTTGAGAAAGTAAACTCACATGTCTCCTCCTTCACAGTATCCAGTGACAATACAAACATAGCAACCCTGCAATTTCAGATCTAGCTCGTAAACAACAACAAAAAACAACCAAATCTAGTTGAATCCATAAAATAATTGAAGTCTTGCTATTTACTAACTTTCTCAACCCAAGCTTCTTTAAACTCCACGATGTAAGGATGTTGAACCCTCGCAATTAAAGCCATCTGGAAATTTTCACCAATGAGGTCAAAAACAAATTCGAGTAAGACAGAAATCGTGTCGGAATCTCGAAAATTACTTCTTGATGAGCAGATCTCCGGCAACGTTCCGTTTGCCGAGCTAATCTAATCTTCTTCAGAACATACCTAAAAACGCAAAAATAAAACACATGGAGAAAATCGATTGGAGAATTAGAGACATTTTGAAAATCATTACTTCTTTCTCTCGGCCTTGTGATGAACTAGAATGGCGGCGCCAAACGCACCACGACCGATCTGCTCCATGATCTCGTACTGATCCATCCGCGACTCCATCGCTCTGCCTGCCCTTTCGTCACCAAACTGACAACGATACTTTGGATCGGAATACTTGCTTCTCTTCAACGTAATCTTATCAGCACCCTGACCTACACGCTTCGTCTTCCCAGAGATTCGAAATCGCTCAGTGTTGCCGATTCAAATTTCAGATCCAGACGTTATTTTTGGATATGAGACTTGACGAGAAAACATAAAATCTTTTCAGATTAACATGCGAAAGTGATTTAACAAGAAGAATAGTGAAGCCCTCTCTGGCTTTTCGTCTTTTCCTTCTGTGTTTAGTTCACTTGCACAGTACGAATCTAGACGGGACAAAGTGATTCCGAGTTCGTTTCCGTGATTTTGCGAGGTTAGGCGACTAGTTAAGTAAATTGTTTTTTTTTTTGGTCAACTTGTGAGTAGTTAAAGTAATTAACCAATGTGTTCTACAACTAATTAAATTCATTTATTACACAACAAAGATTAGCTAAACAGATGAAGTTTAACGATTGTGCATATGTAAGGTGAAACTAGTAGTATATTTAAACTATAAATAAGAAATTTGATCTAAACATAAAAGACATTCTAAAAAAATACTGATTTTGTTTTCCAAAAATAGGACAAAATATTTATCAAAATCTATTACCCCTAAATCTAGTTGTAAGAATATTTTGGATATATTTAGGTCTTTATGAAGGATGTTTAGGTTGTTAATCCAGATTCAATTCTCAGATTCAACAGTTCCTAAACATGCGGATCTAGGTTCTCTTGAATAGAAACAATAAGATCTCACCTTTTACCTGTTTATGCAGCGGAAAGAGAGAACAGGTCAGAGATCAGAGAGCCACCGAGTGATAACTCCTCCAGAGGTTCACACACGCACACCAAGCAGGAAGAAGGCTGCTAGACCAAGGGAGAGGAGGCGCAGAGAGAGAGAGAGAGGCGCGGCTAGGGGGCTAGGGTTAGGGAGAAAGAGATTTGGGTTTTAGTTTATAAAACCCTTCTCTTTCCCTTTTGGGCTTTTGGGCCCAAATACCAATCTGATTAAATCCCTTGGATTTAATCAGACCCATTAATCTCTCTCTAAGTACGACAAATGCCTGGCACTTTTACCGTACTTCTGCTAAGCCGTTCCTACACATTTTCCTGTTAGCTTAGGCGTGTGACCCATATGGGATCATATAATAAAGGCAATAAGTCCAAGACTTATAGATCATGAGCGGACTCTAGCAAGCCATCATGACCCCCAGTATTATATGACTTATGTCTGATCATTGACATACTCTTACTTTCTAGAGACAGTACCGAGATTACTGGACACAATTCCAACAATCTCCCACTTGTACTGGAATCTCTGTATTCATAATCCTTTTGTCTCAATATCTCGATTAGTCATAAGGCAAGATTAGTGTCATCCTTATAAAGCCTAATCTTGTTCATCGGACTCTGATTCGATACTGACAATCCAAACGACTCGGGACAGTCCGTTTGAGCATGGCCATGCATTTTCCAGTATTCAAATCTCCGATTGGCCTAGAGATATTCACTCCATTTATATTGGAGGGACAAATTCCGTTTTGTTCCATCACTGTAAACTACTCATTTTATGATGTACCCAAACAAGGTCCTTATAACTATCGCAGAACGACAGCGTTAGACAATGATCAAAGTGCATCAGTCCATGTGCAGTCACATGCATGCGAACTCATGTCTAAGGACTATACTCTATAGTCGTAGTAAGAATCTCTTATGACACAGATATAAATATCCTGAAGAGTTCTTATAAGCGGGTCTTGTCCGGTCGTATGTACCCAACATACACCTATGTACTGACTTTGATGCCGCGCATCTATGACACACTGAGACTTTGTCATAAGTCACATACCAATCCAGTCTCTCACGGTTGTTGGTGTTCCAATTTCAACAACCTTCGACTAGGGACAGGATGATATATTCCATCTATCAAATATAGGGTCTCATGATCAAGCTAAATGACTTTGATGACTCAAGATCAAGTCACTTACTTCGATGACCTATAAAATGGTTTATATCACTTTGGAACGATTATTTCATCACAGTTAAAATAATCTTGAAATAATAATTTCATTAAACATAAGAATGTTTTACAAGAACATATCAAATAACTAAATAAAAGCCCTCAAACTCCCACTCAAATTTAGATTACATTTCAATGTCTCTAATGCCTACAGCTTCAGTCAGAAACTCGAGCTTAGGCCTTGGGAGTGGCTTTGTCAACGGATCAGCGACGTTATCATCTGTCTGAACTCGGCTGATCTTGACTTCCTTTCTATTAATGATGTCACGTATCAAGTGAAATCTTCTTAGAACATGCTTGGATTTCTGGTGTGATCTCGGTTCCTTTGCCTGAGCTATAGCACCATTGTTATCACAAAACAGGGCTAGAGGCTCAGCCGCATCTGGTATCACACCTAGTTCAATAATGAACTTTCGTATCCAAACAGCTTCCTTCGCAGCTTCTGAGGCGGCGATATATTCAGCTTCTGTAGTGGAATCAGCAACGGTGTCTTGCTTGGAGCTTCTCCAACTGATTGCACCGCCATTCAGACAAAAGATATAGCCGGACTGTGACCGGAAATCATCTTGGTCTGTCTGGAAACTTGCGTCCGTGAATCCACTGACTTTAAGCACATCACTTCCACCGTACACTAAGAACTTATCCTTAGTATGTCTTAGATACTTCAAGATATTCTTTACGGCAATCCAATGGTTTTCACCTGGATTTGACTGGTATCTACTCGTCATGCTCAATGCATAAGCAACATCAGGACGAGTACAGATCATGGCATACATGACAGATCCTATTGCAGATGCATAAGGAATATTCTTCATGCGCTCAAGCTCAGCAGCCGACGTAGGGCTCTGCTTCTTGCTTAGCATTGTGCCATGTACCATTGGCGTGAAGCCCTTCTTGGAATCTTTCATGCTGAATCTTTGTAGGACTTTGTCAATGTATGAATCTTGACACAAGCCTATCAGCCTTCTAGATCTATCCTGGTAGATCCTGATTCCAAGAACGTATGCGGCTTCACCCATGTCTTTCATGGAAAAACAACTTCCAAGCCAGTCTTTTACCGACTTCAGCATTGGAATGTCGTTTCCGAGAAGCAGTATGTCATCGACATACAGAATAAGAAATACTATCTTGCTCCCACTAGTTTTCTTATACACGCATTGTTCTTCTTCGTTTCTGATGAAGTCAAATTGCTTGATCGCTTCATCAAAACGAAGATTCCAGCTCCTCGATGCTTGCTTCAATCCATAAATGGATTTATGAAGCTTGCATACTTTCCCAGCATTCTTTGGATCTATGTAACCGTCAGGTTGCGTCATATACACATCCTCTTCCAGAATACCATTCAGGAAGGCGGTTTTCACGTCCATCTGCCAAATTTCATAATCATGAAAAGCTGCAGTTGCTAGTAGAATCCGAATAGATTTCATCATAGCCACTGGTGAATAGGTTTCATCGTAATCCACACCGTGAACTTGTCTGAAACCTTTTGCCACCAACCTGGCTTTATAAATTTGGACATTTCCATCCACGTCAATCTTCTTCTTGAAGATCCATTTGCACTCGATGGCTTTTACACCAGCGGGTAAGTCAACCAACGAAAACACTTGGTTGACCGACATGGAGTCCATTTCGGAATCAGTGGCCTTGCGCCACTTAGAGGAATCTGGGCCCATCATGGCTTGATTGAAGTTCGATGGTTCATCACCATCAATGATCAGAAGATCATGACAGTCAGTCACGAGGAATCCTTGATATCTCTCGGGTTCGTGACGGATCCTCCCGGATCTTTGAACTTCAGGTACTACAGGTTCAGGCTCTACAATTTCTTGTAGGTCCTCCTGCTGCTCTTCCTCATTAGGTTGAGCAGTATCCTGTTCATCTTGAATTTCTTCAAGCAGTACCTTACTCCCACTGACTTTCTTAGAGAGAAACTCCCTCTCAAGAAAGTTACAATCCCGGGCAACAAAGATCTTGTTCTCGGAACGTAGATAGAAGTAATAAGCCTTGGTTTCCTTCGGATAACCAATGAAGTAGCATTTATCAGACTTTGGTGTAAGCTTATCTGAGATCAATCTCTTGACATAGGCTTCACAACCCCAAATTCTTAGATAAGACATCACTGGAGCCACTCCAGTCCATAATTCATATGGTGTCTTTGCTACTGCTTTCGATGGCGCTCTATTTAGAGTGAACACTGCTGTTAGCAGAGCATATCCCCAAAGGGATATTGGAAGGTCTGTGTGACTCATCATAGATCGAACCATATCCAATAAGGTCCGATTTCTCCTCTCAGACACACCATTTCATTGAGGTGTTCCGGGAGGAGTGAGTTGGGATACGATCCCACACTCTCTTAGATGATCACTGAATTCTTGGCTTAAGTATTCTCCTCCTCGGTCGGACCGAAGAGCCTTAATGCTTTTGCCAAGTTGATTCTGTACTTCATTTTGGAATTCTCTGAACTTCTCAAAAGATTCAGACTTATGTTTCATTAAATAAACATATCCATACCTACTGAAATCATCAGTGAAGGTAATGAAGTACTGATAGTTTCCTCTTGCATTTGTGGACATTGGGCCACACACATCAGTGTGTATCAGGCCCAATAAGGCACTGGCCCTCTCTTTAGGTTTATTAAAGGGGGCCCGTGTCATTTTGCCCATCATGCAGGATTCGCATTTCTCACATGACTCAAAGTCAAATGAGCCAAGAAGTCCATTCGAATGGAGCCTCTTGATGCGTTTCTCGCTGATGTGCCCTAAACGACAATGCCATAGAAACGTTCGGTTCTCCTCATTAGGTTTGAACCGTTTGGTATTAATGTTATAAATTGGCGCGGATTGATCGAGTATGTAAAGCCCATTCGTAAGAGGGGCAGAACCATAGAACAAATTGTTGCGATTAAAGGAACATAATTTATTCTTAACTGAAAAATCATAACCTTCCAAATCCAACAAAGAAATTGAAATAATATTTCTGCTTATAGCAGGTACAAAATAACAATTATTGAGTTCTAAAATCAATCCCGAAGGTAAAGACAACAAGTATGTGCCTACAGCTAGGGCTGGAACTTTCGCTCCATTCCCAACTCGTAGCTCCACTTGTCCTTGCTTCAGCCTTCTACTGTTGCTGAGTGCCTGCATATTAGTACAAATATGAGCCCCACAACCAGTATCCATAACCCATGAGGTATTATCAGAAGTAGTTGTATTAACTTCTATAACAAAAATACATGTCGAAGAAGTCTCGAGAGTCTTCTTCTTCAATTCCTTTAGACCTTCTTGGAATTTCTTACATTCTCTCCTCCAATGCCCTGGTTCTTTACAGAACCTGCATATGTCAGTTGGCCCAGCCTTGGACTTGGGCTTGGGCTTTGGCGTGTCCTTGTCTGCGACTTGGACAGCCTTGGCCTTTCCCTTATCCTTAGCAGAGGATTTCTTAAACCCCTTGCCCTTTTGCACCATAAGCACATTGGGGTCCTTGGCGGTTTTCCTCAAGTTGGGCTCTGCAGTCTTGAGCATTCCGTGAAGCTCAGGCAATGTCTTACTCAAGCCATGCATGTTAAAGTTCAGAATGAACTGATCATAGCTTGCAGGTAATGACTGCAGAATGATGTCGCAGGCAAGTTCCTGGCTGATAGGGCAGTCGAGTTTCTGAAGATGATCGAGATAACCCATCATCTTCAAGACATGAGGACTCACTGCCGCATTTGCAGCCAACTTACAGTCTAAGAGGTTCTTAACAGTCTGAAACCTCTCAGTCCTTGCTTGCTCCTGAAAAAGCGATTTCAGGCTTGCCATTATCTCAATTGGTGACAACACACTCTCGAACTGCATTTGCAGCTCAGCAGTCATTGTCGCCAACATAAGGCAATACACATCATTTTCATCTGACGAATGCTTTTCCCAAGCATTATGCAGAGTCCTGGCGGCATTGTTAGCAGGCCTCTCGGGGAGAGGATCACGAAGGACATAATCCTTCTTCTCCTGCTTGAGGACCAGCCTCAAGTTCCTTGACCACGTCAGGAAGTTCGTTCCAGTCAGCTTCTCCTTCTCGAGAACAGACCGGATTGAGAATGTGTTTTGTGTGCTTGTAGTAGTCATAGCTGAAATATATATAAATAAAAAGGTTATTAGTTAATATGTTCAATATGATTAATCTTATATTATACTTAATATGATCAATCATGCATTATATTCAATAACCTAAGTTACCCTCAATAGAATATAATGATTCCAAGATCCACATATAACTAAGATCAAAGTGGGCCACTGGCCGTCACCCAACCTTAGCTTATATCGGTAAGTCCTATGTCGGCTAATTATATCCGTGATATAACTCTTGGTTGTGAATCTGGGCCCGAGGCCCAATTCACTCTGATGTCTCAAGGCCCGGGACTCCCGATGGCCTAGTCAAGAAAACCAGACTATACAGTCATGTAATCATTAATGTCTGGGACTCCCAATGACATTTATGAATCACAAACCGTCTTATCCACGCAAAAGTAGACACCCTCACACTGTAAGGCCATGAATACAATTGAATGGGCTTCGACAGCTGACATAGCCTGGACAAGACATCCAACGCTTGATATTATTTGAGGTTCGTAGGTTTATTAAAATTTCATTCCCAAAATAGAAGATTACTATTTCGGGAAACTTTCTATTTTTGGAAACCTACTATTTTTGGAAACTTTCTAAAATTGGAAACTTTCTAAAACCGGAAACTTTCTAACTTTAGAAATTTCTTAAAATCCAAAACCCGCAAATCCAGAAACTTCTATTTTAAGAAACTTTCTAATTTCAAAATTTCGGAAACTTTAATTTAAAATCGATTTATAATTTTATAAAATAAATTTTAAATTAATCTGAAGAAAAGACTCATATAATTGGCCCAATTGTTTTAACTTCTTGGCCCGAGGCCCAAGAATTGGTCCATGTCCAAAACATGACCCAATTGTCCAATTAAATGACATAACCGGTCTGGTTCATTAAAATTGGTCTAACCAAATTTTAATTACTACGATGACCACAATTGTCAACCGGTTATTTACTAAACCGGATTTTCTCAATTTATTTGGTCCAACCAAATCAAATTAGAAAATCCTGGTTTAGGCACAAAATCCAATTTTTCGACTTTGGATTTCTTATCCCGGTTTAACCAGAACTTAATAAAATTATTAATTCTGTTTATTAAACCGTGACGTTTTGATTTTAATCAAGTTTTTAAACCGAACCGAACCGAAATTGTCACGAACCAATTATGGTTGTGACCTAGCTCCACGATCACCATGCCCAGCCGCAAAACCGTGCGCCAACGATCCGAGATCGAGACGATGCCCAGCTGCGGACGGGACGATCGGGACGCGGACGGTACGATCGGGACGATCCGAACGTGCGAGACGGGTGCAGCATCCACGCGACGGGACGAGCCGCGATCGGGACGCGATCCATCCGACGATCGGGACGAGACCACGCAACACGATCGTTCGTCGATCGGTTCGTGCGTCCTTTCCGATCGTCGCGATCCGACCCAACCGGCCAACTCTCGGCCGATCACAAAAAACGAGTCATATAGCTCTGTTTTGCGATTTCAAAAAATGTTTGTTCAGGATTCAATTCATGTTTCTTAAGTGTTTTGCTCTTATCAGTAGGTTGATTCAAAAACACACTTTAAACAATCCTAAACTTGAATCTAAACAAGAAAAACACAGAACCAATAGCTCTGATACCACTGAAGGATGTTTAGGTTGTTAATCCAGATTCAATTCTCAGATTCAACAGTTCCTAAACATGCGGATCTAGGTTCTCTTGAATAGAAACAATAAGATCTCACCTTTTACCTGTTTATGCAGCGGAAAGAGAGAACAGGTCAGAGATCAGAGAGCCACCGAGTGATAACTCCTCCAGAGGTTCACACACGCACACCAAGCAGGAAGAAGGCTGCTAGACCAAGGGAGAGGAGGCGCAGAGAGAGAGAGAGAGGCGCGGCTAGGGGGCTAGGGTTAGGGAGAAAGAGATTTGGGTTTTAGTTTATAAAACCCTTCTCTTTCCCTTTTGGGCTTTTGGGCCCAAATACCAATCTGATTAAATCCCTTGGATTTAATCAGACCCATTAATCTCTCTCTAAGTACGACAAATGCCTGGCACTTTTACCGTACTTCTGCTAAGCCGTTCCTACACATTTTCCTGTTAGCTTAGGCGTGTGACCCATATGGGATCATATAATAAAGGCAATAAGTCCAAGACTTATAGATCATGAGCGGACTCTAGCAAGCCATCATGACCCCCAGTATTATATGACTTATGTCTGATCATTGACATACTCTTACTTTCTAGAGACAGTACCGAGATTACTGGACACAATTCCAACACTTTAGTGGTGTTTTGAACTATTTCTTAAAATGTAACTAGAAGTGTTTATAAATGTAAATTTTAAATATTAAATGCTATTTTCAGTTTTGATCAATTTAATACTTTTTGTTTGAGAGCAAAATTTAACAATAATTTTGGATTTGAATATAGTTTTACACTAGATTAAAAAAAAATATAATGGCATATTTTTTGTTTTCGGTTGATAAACTGAAAATACAAGGCAATATTCAAATTGAAAAAATAAAGAGAATTATTTATTGGGAAAAATGCCAAATAATACCCGAACTATTTCATTTTGGCCAAAAAATACTTGAACTATAGAGCTAGCCGAAAAATACCCCAACTTTGATTGATTTTTCGAAAATACCCAAACTTGTAGTTGACTTGGCCAAAACAGCACACCGTTATCTCATCCGTTAAGATGAAACGACGAGCCGTTAACGGTTCCGTTAAGACAAAACGACGTCGTTTTGTCCAAAATTTTTGTTTGGAAAAATTACCAAAATATACCTGAACTTTTTAATTTTGGTCAAACAATACCTGAACTTTTTTTAGTTTTGGCCAAAAAATACCTAAACTATAGAGCTTGCCAAAAAATACAAACCCAAAAAATGGTTTGAAATAATTTCACACCACATTGAAAACGTGTTTTACCACTAGGCTATCTCGATAATTCAAATATTATTTAAAACAACTAATATGTAAACTTAATAGTTCATATATAAATAAGAACACAATTAACTGAAAATTTTTAGAAAGAAGACCGAAAATTTGACGGCCCAAGTGATTCTCTTTTTATTTAAAAAAAGTTACTTAGAAGACGAGAATGCAAAAAACGGAAAATCTCATTAATCTCGGGTTCAGTTAATTGTGTTCTTATTTATATATGAACTATTAAGTTTATATATTAGTTGTTTTAAATAATATTCGAATTATCGAGATAGCCTAGTGGTAAAACACGTTTTTAATGTAACATGTGAGTTCAAAGGCTTATGGTATGAAATTATTTTCAAACCCAATTTTTTGGATTTGTATTTTTTGGCAAGCTCTATAGTTTAGGAATTTTTTGGCCAAAACTAAAATAGTTCAGATATTGTTTGGCCAAAATTAAAAAGTTCAGTTTTGGTAATTTTCCCAAACAAAATTTTTGGATAAAACGACGTCGTTTTGTCTTAACGGAATCGTTAACGGTTCGTCGTTTCATCTTAACGGATGAGATAACGGTGTGCTGTTTTGGCCAAGTCAGCTACAAGTTTGGGTATTTTCGAAAAGTCAATCAAAGTTGAAGTATTTTTCGGCCAGCTCTACAATTTAGGTATTTTTTAGCCAGAATAAAATAGTTCGGGTATTGTTTGGCATTTTTTCCATTATTTATTTGATCTTAATCTTTCTCAAATATCTCCCTTCTTTTGCAGATGATGTCTTCCTCCTCCGCGTTACCTTTCTGTCGCCTTTCAGCATTGTTCTTCGCTCTCTTTCTCATGCATGTTCTTCTCTCTGCGGTTTGGCTCTCCTCTTCTCCGTTATAGTGGTTGGGCGTATTCTCCGACTTTTCTGCGGTGGCTAAGCGATAAATCTCCGGTGGTGGTGTTCCCGCAGTTCTGGATTTGTGAAGGACCATATCCGGCTTCTCTGCGTCCTCTTATGTCGGATCCAGTTGTTTTCTTCGCTCATGCTCTCGCCGTTGGCAGTTCTTTAGTTCTCCCGGCGGCGGTTTTTAGGTGGTGTCGTGTAGTGGCGTGGTAAGTTGTGGTGGGGAATAGTTATGGGTTTCTTTCCGCTAGCTAGCTTTCTTCATTTGTCGTTCGCTTTAGGTCAACATCGGATTTGGAGGGAGCTTCCGAACGGGTGGTCGTGGACCGAAAATGGCGAGGTTGGAGATGGAGTCCCACTGTCTTCCTCTTAGGCATTGCTCGCGACCGTTGTGGACTGAAAATAGCGTCGATGGTGGTGTGGTTCCCTCTTTCTCCTTTTGCTTAGGCATGTTCGCGTTTGCCGAGTTTGCTCTCTCCTGCTCTCTTCTCCATGTGTCTATGTCGGCTAGTTTCTTGGTGACTTTGGTTTCTCCTCGGCGTTGGCGGCAGGTTACGGAGTTTGTGTCTTCATTCTTTCGGATTTGCTTGTCTTCAACAGAGGTGGCATGCTCGCTTTTCATTTAGGTCATTGTGTTTTTGGTTTAGCGGTTTTTGGACGTTTCGGTTTTAGGGGTTTGCCAAACCGGCTCTTTTGGTGATTTTGGTTTGCATTTTTTGTTATTTTATTTTCCTGCCTTTTTTAATCTCTGCATTTGTATTATATATATATACTAGATGACTCGTCCGCACCCTGTGCGGGGTGAATTTTTTTTTTGTCAACGATTGTTGGACTTAATTAAATTAGTAGAAACACATGTAGTCGTGTATTTGAAACTATAGAAATTGTAGATGAAGCATGATTTTATAGAAAGAGAAACGTAGAATAAAAATGAAAATTTAGAAACTTGAATTCTCTGTTATTGTAAAGAAACACAACAATTATTTGAAAGAAATAACTAAATAGATGATTAAGATAAGTGAACATAAGTTAGGGCCCTTCTATATTTTGAAGGGCAAACCATGCATCTCGTAATGTGTCATAAACAACATTGTTAATCGTCCTTAGTTCCAAATAGCCACATGTTCCCCTTATTACATCCAATAGAAGACCTAAATAATATAGTTCTCCAATTTCTTCTGAATATACTGGTAAAACACATAAATCCGGTTTACCTTTGATGCGGGGTTTCCATTGAAGTTTTTTTTATCTCAAACGAATTTAGTTGTTATTTGTGAATATAGAAGACGTCTTGCTTGAGGATAAATTTGATTGCATTTCATCCAAGCCCGAAATTTATCTTCTTTTTCCTTATATGCCAAATTGTCATCTTCGTCGAAAACAATTTGTGGAGAAGGAAGAACAATAGGTAAAACTTCCATTGGTTTAATAGAACGTCCGGAATAAGCTGTTAAAAATTAGATTTGTTAATTATAATAGTAAGACTTGTTCAACAGAAATAAAAAAGTATGTAATGTAAAAAATAAAGATACCAAAGAGTTCTCAAATTTACCTATAGCCGTTAAAAATTAGATTTGTTAATTATAATAGTAAGACTTGTTCAACAGAAATAAAAAAATATGTAATGTAAAAAAATAAATATACCAAAGAGTTCTCATATTTACCTATAGCTTCCATTAGCAACTCGAGATAGAAATGATAGTAATGAGAAGATGATATAAAATAATAGTACTATGATATTAGAGTTTCTTAGGGATAATATCTTGTTTAAGATTTTGTTTACTAATATCGGCCACATAAATTATACACAAAATAACACAATTTAGAATTTAGGAATTCAAAGTTATTATAGTATCTTCTATTTGATGGAAAGAACATCTCATTGTTATTAGGATATAGTATAATTTAAAATTTTATTTTTACATTCGGTAAGTAATTCAAAATTTGAATTAGAAGATATTTTAATATTTTGTTTCATGAATTTATATTTCTTGTTAAACCAAGATATTCCATAAAAATCAGTATCAAAGTTATTATGGTATGGTAGTAGTTACACTTGTAAGTAAAATATTATTAACATAAAATTTGTAATCATTAATTTGTGTTCTAGAAGGAAAATTCATAAAGGATCAAAACATTCTCTAGATTTAGTGTCATCGGAAAAATACTTTAAATGCAAATTAAAGTAGTTATAAAGTAAAAACTTATATTAAACAAAGAAACATATTAAAGAGAAGTTTTGGTCTAACATGAAAATACATATGAAACATAGGTTTTAGGTACTTAAACATGATTTTGAAGGAGAGTTTTAGGACATGAGTAGTGTTGTTTTCCCAGAACAGTTGAAGGACAATCGTTTGGTTGGCTTCACATTGTTTGCCCACAAAAAATCTCTTAAGCCGCCAACCAAACGAATACGTCGCCTATCAGTATCAGAATGGAAAGCAAGCTCGACAGACCATTTCTGTCCAGCATCATTGACCATCAATATGGTGTTGCCAGCAACTTTCTCTAAATCGTTTGCATCGACAAAAGACTTAGGAAGATACTGCAAAATGAAAAAATATGGATCATGTATCAATATTTAAAACCAAAATACAAAGGAATAACTTACGATTCTGCTTCGTTTGATGTCGTCACTCGTGGCGTTTAAGGTAACAAACTTCTCTTCAGTTCTTTCAAATATCATTTCCTTATTAGTCAAAATATTAGAAAGAGTAAATAAAATGTCTCGAAAATAAGTGAAAAACACTTACTCGTGCTACCTTCTCCAGTCTCTATTTGAGTGGTATTCTCATATGGGATCTCGCAACAGTTTGGTCCGTATTGTTGTACCATATGGAAATTAGCACCTCCACGATACTCAAAAATTAAAAGATCTCCGACTTCTAATGCATGAGCCTTAAAGAACCGTCTCCAGCCTTCTGTAAGCCTATCACCAAATCGTTTGATAGGGAACTGTTCTGGCCTCGCATTAGATGTGAGTTTACCGACTGTTACACTGGTTTTTCCAAGTATTTGATTCTTAAAGAAACTTTTCGGGATTGTCTGCAACACAAAGCTTAAAAATGATTGCAAGAAATAAAATCACTATAAAAATAAACCTTAATGAGAGAAAGAACTAAGATTACATACCATACTCTTTCTACATTTGGCTGGAAACATAGGCTTGAAGAATCGTGGGTTTGTCATCTTCCAATTTGTTTTGAGAAGAATATAGGAAATCATATAAATCATTAATCATTACATGCATTTATAAAAAACAATATCATAACATTCATCTGGAATAAGAGGCTTAAAAAATCAAGGGTTTGCCACCTTATGCAAAACTAATATATATTCAGATAAATCCAAACCATGTTAATTGTAAGAAAATATATATTCTGCAAAGCTACTATATATATTCAGATAAATCCAAAATCATAACATACGTAAATCAAAACAATCGAAATTAGATATTTTGAAGTAGAATAGACAAAATCTAAAAATAGAGAATATCGGAGTAGTTGACAAATCCCTAAAGTATTGTTACAAATTGAAAGTTGGTATTTTTTAATAGAAATCAATGAGTAAAAAAGAGAAATTTACATGAATAAGATATAGTAAACACAATTGTTCATTGACAATCTTTTTTCTCAAAATAAAGATTTCTAACCCTAGATTTAGGAGAACTCTTAGTGAAATAGTTCTAGATCGCTGTAACACACTTGAAGTAGATTACCTTGTTTCCCGAGTTGTTGAATGCAAAAAACTTTCTCGTAAAACAATCTCTGTCTACCGAACTTTAGTTGTGTTAGTTTATCTTCTAGATCGCTGTTTACTTTCAATTTATGCTCTAACGAACAAATATATTTTCCATTAAGAAAATCAAGGGGTTTGCCATCTTCTGCAAAACAATTTGTGTTGGTTTATCTTCTAGATCGCAGAGTAATTTGGGCTTAATCCCAATCTCTTAATGGATTTTAATATATTAGCTATTAGATTTAAAAAAATATATATTCTAAGATCGTGTCCAATAAAGTGAGTCATTTGAGGAATTTATTCACATCACGTTTTTATGTTTTGTGTGAAAATAATGAAATATTACGAAATTAAAACACCAGTTTATTTGTGTAAGTGTATTGTTTAAACATATAATATATCTACATATAGCTACTCATTATACATGTTTTGTTTTAGCATTAGTTATGTCATATGGATAATATATTTCAAATCCACCTAAAACCTCTTTTCTCATGATGATAAATTTATTTTGATTAGAATTCAACATTAAACAAATTGCGTTAGATGATATTATATATGAAATTAAAATTATGTAGTAAAAAGAGCTGATGATACTGGACATAAGAGTTGTTAACATTAACGATACATATGTTTTTTAAAGTAACATAAAGATGATCAACATATCATCTAATCCAAAAATAAAATTTTAGTAAAGTCTTTGAAAACAGGGACATAATTTACCATAGCTTTAACCAGGAAGGGATATTATCTTCAGGATATTGGTCAGGTACGAGATTTGGACAACTACAAAATAGAAAACAATGTATGAATTCCGGAAATCATATAAAGCATATTGCATAATGAGTTGCATTATGGTTAATATTCAAACCGTTGTGAAATCCATTAAAGTCAGAATTCTTTGTTTGATCGTACATAATCGTAGAAATCCCTTCTTTTGCTTTGAGCCAAGTTATACCCATAACTAAAATTTAAACACAAACAGTATTAACATTGTAAACAATAGAGAAATCAAAAGTATCATCAATCATAAACACAAACATGTAATAGACAATGAATTCATTATAAAAAGATACAAAAGTTAATTTAGAACCAAACCATTTATTGGATTTATGTAGAAGTAACGGAGAATAACATATAGATGTCTATCAGCCTCCTTCCAAAACCTTTTTCTTAGTTCCTTAGCATCTTCCCCATATATTAAACATTCAACACTCCGGAGGCTAGAAAAAGTAATGATTTCAAGATTTTTATTAGAGACAGACAACAGAACATATGTGAAGAAGATTATAGTCATCTGTTTAACTAACTTTAGATCGCGAATTGTAAACCGCAGCTTTTGCCTTGTATAATTTTCTTCAAGTTTTCCAACATGTGTAACTACACCAAGGACATCTATAATGGAGAAATAAAATCATTAAGAGCTCTATACCTTAATTCTCAATTTAGTTAAAAATATAATGTCAACCAGAGATTCGAATAACAACATTAATATAATCCGATAAAGGAAAAATATGTATTCATTAAAAGTTACCTATAGGATATTCATCAGAGACTCTCCCATCTACGATATCCGAAATTGATTTATATTACACAAAATGACCTTCCAGAATATTATCATAAGTAAGGCAGAAAGATGTGTTTAACCAGAATATGAGCTTGAAATCGTGAAGGGTCAACGACCCTCAAACCATGTTATGTAACGAAATTTCTCAATAAAAGGTTCAAGAATAGTAGCTTCTATTGCGGTACCCTAAAACAACAAACGAATACAGTAACAAAACATGCAATAGTCAAATAAACAAAACAAATTATAGAGTAAAGGAGAGATTACCTCTTCATCCACCAAAAGCATTCGGATGGTTGGTTCAGAAAACCTAACACACATCCAAACACGGAGAAGCATCACTTTTAGGTCCCAAAAGCAAGGAATAAAGTTATTGATGCGAGAAATTTGTTTAAACGTTTGAGGAGCCATTTATTTAGATTATAAGAAAAGTTTGAAGAACAAAAGTTATTCGAAATTAATTGTTTTGTCTCAGTAAATGGTAAGAAAACGAAGCATCTAGGATTTTAAAATTAAATAGTTTCCAAATTTGGGAGTAAAATGTGTGAAGTGGTAAAAGATGTAATAATTATAAGCCACAACCATTTGTTTAGAAAAAACTAATTGGGCCACAATCGCTAATAATCTTTTTTGGCCTTAGCCCACATAAATAATCCATTTTTATTTGAAATTAGATAGCTTTGTAAGTTTATGAAGTTTAAATCATTTAATATTGTCCATAAACCCAATCAAGGTTAAATTACAATAAGCGGCTACAATATTAGGACTTCTGATGACAATCAAAGTATCTATATTAACCAAACATTGTATAAATAATATATACCTTACGACATTTTTAAAAGATCACAATTCTATGAACTTAATTGATTTTCTTTATCAGAATCGGGACCACCTTTTTCATATGAAATGAAATGTGGTCGTCCCGATTCTGATTAAGAAATTCAAATAATTACATAAAATTGTGAACTTAGAAAAGTGAAAAATATATATTTGAATAATAATTTTCTCTCCAAGTATATCATTGAAATCGTCGAACAATCATTTTAAAGATGAAATAAACACTCATAATAATAATGATTTTGTGAAGAGATGAATAATTGAAAGGGGAGTTGTTCAATCTTAATGAAGGTTAAATGTTACATTTTTAATTTGACGGCGTAAAATACCTAACCCAAAGTTGTTATGAATATATTTTTCTTTTTTTTATAATTATATAGATATATTGAACCTCTGAAAGATAATATTCAAATCTTTGTTATGGAAGATAAAACATATTTTGTTATATGATTCCGTAAATTTTGTTTACTGTTTTGTAAAGTTATTTAGAGAATATTTTTGTTATCAATATATATATATATATATATATATATATATATATATATATATATATATTTTAATTACCAATATATATTAGATATAAACTATATCATTGTGTACAACAGAAGTTGTTATTGTTGAGGTTAATTTACTACGATTTGTTATAATGATAAATTGGAAGCAAAACTAACCGAATAAATGGAAAATTCAATTAAACAACACGAACTGTTTGAATAATACGAAAATAATAAAAACCAATTGTAACACAAAAGAAGATACGACACCAAAATGTAAAGTATCCTTCTTTTTAAGGTTTCCTTGTCTTCCTTCTTAATCTTTTTTGTAACAGATTCATTTTCTGAAGGGAATTTCTAGCAGATACTAATCCAATTAGGCAATCCTGGTCTGAATTCCAAGCCTAGGATCTAGGGTTCATGTAATTGAATCATTGGGATCTCAGAATTACCTGGTGATTAGCAGCGGAAGATTTGCAGATAATCGAGATCTAGAGCGCCTCAAATGCTGCGCCTCAAATGCTGCGCCTCTACTGGTATCCACACGCACACAAACTGAACAGCAGGGATGCTAGTGCCTATAGAGATCCAATCTCTTCAGAGGTTTCTATTCAAGTTCTGGTGGCTGTGAATTAGGTTAGAAAACAGTTTAGGTCGACCATATATCTTATATATGTCGACTTAAACCGTAACGGAATTAACCAACGATTAAACCGAATTAATCGGGTAATCCGCGAGTTGCATCGATCGACACACTCTTTGTGTCGATCGACACTGCCCCAGAATATTGATATCGAATGCATATCAAATATGCATTCACTAGATCATTACATTAATGATCAACCTCGTCTTTAACGTCCAGTTTGCTTAGGTGTGTGACCCTGTAGGATCATATAACACTAGCAATGAGTTCTCAACTCATTGATCATAAGTGGCTTCTAGCAAAGCGTTATGACTACCTAGTGTTATGTGATTGTCTCATCTCGACTATACGACTTTCACTTAGAGTAAGTGCAATAGATTTCAGAACATTCCCAACAATCTCCCACTTGTACTGGAATCATCCATTCCTTTAATCCCTTCGTCACTATATCTCGATCTGGCATAAGGCAAGATCTGTGTCACCCTTATTTAGCCAAGATCATGTTCATCGAACTCCGATTTATACTGACAAGACAAACGACTGACAATCACCTCGTTTGAGTGTGGCCACACATTTCTCAGTATCAAATCTTCGATGGGCCCTGAGATATTTATCTCCTGTTATATAGGAGGGACAAATCCCATCTTGTTCCATCCCTGTCTCTTCACACGCTTCATGATACGCCCAATCAATGCCTTTATAGTCACCAGTTACGGCTGACGTTTGACAAGGTTAAAGCGGACCAATTCACATGTAAGAAAACATGATGAACTCAGGTCTAAGGACTATACTCTATAGTCGTAATGAAAACTCTCATGACACTTATATAACTATCCCGTAGAGTTCTCATCAGTGGGTCATGTCCGATCCTGTGTTCTCCAACACATATCTATGTGATTGACTTTAATACTCTTATTAATGACTCCATGAAACTTAGTCATCAGTCACCTCACATACTAGTCTCACGCGGTTGTTAATGTCCAATTTTAACAACCTTGACCAGGGACCAATCATAATTTAAGTCATTTATTATCTATAGGGTTTCATGATCAAGTCACATACTTGATGACCTATAAAATGTCATAAATTACTTTGGGACTATTATTTAATAACCATTATTAAATAATACAGATGTCAGATTTCAATAACATAATCAAATTATGTTTATACGAACATCATATCATAACTAAAATTAATAACAATGACTCCCACTAAAATTAAGATCACATTTTAAGACATCTAATGCCTTTAGCAGTAGCCTGACCCTCATTCGCCCTTGCTTAGCGTGTGTCGAAAGACACTGCGTCTTGCTAAGAGTAATACCAAGAGTCATTTGCACGAAGCCCTTCTTGGAATCCTGCATATTGGACATGTGCAAGGCCTTATCACTATAAGTATCTTGACACAATCCAATTAGCTTATCCAATCTATTTCTATGGATTCTTATTCCAAGAATGTATACGGTTTCTCCCATAATTTTATCGAAAAAACAACTTTCGAATCAAGTCTTAACAGACTGAAACAATGGAACTTCATCTCCGAGAAGTAGTATGTTATCAACATACAATACTAGAAATGCAACTGCGCTCCCACTAGTCCTCTTGTAAACACACGGTTCCCTTTCGTTCATGATGAAGTCAAACCTTTTGACTGCTTCATCGAAACGAAGATTCCAACTCCGAGATGCTTGCTTCAATCCATAAATGGATTGATGAAGCTTGCATATCTTCCTAGCTTCATTAGGATCAATGAAAAACTTCAGGTTGTGTCATGTACACATCCTTTTCCAGAATTCCATTAAGGAAAACTGTTTTCACATCCATCTGCCAGATTTCATAACCATTATGAGTGGCGGTTGCTAGGAGAATCCGAATGGACATTAGCACGGTGTCTGGGATTAGGTTTCTTCACAGTCAATACCATGAATTTACTTGAAACCTTTTTGCCACCAACCTAGCTTTGTACATCTGAATATAACCATCCATGTCATCTTTTCTTCTTGAAAATCCATTTACTCACAATGGCTTCTACACCATCGGGTAAATCAACCCAAGTCATACTTGGTTCTGTGACATGGATCCCATTTCGGATTCAGCGGCTTTCATCCATTTTCGGAGTCAAGGCCCATCATTGCTTCTTCAAAATTCGCAGGCCCGTCACTTTCAATGATCAGTAGATCACGGCAATTGGTTACGAGAAATCCATATTTCTCGGGTTCGTGACGGATCCTTTCGGATCTGCGAGCTTCAGTTTTCTGTAAAAGTCGCGCACACATATCTCATATGTATACTTTTACCACGACCTAATTAACCAAGATTTAAACCGTAGTTAATTAAGTCATAAACCAAAATCAATATTTGGTTCGCGATCTGTGTCGATCGATGCAACTTTGTGTCGATCGACACTTCTTTAGAAACTCGCCATTTAAATGTATATCGAATATACATTCACCAGATCCTTTATAAACTCTAGGCACCACAGGTGCAGGTTCTACAACTCTTTGTAGATCCAACTGCTGCTCTTCCTCATCAGGTTGAGCAGTCTCCTGTGATTTTCAAATTTCTTCGAGTTGTACTTTTACTCCCACTGTTCTTCTTGGAAAGAAAGTCTTTCTCAAGTAAACATAGTTCCGAGCAACAACCAATTTGTTCTCGAATTGGTTGTAAAAGTAGTATGCCTTGGTTTTCTTAGGATAACCAACGAAGTAGCATTTATCAGATTTGGGTGTGAGCTTATCAGAGATTTAAACGTTTTATATAAGTCTCGCAACTCCAAATCTCCATGATGGATAAATCATAAACATTTACATTCCACATCTCATGTGGTATCTCTGTAACTGATTTTGATGGAACTCTATTTAAAGTAAACTCAGACATTTCTAGAGCGTATTCTTAGAAGGATAATAGAAGATCTAAGTGACTCATCATTGATCGAACCATATCTAATAAAGTCCGATACAGGAGGAGTGAATTGTGAAACACTTTCACAATCACTCAGATGATCACTAAATTCTTGACCTAAGTATTCACCTCCATGATCTCATCGTAGAGGTTTAATACCTTTGCCAAATTGATTCTGTACTTCATTTTGGAACTCTTTGAACATTTCAAAGATTCTGACTTATGTCTTATAAATAAGGCATAACCGTACCTTCTGAAAATATCAGTAAAGGTAATGAAGTACTGAAATTTTCCTCTAGCACTAATGCTCATCGGTCCATATACATCCGTATGTATAAAGCCCAATAAGCTTCTGGCCCTTTCATTTTGATCGTTCGCAACCTGTATCGACCGACGCACCGTTTGTGTCAATCGACACTACCTCTGTTGAAAGGAGCCTTTGTCATTTTACTTAATAAACAAGATCCACTTTACTCATTATGATTCTCAATCAGATGAGCCCAAAAGCCCATCACTATGGAGCTTCTGAATCTATTTCTCATTTATGTAGCCCAAAACGACAATGCCAGAGAGAAGTTTGACTCGTATCATTTGACTTGAATCTCTTGGTATTAATGTTATAGTTAGGCACATTCTGGTTTAGAACATAAAGTCCATTCTCTAATGGATTGCTACTATAAAATATATCACTGTAATCAAATGAATAACACTTATTCTTAACTTGAAAACTGATATTCTTCCATATCCAAACAAGGAATGGAAATAATCTTTCTGCTCCTAGCAGGTACATAGTAGCAGTTTTGAGTTCAAAACATGCCATAAAAGGAAAAACAAATGAAATACTCCTACGGTTAATGCAGCAACTCTTGCTCCATTCCCACTCAGAGGTCCACTTGTCCTTTCTCCATAGTCCTACTTTTGCTCAGGCCCTGCACATTTTCACAAAATATGAGTACCACAGCTGGTATCCAATACCCAATAAGTAGGACTATAAGAAGTAACATTTACTTCTATAACATAATACCTGAAGAAGAAGTCTCGTACGTCTTCTTCAGCTTCTCATAATCTTCCAAGAATTTATTGCAGTTTCTTTTCAAATGCCCATAACCATTACAATAACGGCACTTAATATCTTCAGAAGGACTGGTTTTAACCTTAGGAACATGGCCAGACTCGTTTGGATTCACAATCGAGCTCGTCTTGCCATCACCTTTGTTCTTACCAAGGTTCTTAAACTTTTTACCCTTTTGTACCATAAGGACATTTGGGGTGTCCTTCTTGATGTTAGGTTCAGCAGTCTTAAGCATCCCATGCAATTCAGTCAACGTCTTCGTCAAGTTGTTCATGTTGTAGTTCATAACAAATTGATCATAGCTTGACGGCAGTGACTGTAGAATGATGTCAGTAACCAACTCTTGAGTAATGGGACAATCCAGTTTCCCCAGGTTATCAATATAACCCATCATCTTAATGACATGAGGACTAACTGGTTCGCCCTTTGGTAGCTTGCACTCAATCAGAGATCTAACCGTCTGATATCTCTGAGTTCGTGCCTGCTCCTGAAACATACTTTTCAGGCCAATGATCATCTGTATTGGCGACTCCACGTACTCATATTGCTTCTGCAATTCCGAGTTCATGGTAGCCAACATGAGACAACTCACATCCACCGCATCATTAGAATGCTTATCCCAAGCATCCTTATCTGACTGCCAGGCATTGGCTTGGTACTTCTTGGGGAGAATTTTCTCAAGGACATAGTCCTTTTTCTCCTGTTTGAGAACAATTCTCAAGTTCCGATACCATTCAAGAAAGTTGGATCCATTTAACTTGTCCTTCTCATGGACGGATCGCAGGGAGAAATTGTTACGATGGTTTGTGCTATACATAGCTGAAAAACAAGGGAGGTTTTAGTTATGATGTTCAAGAAATGAGAAGTCTTAACTATTAAGAAAACTCGCATTATATTCAAACAATGTTTCCTCAGATGAATATAATGATCCAAGACCCTTACTTCACTAAACTTGAGTGAGCCACTGGCTATCACCCAAATTTTAGCTATCTAGGTAAGCAACTCTTTGCTAGTTATATCCAATATAACTCTTGGTTGTGGATTGACATCTCATGTCCAATCCACCTGATGTCTCTGAGCCCAAAACGATTTTGATGGCCCAGTCATGTAAACCAATCTCTTCAGTCATGTAATTGTTGATGTCTTGCACTGCAAGTCCATCAACACGATTACCTTCTGCCTTACTCATGAAATTGTGGACATCTTGCACTGCAAGTCTATCGCACAATTAGATGGGTCTTGACAGTTGACAAGATTGGAAAGACATCAAGTATCACTTGATATTTGGTTGAGGAACGGAACCATTTAAAACGTTTAGTTTTATTATGTTTTAATTCTTCTAATTAAATGATTTTTTTTGGTTTGGTACTGTGGTTTCAGGTTCCATAACCTAAAACATCGAATCTGGTGTCGACCGACACTACTTTAGTGTCGATCGATGCAGATTAACCAAAACCCAATCTGCGATAACCGATCAATCCAATTGATCCGGTTTTGAGTACCGGTCAGTGTCGATCGATGCTACATTAGCATCGGTCGATACCAACCCAATCGCAATAAACCATTCTTAGCGTTTAACCATCATTAACCAAGCTCAATAACCGGTCTAATCCAATTGAACCGATTCATCAATCTCGCGAGGTTTGTGTCGACCGACACAACTCTTGTGTCGATCGACACTAGGCGAAACATAAGTTTTATTCGGGTTTTCGTCCTGTGTCGATCGACGCCGGATTGGCATCGATCGACACCATGCGAAAAACCCTAAATTTTTTTGTTCGGGTTTCGCCCTGTGTCGATCGATGCCGGATTGGCATTGATCGACACCATGCGAAAAACCCTAAATCGTTTTTCGAACAAAACCCTAAACTAGGTTACTTTGATCAAAACGAGTTTTAGCATGCTTGTATCAATCATACAGAGATCCAGATTCAACCAATCTAATCAACATGCTACAGATTCAATGGAACCCTAAAGCTCTGATACCACTGAAGGGAATTTCTAGCAGATACTAATCCAATTAGGCAATCCTGGTCTGAATTCCAAGCCTAGGATCTATGGTTCATGTAATTGAATCATTGGGATCTCAGAATTACATGGTGATTAGCAGCGGAAGATTTACAGATAATCGAGATCTAGAGCGCCTCAAATGCTGCGCCTCTACTGGTATCCACACGCACACAAACTGAACAGCCGGGATGCTAGTGCCTATAGAGATCCAATCTCTTCAGAGGTTTCTATTCAAGTTCTGGTGACTGTGAATTAGGTTAGAAAACAGTTTAGGTCGACCATATATCTTATATATGTCGACTTAAACCGTAACGGAATTAACCAACGATTAAACCGAATTAATCTGGTAATCCGCGAGTTGCATCGATCGACACACTCTTTGTGTCGATCGACACTGCCCCAGAATATTGATATCGAATGCATATCAAATATGCATTCACTAGATCATTACATTAATGATCAACCTCGTCTTTAACGTCCAGTTTGCTTAGGTGTGTGACCCTGTAGGATCATATAACACTAGCAATGAGTTCTCAACTCATTGATCATAACTGGCTTCTAGCAAAGCGTTATGACTACCTAGTGTTATGTGATTGTCTCATCTCGACTATACGACTTTCACTTAGAGTAAGTGCAATAGATTTCAGGACATTCCCAACATTTTCGCCAAGCTTAAAGAGATGCAATCTTCTGATTTTTTTGATGTTGATGGTGTAAGTGATAGGACCATTGATGCATCAGAATTATTCTCCATAACCGAGGTAAGCATAAGAGGTCCCTAATCAAATAAAAATATTAGCATATTTTTGTTCAGCGTTTAACATAATGTTTTAAAATGAGACAAATATATTACGTACCTGAGTCGAATTAGTCAAATTCTCAAATTCATCAATTGCAGAGTCATCATCCCAGAATAACTCCACGACATATGGATTCTTTGACACCTTTTGAACATTGTCCTTAGGAATGGTAACTTTGAATAGACACTTGCGACCAATCAAATCAAATAATTCAGTAGGGAGATAATATGGATCCTCCTAAGAACACAAAGTAGAAAACAACAAATTATCAATATATAAAGTTGTATAGTTTCTAAAGAAAAGCAAAATTCAAATACCTGAATTTTCCTTTTGTATTCGTTGTAGATATTGTCTGCCGATCTCTTCACAAGCTTATCTACAATTTCATCAAATGTGAAGAATTTGGCTTCACCCTTGGAATAATCAGACACGCGGAAGATCAAATAATATCTATAGCATGCACAAACAATATATAAACCAAATGCATTAGATATATAAACTAAATAACACATCATACTTATAAACAAATTACACTGATCAAAATACTTATAAACAAATTACCTTGCAAAGACATTTTTCACATCGCCACATGTTTTACAGTTATATAAGGGTTCAGACTCTTCCTCATCTTCAGAATATGATCCGTACTGAAGCACTTTCAGTTTGCAAACTTCGCATGCTTGAAAAACCATTTTTTTTAATTGTCAATTGAGACAATTATGGAACACGTAACCACCTTACCATGCTGAACAACAATAAAATTATCAATTAATTATAGTAAGGATTTCAACTAAATATAAATATATTTTTAAGTTAAAATATAGATAACTAACCCTTTCCGATTGCAAAATGCCAAGTAAAATCATTCTATTATTCTTGTTGAAAAATTCGGTACGCAAATCCAAAAGTGGACCCGATCCAAAAGAAACCATGCTTTTCTCAGACTTGATAATCAGAGCTTGAGATTCTTTTGGTATACTGTAAAATATATTTTGAATGAAAAGATGAACTCTTTAATTGAAAATGTTACGAATATTCTTTAAAATATAATGTACCACATTACCTATCCAGCCACTTTGATATCTTAGGGTTGTTTTCATCTCCGAATGAGAGTTGGGTCGAGTTATAAGCATTAGCGATGTACAGCTTCACTATATTTATGAAAATTTAAAGTTAACCATTAATGTTAAACACAAAATAACCAATATATTAGTTTAACCGAGTAATTACTTCCATATTCTTTGATCCATGCAAACCGGATAATAACCACTACAGGAGCTGAGCTATTGGTGGAAGTATAGTCAATCACTTGTTTGGTATAATCTTCCCACAAGGTGCAAGGCAATGCATCATCTCTGTACTCGGATAGACGATAAAATCATAAAAAGTTTTAAACTTTATATTGGAATTATAACGATTAATATTCTAACACATTATCTTTTATGTATAATTCAAGCTTGGTGTTGTTTTCAGACTTGCTTTTAGTATTGACATTTTCAATAGCACCCATGTGGACAATGACTCCCATAACATCTTATATCGGTGAAACAATACTTAACAACTATTTATTGAAAAGTGTAATATAAGGGACAATAGGTATATTATAAAATAGCATCTTACCGATTAAAACTCTTTTGTCATGAGATCCCTCGAGAATTTGAGATATTGTATAACAATACTTATTGTGATTCTCAATCTCAAAATCTTCCAATGGTTTTGTTTTTGTAGTACGGGTGATTGAAAATTTGTAAGTAAGATCACTTGGACGAAAGTCGCCAACATACTCCTTGGAAGAAAAAACATTAACCATAACATTTTTACCTATCTGAAGACATGCCTTATGTTTGCTTAATAAGGACTCCTCACATGATGCTTGAACTCTTGTTCCCTAAAGAAAGTGAGAAGAAAATATATAAGTATACAAATGAACAATATCATAACGAACATAAACCAAAACAAATGTCTTTCTCGTACCTTTATGTCAGACCATATCATTTCTATCACGCTTCCAGACTTAGAGTTAAACAAAGTCCATTGTGCTAATACCCTAACCTGGATCTTCTCGGTCTCGAGGCTTGTGTCTATGTTTTCCAGCAAAACATAATTCGAACGACATCTGCGAGGAAGGTTCTTATTGGTCTCAACTAATTCTCCCATTTTATAAAATCTCGATCTGGTTTTAAAGTGAATGACAAATAAGTTCAATATCGAAGAATATATATAGTAGTTTGGAAACCTAACGGATCAGCCCACAATATTAATATAAAGAATATTGTGTTTCAACTAATTTGGAATATTCTAGATTTAAAGATTTTCCGTTACACATTAGTATTTTAAAATTACTATAATCACTGGGGGAGAATAAATTATTTGTAATATATAATTTAGGGAAGAAGTTAAGATTGCGTCTCAACTAAATTGTAATATTCAAGATTATAAGATTTTCGATTACATAATAGAAATTTTCTATATATGATTGCGTCGTATATGCCTAAAGTAAATTTGATTATTACTCTTGATTGTTAATAGTTAAGTTATTTTAGTGAGGGTGTTATTTAATATTTGAAAAATAAAGAACTTAATGAGTCACAAAATCGTCGCAAATATTCAACCAGGATATTGATTAACTACCCAATATATAATAGATATCCTCAGCATTTAAACACAAATCTACTATATAAGAAGGTGTAGTGGACTTGTGAAGACGTATTTTGATCATTAGAATTCATGGTTTGAACAATGGTTTTTGTTTGAAGACAATTTAACCTTCTTAATAGTATACACAAACATTTGCTCTGTTCAGAAGAATAAATAAAACAATAGTATCAAACACAATATTAACACATGCATTCAAGAAAGATATATGGATATGACATTCTAATGGGTTAAATTCCGTGATGGTCAGTTTTTTTTAAACTCATTAATTTCAAGAAGAGCACCGTCCATAATAGCCTGAACACAATCACCAACAGATGTTGCAATCCAATCATCTGTCAAATTAATAATTATAAACAATAAGTGAATAATGGAAACTATAACAACGGATACGAAACGTAAATAAACAGAGTCTCTCAAACATACCGTTTCTAAAAATAACCTTAGCAAACCTCAAGATGAAAACCATAATGTAATCATCATTATCCTCATAAGATTTTTGAAACTTTTTAGCCTTGTCGACACCGAGCTCACAAAGCAAGGGTGGTATGTTATTTGGGTTTCTGAAGACCTTCAGTGTTTATTTGGAGATGGGTTTTCTATTTTTTGAATAATAACTTACTTCACCGAGAAAATAATTCAAAGGATTAAATGGACAGATAAAGAAGAAAAAATAATCATTTTATTATTAAAATATGCTTTCGTAATGCAACAATAAAAGTATACAAATATGAACTGTAAAAAAACAAACAAAGCAATATCTACTATATATTATCCTTCTCTTGAATACTTCATTGACTTCGTGCTTAATCTTCTTTCTGTGTGAAATTTAATCAACACCGAATGGTGAGAAGTTATCTAGCAAATAAAGATTAGTGAGACGAACCATACAAAACGAAAAATATTTAAAGAAATTTCATAATAAATTGCTGATACATACATATCGTATGGCTTCATATAAAACAAAGCTACAAATTCATACCAATCCAAACAAAATGATTCAAACAATGTAAAAGCTAAAAAAATGGATACCTATCTATCGTTTGGCTTGGTTTGAAATATAGCTGCCAATTCATCAAAACCACAAAATGATTATTACAATGTAAATTGTAAGATAATAGTTACCTATCGTTTGACTTGATATGTTACATACCTGCAAAATCATCAAAACCACATAACAAATGATTGTAAGCATGTTAATTGTAATTGATATAGTTACCTATCGGTTGGCTTGGTATGTTACATACCTGCAAAATGATCAAAACCACATAACAAAATTATAAGCATGTTAATTGTAAGTGATATAGTTACCTATCGTTTTGCTTGGTATGTTACATACCCGTAAAATCATCAAAACCACAGAAACAAAATTAGAACAATATTAATTTGCAAACAAAATAAATGCTTCGAGATGTGGATGTTATGAATCTGGTAGAGACTTTATTTATAAGGATAATCATATTTAGGGTTGCACTAAGTTTTCGAAATCTTATATTAGAAGATTAGTATATTCCGTGGGATATTTTTTCAAATTTGATAATTATTATCGATACTTATTAGTTGCTAAATTTTAGGCTGGACTTTAGTTTGAATTTGAAAAATAAAGAAATAAAATATGAGATAAATAAAAATTGTAATCTAAATTATGGGAAGAAGTTAAGATTACAATTTGAAAGTTTAGGAAATCACATTTAATTTTTTTTAATTTGATTAATTGTCGATTTTTTGTTTTTTAAATGAAAAACTTTCCTAAACGAATTTAAAATTATTTTTAATGTCAAAAATGCTCTCAAGCAATCAAAACATTTTATTAAAGCGATGTCATCAATAATATTATAATTTTGATTGGTCAAGAATCATCCACATCAGCCGATTCAATAATTCGAATTCGCAAATAATATATAGTATTTATATATACGTATTCACCATCGAATTGGATCATGTTTTTTTTTGTCAACTGCGCAATTAAGTTTGTATTTTATTTAGGGTCATAAAACATTTAATGTGAAATAAATAAAATAAATGGTTTTGTTCAGACTTTAAGTGCCGACAAATCCAGCTGTTTTAATGGAAACGATACCTGCTCATCTACTGGTAATAAAAATAATGATTGGATATTATTTAATGCTAAGTAATGACGTGGCCGATCCCTGAACGTGACAAAATCCTTCCGAACTTTTTTTATAGTCAATTAAATCCTTTAGAAGTTAATCATGAATTAGAGCTTTAAATCGGATTTGTTTTGTTTTTTATCCTGCTCATAATACGTAGAGATATCAATGGTGATTGAAACATGAAGCTTGATGCATATAGTTCGTGGCATTTTAGGATGTGTTATAAGTCAAATCCATATAGGTTTATAGCTTATGCAAATTGATTCATGTTGCCTTATAGGTCAACTGATACAATAATCATTTCTTTTGTCAACCTTATATATTAGTTATTTATTACTGAAATTTTTAATTGATATAAAAGTTTATAGCACATAATATTTGAAATAATTGGACAATGGAAAATGTGATTTAGATGTGGATGTCATGGTATGGCCGTTAGTGGGGAGTAAATTCACAGAAAATCAATATCCAACTAGTTTCTTTCGTTGATGTTCCAACTTACAGGCTCGTCCAAATAAAACAAGATAGAATTCTAGAGAACAAAAAAAGCAAAACAATTATAATCCAATTCAAAACTGATCAGGCATCTCGAGAGGAAAATGTATTTTAGATTTTGAAAGAAAAAAGCATTTTGTAATTTTAAATTTATTCTTCAGTAAATAGTTTTTTCCGACAAAATTAGAATTTTATTTATCATAATAATGAAAGTCATTGTACAAAATTTTAGTTAACCAAACAGGTGGATAAATACATTCCGAGTAAAATAGTACTTATAGTTATACACAAAAAATGAAATAAAATATAAATATGACAAAAAAATAGAATTTTTTTTGTGTGTACAAACAACGATTATATTAATCTTAAATACAGATTACAAGTAGAAGGCTCTTTGCCGAAGAGAACAACACTCTTGTTACATAAATGAAAATCAAAGCATTATAAAGATAGGTTATACGGTTTAAATCGTAGACAAAAACCGGAAGCTTCTTCAAAAGGGCTTCTAAGATCGAATTTGAGTCAATCCATTCTTCTAACAATAAAGGCATAATGAAGAAATATTTAGCTCGTGCACAATTGGCTACTGAGCTTTGAAGGAGATTCTCCATAAAGGAGAAGATTGATGGAAAAGTTCTCTCCATAAGGGAGGAAGATGGTAAAAGTGATTTCTCCAAAAAGGAGGAAGTTGGTCTCTCCCAAAAGGAGGAAGATGTTTTTCCCATGAGGCTAGATATGGTTAATAAACCCGTTGAAAACTTATCAATATTCAAGTCCAAGAACGTACATTGTTGAGATTTGTTGGCCGGTGAAAGCTCATGACGAAGACCTTGGTACGAGATTTGGTACGGGATGGAGACTTCTTTCATTGGTTGAAGGATACAAACATGGCCCTCCTTTGATAGAATAAGATAGTGGTTGAAGTCCACTTGCGAACTTAAAGAAATTAAGGCCCAAGCCCATAAAGACAGTAATGACTGACGGGTGGAAGGCTGGTCGGAGAGATCCAGATCGGCGGCCTCACAAGCGCATGTCACAGTAACGCCGAAGAAAGCAGAATCTCCCATTTTCGACCTACAAAAGGATCTTGCCACTGCTGTAAAGGGTCCGATGGTGTTGATTTCTAATGGCAAAGATCGCGGACCAGCAGAGTCGAGAGGAGCTGCGTGAAATGATAGATCTGTTAGGCAAGGCGGTAAAAATGGATCTATTGGCACCGGAGAAGTTAAGCTTTGAAATAAATCAAGCTTTGCAGTCGTTGTTGGTTGATTCCATCTCAGGGAGCACGCGACTAATTGGTCCGATTTTGAGTCGGAAGCAGCTTCAACGGTGGAGTTGCCGCCGGCAAGGGAGGATGTAAGTCGATTACAAAGCAAACTTAGGTCACGATGGCGGCTGTGTTTGACATTTAAGAAAGTTCTTCGGAGAAAGTCCGAGAGGATTTCAGATCCGGTTGAAGGGGGTAGATCCACTGCGAAGATGGAGGTCACCACAAAGAGCAGCGCCGTCAGATTCAGAAGAGAGGTGGTGGCATTGGCCGATTTGCATCCGTCGTGGCTGAAATGGAGCAAACTGCCGCTCCATAAATCTGGTCGCTAAAGTAGAAGACTCTAAAAAGGCGTTGGGGAAGTAAAAAACGAGCTCAGGAGATTTAGGAGGAGCCAAAGAACCGGAAAGAGCAGACGACGCCGGCGAGCTTGTGCTCCACTGGCGTCGGCGGCCGACATCTTTTTTGTTGTCTCGATATGCATGTCAGAGAGAAAGCTAGGACGAACTCTCAAACTCAATACTTCGTTAAGATACAAAAATTAGAAACTACTACAAGAAAAATAACAACAGAAGAAACATAAGCTACGAAGATATCCTCAACTGAAATCATCGTTGGAGTATGTTGTAGCTGAAGTGAGTCGGAGGTGCAGAGTGTAAATAACTTATTTTTAGGCTCAATTGCAAAATTACCTCCGAAATTGATGTTGACCAGAATAAAAGAAAAAAAATGTCAGACTTCTAAAGATGTCTGAAAACAAGAGAAAAAATATCAGACAACACTAGACGTCTGAAATGCAAAACGTTGTCAGACGGCTATAGAAATCTGAAAAACTGAAATTTGGTTAACGCTGGAAATATCCCAAAAATGCGAAATTTTTTATTAGACTTCCCTCGCTGTCTAAATATATTTTCAGACTGCAATAGAAGTTTGTTACAAAAAAGTTAACCCCAAATTTTTTTTGGTCAACCCCCAAAATACCTCCTATTTTTTGTCAGACAACAGTAAAAGTCTGAAAATTATCAGACTTCTCCAAGAAGTCTGATAAAAAGTCAAATTTAAAAATCAAATGCAAAACTACCTTTTTTCGTTCTCAGACTTCATAAGCTGTCTGACAAAAATGTCAAAAATTTACAAAATTGACTGCATATGTTGTCTGATGGCTGTCAGACTGCATCCGTTGTCTGCCAATTTGATTTCAATTACAAAATACCCTCTTTTTCAGACTGCCATAGAGGTCTGGCAAAACTACTGTCATACTGCTATGGAAGTCAGCAATTTTAAAAACTTTAAAAACACATTTTTTTGTATATTTATGATTAATTTCATTGATTTTAATTTTTATAAATGTATGTTAGTTGTATATGTTCCTCCTGCGTGAGTTTTACATTCTTATGTTTAGTAATTATATTTAATCAATTTTTGAATAATATTAGCAATGTAGCTAATAGAATCAGACTTCGCAAAGAAGTCTGGCTTTTTCCATAAGATCTCTAATGTGATTTATACGTGTTTGTTTATACATATAATGATTCAGTTACCTGTTAATTTTGGTGAATGGGTTGTGAGAGACCAGATTTGGCATTTTGTGGTTGATAAGTTCAAAGGAGGGCGGTTTATCACTTTGCGTGATGGTTATACACATCAAGAACTTGGTGGAGTTATCATATCCATTACCAGAAGCACTCTTGAAACAAATGGATCCTGATAGCCCTCTGGTTTATGTCAAAAATGATAGGCAAGTAAGGACCATGGTCGAGTTAGTTAATATGCATTTAATTCGTATTTGTGTCATGATGAAAAATATGAAGCCTAAGATGTAGACGAAGATGCCAAAGACGAAGACTGGAATGAGGAAGATGTGGACTCAGTATCGGATGATTCTATTTGTAGTGGTGGTGGTGATGATGGTGTTGGTAACTTGGATGTGCCTGAGCATGTTTTCAAGAAACACGCTGAGGCTTACTGTGACGATGCTGATTATGAAGGATTGTTTAGTTGATCCTGATTCAATTCTTAGATTCATATCAACCTAAACATGCGGATCTAGGTTCTTCTCAGAATAGAAACATATGATGATCTCACCTTATACCTGTTTGCAGCGGAATTAGATGGTATGTCTGAGATCAGAGAAACACCGAGGGATGAATCCTCCAAAGGTTCACACACGCGATCACAGGAAACAGCTGCTAGACCACAAGGAGCTCGGCGCAAAAGAGAGAGAGAGTTTTCGGCTGGGGCTAGGGTTAATTGTCCAGAAACTCGAGTTTTACCTTATAAAACTTGTCCGGTTCCGTTTGGGCCATTTGGCCCAAACACCAATTAACTCTACGGTATTCGCGCACTGTGTCGACCGACACACCTTGTGTGTCGATCGACACACAGTGCCTAAACCGTTTTATTCTCTCTAAATACAGTAAATGCCTAGCACTTTTACCGTACTTCTGCTAAACCGTTCCTACACATTTTCCTGTTAGCTTAGGCGTGTGACCCATATGGGATCATATAATAAAGGCAATAAGTCCAAGACTTATAGATCATGAGCGGACTCTAGCAAGCCATCATGACCCCCAGTATTATATGACTTATGTCTGATCATTGACATACTCTTACTTTCTAGAGACAGTACCGAGATTACTGGACACAATTCCAACAATCTCCCACTTGTACTGGAATCTCTGTATTCATAATCCTTTTGTCACAATATCTCGATTAGTCATAAGGCAAGATTGGTGTCATCCTTATAAAGCCTAATCTTGTTTATCGGACTCTGATTTGATACTGACAATCCAAACGACTCGGGACAGTCCGTTTGAGCATGGCCATGCATTTCCAGTATTCAAATCTCCGATTGGCCTAGAGATATTCACTCCATTTATATTGGAGGGACAAATTCCGTCTTGTTCCATCACTGTAAACTATTCATTTCATAATGTACCCAAACAAGGTCCTTATAACTATCGCAGAACGATAGCGTTAGACAATGATCAAAGTGCATCAGTCCATGTGCAGTCACATGCATGCGAACTCAGGTCTAAGGACTATACTCTATAGTCGTAGTAAGAATCTCTTATGACACATATATAAATATCCTGAAGAGTTCTTATAAGCGGGTCTTGTCCGGTCGTATGTTCCCAAACATACACCTATGTACTGACTTTGATGCCGCGCATCTATGACACACTGAGACTTTGTCATAAGTCACGTACCAATCCAGTCTCACACGGTTGTTGGTGTTCCAATTTCAACAACCTTCGACTAGGGACGTGATGATATAAACATCTATCAAATATAGGGTCTCATGAACAAGCTAAATGACTTCGATGACTCAAGATCAAGTCATTTACTTCGATGACCTATAAAATGGTTCATATCACTTTGGAACGATTATTTCATCACAGTTAAAATAATCTTGAAATAATAATTTCATTAAACATAAGAATGTTTTACAAGAACATATCAAATAACTAAATAAAAGCCCTCAAACTCCCACTCAAATTTATGTTGGAATTGTGTCCAGTAATCTCGGTACTGTCTCTAGAAAGTAAGAGTATGTCAATGATCAGACATAAGTCATATAATACTGGGGGTCATGATGGCTTGCTAGAGTCCGCTCATGATCTATAAGTCTTGGACTTATTGCCTTTATTATATGATCCCATATGGGTCACACGCCTAAGCTAACAGGAAAATGTGTAGGAACGGTTTAGCAGAAGTACAGTAAAAGTGCTAGGCATTTACTGTACTTAGAGAGAATAAAAGGTTTAGCCACTGTGCATCGATCGATGCATAAGGTGCAACGATCGATGCAGTGCGCAAACACCGACGAGTTAATTGGTATTTGGGCCAAATGGCCCAAACGGAACAGGACGAGTTTTGTGTCATAAAACTCGAGTTTCAGACTGATTAACCCTAAGACTTGAGCCGTAAACTCTCTCTCTCTGCGCCGAGTTCCCCTGGTGGTCTAGCAGCTATTTCCTGTGAAAGCGTGTGTGAACCTTTGGAGGATTCATCCCTCGGTGTTTCTCTGATCTCAGACATACCATCCATTTCCGCTGCAATAACAGGTATAAGGTGAGATCATCATTTGTTTCTATTCCGAGAAGAACCTAGATCGCATGTTTAGGATAATCTGAATCTGGAATTGAATCAGGATTGATCTAAACGTTCCTACAGTGGTATCAGAGCTATTGGTTCTGGTTTTTCTTGTTTAGAAACTTGTTTAGGATTGTTTAAAAGTGTGTTTTTGAATCAATCTACTGATAAGATTAAAACACTTAAGAAACAAGAATTAAATCCTAAACAAACTGTTTAAAATCGCATGACCAAACTATATTGATTTGGTATGCGATCTAAACTGATTTTGCATCGACTGAGATCGCATTGCATCGATCGATGCAATGCAAGGATCGATCGTTGCAGTCGCGAGAGATTGACCGTGATCGCATGGATCGTTCAAACGATCGCATGGATCTCGCGAGAATCTCTCGGCCAAACCTGATAACCGTTCATGCACGCGTGAGAGCATCGATCGATGCAGGATCGATGAACGATCGTTGCAGGATCGATGCTGTGAGCATCGATCGATGCGGTTAGGGTTTTGGCTCGGTTTAATTTAATTAAAATTGATTCGTTCTGGTTTAATAAACAGATTTAATAATTTTATTAAGTCTGGTTAAACCGGGATAAGAAATCCAATGTCGAAAGAAATATTGGATTTAGTGCCTAAACCAGGAATTTCTAATTTGATTTGGTTGGACCAAATAAATTGAGAAAATCCGGTTTAGTAAATAACCGGTTGACAATTGTGGTCATCGTAGTAATTGAAACTTGGTTAGACCAGTTTTAATGAACCAGACCGGTTATGTCAATTAATTGGACAATTGGGTCATGTCTTGGACATGGACCAATTCTTGGGCCTCGGGCCAAGAAGTTAAAACAATTGGGCCAATTATTTGAGTCTTTCTTCAGATAAATTTAAAATTTATTTTATAAAATTATAAAGTCGATTTTAAATTAAAATTTCCAAAATTTTGAAGTTAGAAAGTTTCTGAATTTGCGGGTTTTGGATTTTAAAGAAATTTCTAAAGTTAGAAAGTTTCAGGTTTTAGAAAGTTTCCAATTTTAGAAAGTTTCCAAAAATAGTAGGTTTCCAAAAATAGAAAGTTTCCCGAAATAGTAATCTTCTATTTTGGGAATGAATTTTAATAAACCTACGAACCTCAAAACAATATCAAGCGTTGGATGTCTTGTCCAGGCTATGTCAGCTGTCAAAGCCCATTCAATTGCATTCATGGCCTTACAGTGTGAGGATGTCTGCTTTTGCGTGGGTAAGACGGTTTGTGATTCATAAATGTCATTGGGAGTCCCAGACATTAATGATTACATGACTGTATAGTCCGGTTTTCTTGACTAGGCCATCGGGAGTCCCGGGCCTTGAGACATCAGGGTGGATTGGGCCTCGGGCCCAGATTCACAACCAAGAGTTATATCACGGATATAATTAGCCGATATAGGGCTTACCGATATAAGCTAAGGTTGGGTGACGGCCAGTGGCCCACTTTGATCTTAGTTATATGTGGATCCTGGAATCATTATATTCTATTGAGGGTAACTTAGGTTATTGAATATAATGCATGATTAATCATATTATACTTTAATACGAGATTAATCATTTTGAACATATAACTAATAACCTTTTTATTTATATATTTCAGATATGACTACTACAAGCACACAAAACACGTTCTCGATCCGGTCTGTTCTCGAGAAGGAGAAGCTGACTGGAACGAACTTCCTGACATGGTCAAGGAACTTGAGGCTGGTCCTCAAGCAGGAGAAGAAGGATTATGTCCTTCGAGATCCCCTCCCCGAGAGGCCTCTTGCCAATGCTGCCAGGACTCTGCACAATGCTTGGGAAAAGCATTCGTCAGATGAAAATGATGTTTATTGCCTGATGTTGGTGACAATGACTCCTGAGCTGCAAAAACAGTTCGAAAGTGTATTGTCTCCAATCGAGATCATGGCAAGCCTGAAATCGCTTTTTCAGGAGCAGGCTAGGACCGAGAGGTTCCAGACAGTTAAGAACCTCTTGGACTGTAAGTTGGCTGCGAATGCGGCAGTGAGTCCTCATGTGTTGAAGATGATGGGTTATCTCGATCATCTTCACAAACTCGACTGCCCAATCAGCCAGGAACTTGCCTGCGACATCATTCTGCAGTCTTTACCTGCAAGCTATGATCAGTTCATTCTGAACTTTAACATGCATGGCTTGAGTAAGACACTGCCTGAGCTTCACGGAATGCTCAAGACTGCAGAGCCCAACTTGAAGAAAACCGCCAAGGACCCCAATGTACTTATGGTACAAAAGGGCAAGGGGTTTAAGAAGTCTTCTGCTAAGGATAAGGGAAAGGCCAAGGGTGTCCAAGTCGTGGACTCAGACACGCCAAAGCCCAAGCCCAAGTCCAAGGCTGGGCCTACTGACATGTGCAGGTTCTGCAAAGAACTGGGGCATTGGAGAAGAGATTGCAAGAAATTCCAGGAAGGTCTAAAGGAATTAAAGAAGAAGACTTTCGAGACTTCTTCATCAGGTATTTTTGTTATAGAAGTTAATACAACTACTTCTGATAATACCTCATGGGTCATGGATACTGGTTGTGGGGCTCATATTTGTACGAATATGCAGGCACTCAGCAACAGTAGAAGGCTGAAGCAAGGACAAGTGGAACTACGAGTTGGGAATGGAGCGAAAGTTTCAGCACTAGCTGTAGGAACTTACTTGTTGACTTTACCTTCGGGATTGATTTTAGAACTTAATAATTGTTATTTTGTACCTGCTATAAGCAGAAATATTATTTCAATTTCTTTGTTGGATTTGGAAGGTTATGATTTTTCAGTTAAGAATAAATTATGTTCCTTCAATCGCAACAATTTGTTCTATGGTTCTGCCCCTCTTACGAATGGGCTTTACATACTCGATCAATCTGCGCCAATTTATAACATTAATACAAAACGGTTTAAACCTAATGAGGAAAACCGAACGTTTCTATGGCATTGTCGTTTAGGGCACATCAGCGAGAAACGCATCAAGAGGCTCCATTCGAATGGACTTCTTGGCTCATTTGACTTTGAGTCATGTGAGAAATGCGAATCCTGCATGATGGGCAAAATGACACGGGCCCCCTTTAATAAACCTAACGAGAGGGCCAGTGACTTATTGGGCCTGATACACACTGATGTGTGTGGCCCAATGACCACTAATGCAAGAGGAAACTATCAGTACTTCATTACCTTCACTGATGATTTCAGTAGGTATGGATATGTTTATTTGATGAAACATAAGTCTGAATCTTTTGAGAAGTTCAGAGAATTCCAAAATGAAGTACAGAACCAACTTGGCAAAAGCATTAAGGCTCTTCGGTCCGACCGAGGAGGAGAATACTTAAGCCAAGAATTCAGTGATCATCTGAGAGAGTGTGGGATTGTATCCCAACTCACTCCTCCTGGAACACCTCAATGGAATGGTGTGTCTGAGAGGAGAAATCGGACCTTATTGGATATGGTTCGATCTATGATGAGTCACACAGACCTTCCAATATCCCTTTGGGGATATGCTCTGCTAACAGCAGTGTTCACACTAAACAGAGCGCCATCAAAAGCAGTAGCAAAGACACCATATGAATTATGGACTGGAGAAACTCCAGTGCTGTCTTATCTAAGAATTTGGGGTTGTGAAGCCTATGTAAAGAGATTAATCTCAGACAAGCTTACACCAAAATCTGACAAATGTTACTTCATTGGTTATCCACGGGAAACCAAGGCTTATTACTTCTATCTACGTTCCGAGAACAAGATCTTTGTTGCCCGGGATTGTAACTTTCTTGAGAGAGAGTTTCTCTCTAAGAAAGGCAGTGGGAGTAAGGTACTGCTTGAAGAAATTCAAGATGAACAGGATACTGCTCAACCTAATGAGGAAGAGCAGCAGGAGGATCTACAAGAAATTGTAGAGCCTGAACCTGTAGTACCTGAAGTTCGAAGATCCGGGAGGATCCGTCACGAACCCGAGAGATATCAGGGATTCCTCGTGACTGACTGTCATGATCTTTTGATCATTGATGGTGATGAACCATCGAACTTCAATCAAGCCATGATGGGCCCAGATTCCTCTAAGTGGCGCAAGGCCACTGATTCCGAAATGGACTCCATGTCGGTCAACCAAGTATTTTCGTTGGTTGACTTACCCGTTGGTGTAAAAGCCATCGAGTGCAAATGGATCTTCAAGAAGAAGATTGACGTGGATGGAAATGTCCAGATTTATAAAGCCAGGTTGGTGGCAAAAGGTTTCAGACAAGTTCACGGTGTGGACTACGATGAAACCTATTCACCGGTGGCTATGATGAAATCTATTCGGATTCTACTAGCAACTGCAGCTTTTCATGATTATGAAATTTGGCAGATGGACGTGAAAACCGCCTTCCTGAATGGTATTCTGGAAGAGGATGTGTATATGACGCAACCTGACGGTTACATAGATCCAAAGAATGCTGGGAAAGTATGCAAACTTCATAAATCCATTTATGGATTGAAGCAAGCATCGAGGAGCTGGAATCTTCGTTTTGATGAAGCGATCAAGCAACTTGACTTTGTCAGAAACGAAGAAGAACAATGCGTGTATAAGAAAACTAGTGGGAGCAAAATCGTTTTTCTTATTCTGTATGTTGATGACATACTGCTTCTCGGAAACGACATTCCAATGCTGAAGTCTGTAAAAGACTGGCTTGGAAGTTGTTTTTCCATGAAAGACATGGGTGAAGCCGCATACGTTCTTGGAATTAGGATCTATCGGGATAGACCTAAGAGGCTGATAGGCTTGTGTCAAGACTCATACATTGACAAAGTCCTACAAAGATTCAGCATGAAAGATTCCAAGAAGGGCTTCACGCCAATGGTACATGGCACGACGCTAAGCAAGAAGCAGAGCCCTACGTCGGCTGCTGAGCTTGAGCGCATGAAGAATATTCCTTATGCATCTGCAATAGGATCTGTCATGTATGCCATGATCTGTACTCGTCCTGATGTTGCTTACGCATTGAGCATGACGAGTAGATACCAGTCAAATCCAGGTGAAAACCATTGGATTGCCGTAAAGAACATCTTGAAGTATCTAAGACATACTAAGGATAAGTTCTTAGTGTACGGTGGAAGTGATGTGCTTAAAGTCAGTGGATTCACGGACGCAAGTTTCCAGACAGACACAGATGATTTCCGGTCACAGTCCGGTTATGTCTTTTGTCTGAATGGCGGTGCAGTAAGTTGGAGAAGCTCCAAGCAGGACACCGTTGCTGATTCCACTACAGAAGCTGAATATATCGCCGCCTCAGAAGCAGCGAAGGAAGCTGTTTGGATTCGGAAGTTCATTATGGAACTAGGTGTGATACCAGATGCGGCTGAGCCTCTGGCACTATTTTGTGACAACAATGGTGCTATAGCTCAGGCAAAGGAACCAAGATCACACCAGAAATCCAAGCATGTTCAAAGAAGATATCACTTGATACGTGACATCATTAATAGAAAGGAAGTCAAGATCAGCCGAGTTCCGACAGATGATAATGTCGCTGATCCGTTGACAAAGCCACTCCCAAGGCCTAAGCTCGAGCTCCTGACTGAAGCTGTAGGCATTAGAAACATTGAAATGTAATCTAAATTTGAGTGGGAGTTTTGTGAGCTTTATTTTAGTTATTTGATATGTTCTTGTAAAACATTATTATTTATGTTTTAATGAAATTATAATTTCAAGATTATTTTAACTGTGATGAAATAATCGTTCCAAAATGATATGAACCATTTTATAGGTCATCGAAGTAAATGATTTGATCTTGAGTCATCGAAGTCATTTAGCTTGATCATGAGATCCTATATTTGATAAATGTTTTATATCATCCTGTCCCTAGTCGAAGGTTGTTGAAATTGGAACACCAACAACCGTGTAAGATTGGATTGGTACGTGACTTATGACAAAGTCTCAGTGTGTCATAGATGCTCGGCATCAAAGTCAGTACATAGGTGTATGTTGGGAACATACGACCGGACAAGACCCGCTAATAAGAACTCTTCAGGATATTTATATCTGTGTCATAAGAGATTCTTACTACGACTATAGAGTATAGTCCTTAGACCTGAGTTCGCATGCATGTGACTGCATATGGACTGATGCACTTTGATCATTGTCTAACGCTATCGTTCTGCGATAGCTATAAGGACCTTGTTTGGGTACATCATGAAATGAGTAGTTTACAGTGATGGAACAAGATGGAATTTGTCCCTCCAATATAAATGGAGTGAATATCTCTAGGCCAATCGGAGATTTGAATACTGGAAAACGCATGGCCATGCTCAAACGGACTTTCCCGAGTCGTTTGGATTGTCAGTATCAAATCAGAGTCCGATGAACAAGATTAGGCTTTATAAGGATGACACCAATCTTGCCTTATGACTAATCGAGATATTGAGACAAAAGGATTATGAATACACAGAGATTCCAGTACAAGTGGGAGATTGTTGGAATTGTGTCCAGTAATCTCGGTACTGTCTCTAGAAAGTAAGAGTATGTCAATGATCAGACATAAGTCATATAATACTGGGGGTCATGATGGCTTGCTAGAGTCCGCTCATGATCTATAAGTCTTGGACTTATTGCCTTTATTATATGATCCCATATGGGTCACACGCCTAAGCTAACAGGAAAATGTGTAGGAACGGTTTAGCAGAAGTACAGTAAAAGTGCTAGGCATTTACTGTACTTAGAGAGAATAAAAGGTTTAGCCACTGTGCATCGATCGATGCATAAGGTGCAACGATCGATGCAGTGCGCAAACACCGACGAGTTAATTGGTATTTGGGCCAAATGGCCCAAACGGAACAGGACGAGTTTTGTGTCATAAAACTCGAGTTTCAGACTGATTAACCCTAAGACTTGAGCCGTAAACTCTCTCTCTCTGCGCCGAGTTCCCCTGGTGGTCTAGCAGCTATTTCCTGTGAAAGCGTGTGTGAACCTTTGGAGGATTCATCCCTCGGTGTTTCTCTGATCTCAGACATACCATCCATTTCCGCTGCAATAACAGGTATAAGGTGAGATCATCATTTGTTTCTATTCCGAGAAGAACCTAGATCGCATGTTTAGGATAATCTGAATCTGGAATTGAATCAGGATTGATCTAAACGTTCCTACAATTTAGATTACATTTCTATGTCTCTAATGCCTACAGCTTCAGTCAGAAACTCGAGCTTAGGCCTTGGGAGTGGCTTTGTCAACGGATCAGCGACGTTATCATCTGTCTGAACTCGGCTGATCTTGACTTCCTTTCTATTAATGATGTCACGTATCAAGTGAAATCTTCTTAGAACATGCTTGGATTTTTGGTGTGATCTTGGTTCCTTTGCCTGAGCTATAGCACCATTGTTGTCACAAAACAGTGCCAGAGGCTCAGCCGCATCTGGTATCACACCTAGTTCAATAATGAACTTCCGTATCCAAACAGCTTCCTTCGCAGCTTCTGAGGCGGCGATATATTCAGCTTCTGTAGTGGAATCTGCAACAGTGTCTTGCTTGGAGCTTCTCCAACTGATTGCACCGCCATTCAGACAAAAGATATAACCGGACTGTGACCGGAAATCATCTTGGTCTGTCTGGAAACTTGCGTCCGTGAATCCACTGACTTTAAGCACATCACTTCCACCGTACACTAAGAACTTATCCTTAGTATGTCTTAGATACTTCAAGATATTCTTTACGGCAATCCAATGGTTTTCACCTGGATTTGACTGGTATCTACTCGTCATGCTCAATGCATAAGCAACATCAGGACGAGTACAGATCATGGCATACATGACAGATCCTATTGCAGATGCATAAGGAATATTCTTCATGCGCTCAAGCTCAGCAGCCGTCGTAGGGCTCTGCTTCTTGCTTAGCGTTGTGCCATGTACCATCGGCGTGAAGCCCTTCTTGGAATCCTTCATGCTGAATCTTTGTAGGACTTTGTCAATGTATGAATCTTGACACAAGCCTATCAGCCTTCTAGATCTATCCCGGTAGATCCTGATTCCAAGAACGTATGCGGCTTCACCCATGTCTTTCATGGAAAAACAACTTCCAAGCCAGTCCTTTACGGACTTCAGCATTGGAACGTCGTTTCCGAGAAGCAGTATGTCATCGACATACAGAATAAGAAATACAATCTTGCTCCCACTAGATTTCTTATACACGCATTGTTCTTCTTCGTTTCTGATGAAGTCAAATTGCTTGATCGCTTCATCAAAGCGAAGATTCCAGCTCCTCGATGCTTGCTCCAATCCATAAATGGATTTATGAAGCTTGCATACTTTTCCAGCATTCTTTGGATCTATGTAACCGTCAGGTTGTGTCATATACACATCCTCTTCCAGAATACCATTCAGGAAGGCGGTTTTCACGTCCATCTGCCAAATTTCATAATCATGAAAAGCTGCAGTTGCTAGTAGAATCCGAATAGATTTCATCATAGCCACTGGTGAATAGGTTTCATCGTAATCCACACCGTGAACTTGTCTGAAACCTTTTGCCACCAACCTGGCTTTATAAATCTGGACATTTCCATCCACGTCAATCTTCTTCTTGAAGATCCATTTGCACTCGATGGCTTTTACACCAGCGGGTAAGTCAACCAACGAAAACACTTGGTTGACCGACATGGAGTCCATTTCGGAATCAGTGGCCTTGCGCCACTTGGAGGAATCTGGGCCCATCATGGCTTGATTGAAGTTCGATGGTTCATCACCATCAATGATCAAAAGATCATGACAGTCAGTCACGAGGAATCCTTGATATCTCTCGGGTTCGTGACGGATCCTCCCGGATCTTCGAACTTCAGGTACTACAGGTTCAGGCTCTACAATTTCTTGTAGGTCCTCCTGCTGCTCTTCCTCATTAGGTTGAGCAGTATCCTGTTCATCTTGAATTTCTTCAAGCAGTACCTTACTCCCACTGTCTTTCTTAGAGAGAAACTCCCTCTCAAGAAAGTTACAATCCCGGGCAACAAAGATCTTGTTCTCGGAACGTAGATAGAAGTAATAAGCCTTGGTTTCCCGTGGATAACCAATGAAGTAGCATTTGTCAGATTTTGGTGTAAGCTTGTCTGAGATCAATCTCTTGACATAAGCTTCACAACCCCAAATTCTGAGATAAGACAGCACTGGAGCTTCTCCAGTCCATAATTCATATGGTGTCTTTGCTACTGCTTTCGATGGCGCTCTATTTAGAGTGAACACTGCTGTTAGCAGAGCATATCCCCAAAGGGATATTGGAAGGTCTGTGTGACTCATCATAGATCGAACCATATCCAATAAGGTTCGATTTCTCCTCTCAGACACACCATTCCATTGAGGTGTTCCAGGAGGAGTGAGTTGGGATACGATCCCACACTCTCTCAGATGATCACTGAATTCTTGGCTTAAGTATTCTCCTCCTCGGTCGGACCGAAGAGCCTTAATGCTTTTGCCAAGTTGGTTCTGTACTTCATTTTGGAATTCTCTGAACTTCTCAAAAGATTCAGACTTATGTTTCATCAAATAAACATATCCATACCTACTGAAATCATCAGTAAAGGTAATGAAGTACTGATAGTTTCCTCTTGCATTTGTGGACATTGGGCCACACACATCAGTGTGTATCAGGCCCAATAAGTCACTGGCCCTCTCGTTAGGTTTATTAAAGGGGGCCCGTGTCATTTTGCCCATCATGCAGGATTCGCATTTCTCACATGACTCAAAGTCAAATGAGCCAAGAAGTCCATTCGAATGGAGCCTCTTGATGCGTTTCTCGCTGATGTGCCCTAAACGACAATGCCATAGAAACGTTCGGTTCTCCTCATTAGGTTTGAACCGTTTGGTATTAATGTTATAAATTGGCGCGGATTGATCGAGTATGTAAAGCCCATTCATAAGAGGGGCAGAACCATAGAACAAATTGTTGCGATTGAAGGAACATAATTTATTCTTAACTGAAAAATCATAACCTTCCAAATCCAACAAAGAAATTGAAATAATATTTCTGCTTATAGCAGGTACAAAATAACAATTATTGAGTTCTAAAATCAATCCCGAAGGTAAAGACAACAAGTAAGTGCCTACAGCTAGTGCTGGAACTTTCGCTCCATTCCCAACTCGTAGCTCCACTTGTCCTTGCTTCAGCCTTCTACTGTTGCTGAGTGCCTGCATATTAGTACAAATATGAGCCCCACAACCAGTATCCATAACCCATGAGGTATTATCAGAAGTAGTTGTATTAACTTCTATAACAAAAATACCTGTTGAAGAAGTCTCATAAGTCTTCTTCTTCAATTCCTTTAGACCTTCCTGGAATTTCTTACATTCTCTCCTCCAATGCCCTGGTTCTTTACAGAACCTGCATATGTCAGTTGGCCCAGCCTTGGACTTGGGCTTGGGCTTTGGCGTGTCCTTGTCCGCGACTTGGACAGCCTTGGCCTTTCCCTTATCCTTAGCAGAGGATTTCTTAAACCCCTTTCCCTTCTGCACCATAAGCACATTGGGGTCCTTGGCGGTTTTCCTCAAATTGGGCTCCGCAGTCTTGAGCATTCCGTGAAGCTCAGGCAATGTCTTACTCAAGCCATGCATGTTAAAGTTCAGAATGAACTGATCATAGCTTGCAGGTAATGACTGCAGAATGATGTCGCAGGCAAATTCCTGGCTGATTGGGCAGTCGAGTTTCTGAAGATGATCGAGATAACCCATCATCTTCAAGACATGAGGACTCACTGCCGCATTCGCAGCCAACTTGCAGTCCAAGAGGTTCTTAACAGTTTGAAACCTCTCAGTCCTAGCCTGCTCCTGAAAAAGCGATTTCAGGCTTGCCATTATCTCGATAGGTGACAATACACTCTCGAACTGTTTTTGCAGCTCAGGAGTCATTGTCACCAACATCAGGCAATAGGCATCATTTTCATCTGACGAATGCTTTTCCCAAGCATTATGCAGAGTCCTGGCGGCATTGGCAGGAGGCCTCTCGGGGAGAGGATCACGAAGGACATAATCCTTCTTCTCCTGCTTGAGGACTAGCCTCAAGTTCCTTGACCACGTCAGGAAGTTCGTTCCAGTCAGCTTCTCCTTCTCGAGAACAGACCGGATTGAGAATGTGTTTTGTGTGCTTGTAGTAGTCATAGCTGAAATATGTAGATAAAAAGGGTTATTAGTTAAAATGTTCAATATGATTAATCTCGTATTAAATTTAATATGATTAATCACGCATTATATTCAATAACATAAGTTACCCTCAATAGAATATAATGATTCCAAGATCCACATATAACTAAGATTAAAGTGGGCCACTGGCCGTCACCAAACCTTAGCTTACATCGGTAAGCCCTATATCGGCTAATTATATCCGTGATATAACTCTTGGTTGTGAATCTGGGCCCGAGGCCCAATCCACTCTGATGTCTCAAGGCCCGGGACTCCCGATGGCCCAGTCAAGAAAACCAGACTATACAGTCATGTAATCATTAATGTCTGGGACTCCCAATGACAGTTATGAATCACAAACCGTCTTATCCACGCAAAAGCAGACACCCTCACACTGTAAGGCCATGAATACAATTGAATGGGCTTCGACAGCTGACATAGAATGGACAAGACATCCAACGCTTGATATTATTTGAGGTTCGTAGGTTTATTTAAAAAATTCATTCCCAAAATAGAAGATTACTATTTCGGGAAACTTTCCATTTTGGAAACCTACTATTTTTGGAAACTTTCTAAAATTGGAAACTTTCTAAAAACGGAAACTTTCTAACTTTAGAAATTTCTTAAAATCCGAATCATGCAAATCTAGAAACTTCTATAAAATAAGAAACTTTCTAATTTCAAAATATCGGAAACTTTAATTTAAAATCGATTTATATTCTTTATAAAATAAATTTTTAATTAATCTGAAGAAAGACTCAAATAATTGGCCCAATTGTTTTAACTTCTTGGCCCGAGGCCCAAGAATTGGTCCATGTCCAAGACATGACCCAATTGTCCAATTAAATGACATAACCGGTCTGGTTCATTAAAATTGGTCTAACCAAATTTTAATTACTACGATGACCACAATTGTCAACCGGTTATTTACTAAACCGGATTTTCTCAATTTATTTGGTCCAACCAAATCAAATTAGAAAATCCTGGTTTAGGCACTAAATCCAATAATTCTTTCGACATTGGATTTCTTGTCCCGGTTTAACCAGACTTAATAAAATTATTAAATCTGTTTATTAAACCAGGACGAATTAATTTTAATCAAAATTAAACCGAGCCTTAAACCAACCATGTCGATCGATGAACCAACCGTGTCGATCGATCCATCAACCACATCGGTCGATGCTCTCAGTATCGATCCTGCATCGATCGTGCATCGATCCTGTATCGATCGATGCTCTCACGCATGCACTGAACCGAGCCGAAACCCTAACCGTGTCGATCGATGTGCACCAACCGCATCGGTCGATGCACCAATATCGAACCTGCATCGATCCTGCATCGATCGATGCTTTCACGCGTTAACAGGGTTAGCCGATAGGCTGTATCGACCGATCCATGCGATCGTATCGATCGATCCATGCGATCGCAGTCGATACAGACCTCTTGAAATCGCATTCTACCAAATCATATAGCTTGGTTTCTGCAATTTTATGTGTGTTTAGGTTTCAATTCTTGTTACTTAAGTAGTTTCTCTTATCAGTAGTTGATTCAAAACACTTTTAAACAAGAAAACAATCCTAAACATTGAATCTAAACAAGAAAAACCAGAACCTGGCTCTGATACCACTGAAGGATTGTTTAGTTGATCCTGATTCAATTCTTAGATTCATATTAACCTAAACATGCGGATCTAGGTTCTTCTCAGAATAGAAACATATGATGATCTCACCTTATACCTGTTTGCAGCGGAATTAGATGGTATGTCTGAGATCAGAGAAACACCGAGGGATGAATCCTCCAAAGGTTCACACACGCGATCACAGGAAACAGCTGCTAGACCACAAGGAGCTCGGCGCAAAAGAGAGAGAGAGTTTTCGGCTGGGGCTAGGGTTAATTGTCCAGAAACTCGAGTTTTACCTTATAAAACTTGTCCGGTTCCGTTTGGGCCATTTGGCCCAAACACCAATTAACTCTACGGTATTCGCGCACTGTGTCGACCGACACACCTTGTGTGTCGATCGACACACAGTGCCTAAACCGTTTTATTCTCTCTAAATACAGTAAATGCCTAGCACTTTTACCGTACTTCTGCTAAACCGTTCCTACACATTTTCCTGTTAGCTTAGGCGTGTGACCCATATGGGATCATATAATAAAGGCAATAAGTCCAAGACTTATAGATCATGAGCGGACTCTAGCAAGCCATCATGACCCCCAGTATTATATGACTTATGTCTGATCATTGACATACTTTTACTTTCTAGAGACAGTACCGAGATTACTGGACACAATTCCAACAGATTATACCATGTATGGGAAAGTGAAACATGAAGATGTAGATGTGGAAGAATATGAAGATTATAAGAAATATGAGTTGGAGGGTATGACTAGTCGGTTTGGTGGAAAAAGGAACTCGTCCGAGGGTATCTTTCTCAACAAGTTTTTTGATAGCAAGAAAGACCTAATATCAGAGCTGCGTTTGACGGCGATAATGAAGAAATTCGCATTCAGGATAGAGAAGTCTGACAAGATGCGTTTTGTGGCTAAATATAGTGTGGAAGGATGCAAGTGGAAGCTTCGAGCGGCTGTGAAGAACGAACCAAACAATTGGTGATGATCTATTCAAAAATCCATACATATTCGGTGGTGGACCGGATGTCTACGCGTAAACGTTATACTCCACATTATATTGGTTTGTTGTTTATTGAATGCTTTGAAATAATTGAACAGATTAGACCAAAGCATGTCAAAGTATCAATGAAGAAGCAGTTTAGGATTAAGATGAGCTACACAACCGGATATAGAGCATTGTTACATGCTCAATAGATTGTGAGAGGAACAACGGAAGAATATATGAGAACCGTTTCTTAGACTGCCGTCTTTTTTTTCATGGAATCAAGCAAACCAACCCGGGAACAATAACTGCTCTTGAACTATATGAGAAGAATATATTTAGATATCTATTTATAGCATTTGGAGCTTCCATACATGGGTTTACGTTTCTTAGAAGAGTCATTGTGGTCGATGATACTCATCTTAATGGAAAGTATGGCGATGTTATGCTAGTGGCGGCCGCACAAGACATAAATTTTCAAATATTTTCATTGGCTTTCCGAATTGTAGACTCTGAGAATGATGCCTCGTGGGAGTGGTTTTTCACCAAGATGAATGCATTTCAGACCAATATCCTTTGGTCATAGTCTCGGATAGGCACGACTCGATCAATATTGTGTGTGAAGCGGTTTTTTCTTGGGCACAACGAGGGATATGCTATTATCATCTACAAAATAACATAGTTACCAAGTTCAGGTGAAAACATATTCTGTACTTGGTAAAAAATGCGGCTTACACATATACGATTTACGATTTTAACTGATACATGGCCGCCTTACGAGCACTACATCCTGAACTTGCTGATTACTTGGAGTTGGCGGATGTAAGACTATGGTCACGCGTGCATTTCGGCAGAGACAGGTACGTGTGCGGTCTGACAATATAGTGTCAGACTTAATATTTTCTATTCGGACTTCTCATGATGTCTGATTTTATAGTCAGAATTCACCTGCAGTCTGATGCAATGAGTCTCACAACAACATTTACCCGAGGATTTGAATATTTTCTTGCTATTCGTGAATATTTTTGCGGATATGATGACGACAGAACGCGTAGATACATATCAGTTCGTTATTAATGGAGGACGTAGGGATTGTGTTGTCGATTTGGAACATCAAAAGTGTGAATGTAGTGTGTGGGATTACGAAAAGATACCTTGCTCACATGTCATTTGCGCTGTACCGGAACTTGAGCTACACATTTCTACGCTTGTATGTCCATCTTACAGAACAGACGATTTGTACGGTGCATACTCACACAACATCCTACCAAAGAATTGTACTGGCACAGCTGATCATGATACCGTACATGTCCTTCCGCCAGAAGAGAGGCGGAAGCCTGGAAGACAGAAGAAGTCGAGGTGGAAATCTTGGATAGAAATTGCGAAGAAGGGCAGTAAACAGCAGAAACTACACAAGCAATATTGTTGTTCGAATTGCAGACAACCATGCCACAAATAACCTAATTGTCCAGAACCTACAGCTGATTAGAAATGGTTGAAGTCTAAAATGTTTTAGGGTTTATTGAAGTATGATATGTTTTAGGGTCTAGTGAAGTCTGATATGTTTAGGGTTTAGTGAAGTCTGATGTAGTAATAGATATATTTGAGAAGTCTGATATTGAAACTTGTTGTCTCAAATCTTTGGGTTCGTTTTCATCAAGTGTAGTAGAACATAAACATAACTAAGAACAAGTCATGAGTTTGTTACATAACACCTAAATAGCCTACATATACCTAAATACCCTACATATATGCCTAACACCCTAGAACTTCCATGACAACAGTCCCGCAAAAGTAAGCTAAAAGATGGATGAGTTTTTCTTACACCTACAAAAGATAAATATATGCAAGAAATCTATTATTTCGGGAATCCAAAAGATATCGGGGAACTCTATTTCCCATCGTAGGTATCTAGCAAGTCATACTCGGTACGTCTCTCTTCACCTGTTTGCCCGAGTTCAGTCATTATGTCATAAGCCAGCATGTCCCTGATTTGCTTGATGTTCTTAGCACAAAGATACTTTGAAAACGTCATTCCAAGTGAATGGAACTCGATGAACTTCAAGCAGTATACTCCACAACCACATGATTGCTTGTTTTGGGGAAGATATTCACTCCTAACAATCATGTAGGTGTATCGATCCAATGGATATTACCACCTATCATCAGCTGGGGCCAATATGTGCAGCACATAAGGAAACATCTCACAAATTTGTACCAGAGCCGCTCCTACCAACTCATCAGTTCTCGGTCCAAGGATGTTTTCCCAGCATGTTACGTGCCTATCCTGGATAGAAATCATAATTGCTACCCAATGACATCCGCCAATGTGCAATGCAGTGTAGATATGATCAATTTCCAGCCCCCAAGGCTTCATTGATTTGCAAAATAAGGGTAGATGACCAGTATGGTAATCCCAAACACCAGGAGGCAGCCTTCTAGTAGTGGCTGAACTATTCTCCTCTGCACCGCTCTTCAAAAAATCTGGATAGTGCTGACGCCACAATGCTTGAAGGAGTGTGTTAATGAAGCACAACCTCTCGCTCCTAAACCATTCCGGATGGTTGTGTTGGCGAAGCCTCATCAGATCAATCCCGACATCAATTTGCTGCATTCAGCCAAGAATGTGTTAATGTATTTATAAAAAATTAATCACAACCAGACTGCTACGGAAGTCTGAATATACAACCAGACTGCTACAGAAGTCTGAATATACAAGCAGACTGCTACGAAAGTCTGAATATACATCCAGACTGCAGTGGAAGTCTAAATTCACAACCATTGGAGTGATATTGACCATGTCATGCAGCCATTCCTTTGGAGTATGCATATCATAATACCATTGGAGTGATGTGTTCATTGTCCTAGTCGGATAACCCCTACAAAGAACAATATGCTTGTTAGACATCTAGTTAAGAGATTAATTATACAACTTACTCGTCTAGGTAGAGTGTTTAGACACACGGCTGTCTTTTGTTATAATCATTAAATGCCTTCACTTTCATCTTGGTTATAGCAGCACAAGGGTCATATCTCATTGTAATATTCGTTTGGACAACATGTTTAACTGGAGTCTTCACCTTCTCCTTATGTTTAACCTGTTTTGCCTTCGCATGAATATACGCTTCAGCTGCTGCCTGCTTAGTGTCTTGTTTAAACCTCCTGACAGCATCGAAGTCTACACCCGTAGCCGACTGTGCAACGATTAAAACACTCGGATCTCTGCCCCCAATACTACTTTGCATATACAATTTGACAACCCGTGTTAAACATAAAGTTCAATTTAAAATTCACAAGAGTTAGACTGCAATAGAAGTCTAATAACTAAAATACATCACCATCAGACTTCTGTAGAAGTCTTAGATGTTCTGAATGCTGATTAATAATCACACCACTGCAATATAAGACTAATACTAGAAATCCATGTTCAGAGCAAACACAAGAACAAGGGAAAAAAAGAAATACGGTTATGTTCATGTTTTTACAAACAACAATATTCATACTTCTAACATGTCTACTTCTCCTTAAGGCCTTTCTTCATAAGTCTGGTACTTAGTCTCATCTTTATTTTCCTTATTTGCATTCAGAGTATGAGGGTTTTGGAGACTAACCCCATCATCAGCCGTAATCTGTTTGTTTTCCTCAGCCGGCATGACAGGTTTGTTTGTAACCACCGCTTCCTTTGCCTTCCCTTTCCCTGAAGGTTCAACTTCGGTATCAGTAACAAGATTATTTATCTTCAGTACCACTTTCTTCGGTTTCTGCGGAGCCCTTTCCTTTTTCTTTTTTCCTTCCTCTTCATCAACAGCAGAAACAATCACTTCATCTTGATCCTGAAGATCTACAACTTGATCATCTTCATCCTCATCACCTCCGGCCTTCTTCACATCACCAACCGCACCACTAGCAGCTTTCGTCTTCTCACTTTTCCTTCCCTCCTGTAGAAGCTGTCTTCTTCTCATTTTCCTTCTCAAACTCTAGCATTTTTCTTCTTCTCATCACCATCATCCTTGGCTCTTTCTCCCTTCAAATCCTTAATATCCTTGCCAAGATCATACATCCTAATTCCCATCAGACGAAAACCATCATTAACAACATCTGCCAATGTATTAATCCGAGTATCAAATGATTGTTTCAATCCCTCAATCATTTGAACAACATCACCATGCGCCGGGGCAGCCCTGCCTGATCTAGTTCTCTTATTAACAACCTCAACCTCTCCTTTCTCATCCTCATCATCATCTGAAAAATGTATTAACTTCCTCTTAACTCCCAATCCCTTTTTCTGATCAACTTAAGCCTCCACATCCTCAAACTTAACAACCTCAAGCTTAACAGGACTGACAGCTTTGATCCTGAACACACCTTCAGTTTTCCAGTTTTTAGAATTCCACCTCCACGATGTAGTCCCAAGCTTTCCATGCATTGCTTTCAAAATGTTCTCAACTTTCTCATCCTCTTCATCATCATTGTCCCACTCGGGGAACATGACATCAAAATCCTTGAGTACGAAGTTGTTGACGCGAGACTGCAAGTTATAAGTCACATAGCATTATGAAAATTACAACGTCAGACATCATATTTAGTCTGGGAAAAATATGCCAGACTTCAAATTCAGTCTGATATACACAAAATCAGATTTAATATTCATTCTCGGTAAAATATATCAAACTTCAAATCAAGTCAAAGAAATACATGTATGCGTAGGGTTTCGTCGACTTTCTTCTGAATCCTTGATCCTTGGTAAGCCAGCAGTGGTGGGGTTAGGTCATTCAAAAATGGCACTCCATAAGTTGTAGCCATCGTGGGACATGCCCAATATACCCAAATGTTCAAGATCTCAGCAAAACCTCCAATCTGATAATTTTTGCCCTCTACGAGTTTTTTGTTTGCATCCTTGACAGATTCTATGAGAAGTTTAAAGGCCAATCTTCCCCATGGATATGATTGTAACGATCCTGGTACCAGCAGTAGCTTAGTAATGTGAGTCCTTGTGTAAGTTGTCTACTGTTGAGCCTCAATGAAGGATACATAGATGGCTAGATAGTCCAACCAAATCCGTTGTTGCGGTTCCCAACCACCACATCTCTTACAAGCATCATGTAATTTCAAATAACTTGGGCCTAACTCGAAATCCACCCTACGAAGCTCCCACATTACTCTCATCTGGTCTGTATACTCAACTTCAGGGTACTCAAAATTCTCAACATACTCGCAGTTGAGTCCGGTTATGGCATGAAACTAATTCAGGGAAAACCTAGCTGGCTGGACGCCGAGAAGAGACCATATCTCATACTTCTTCTTGCAATCTAATTGCAGACAGAGCATGTAGTGCACCATCCTCGAACACCATTTGAAGTGCAGGTTATGGAATCTAAAAAAATCCCAAAGTCTGAATCGAGGAGATCTTGCCATTCTGCCGGCAACAACTCTATTTTAAGATCATCAATCAGATCTCTCCTACCACTGAAGTAGTGTATGATTTTATCCGGTATAGGCTCATAACCGGGTTTGAACATCTTTTGTGGGAATTCATGCTCTGCCATAATGAAAACCTGCAACAACAACCATCCAAATCATAGTCAGACTTCATATGCAGTCTGAATACTACTAGCCAGACTCCATTTGCAGTCTGAGTACTACAGTCAAACACCTTATGCCGTCTGGCTACTAATAGTTATGTTAAGTATATAGACAAAAAGAGTCGATGAATCTTACCGTCGAGGGACAACGACAGAGGAGAGAGAAACCATATCTTGAATTTAAAAAACAAAAGCTCAACGCAAGTACGAGAAAAAGTAAGACTCCATAACGAATATCCAGACTCCATTTGCAGTATGAGTACTACAGTCAGACACCTTATGCCGTCTGGATACTAATACTTATGCTAAGTATACTGACAAAAAGAGGATTCGATGAATCGTACCGTCGAAGGAAAACGGCGGAGCAGAGAGAAACCAGATCTGGAAACCAAATGAAAAACAAGTTGAAAATGTCGGTTCAATGGCTTTGAGAGAGAATTGATTTTTTTTTATATATTTTTTTCCTTGGTAACTGTAAAAAAGGATAAACAATCCTTATTATATGTGGGTCATAAGGGGCAGTTAAAATGACGGTTTTACCACATGTGACGGTTTTACCACAAACAGACTTGCCGCGCACTTTTCGTCTCCCTTTTGCAAACCTGCCGCGCATTTTTCGTATAATCTACAAAAAAATTAACTGCCGCGCATTTTAACATAGTCAGACATCATATGTAGTCTGACAACATAGTTTTAATTCAGAAATCATATGCAGTCTGACAGTTTTAACTGCTACTTGTGAAAGTACTAAAATTTTGTTATTTTAAACATCATATGAAGTCTGACAACATAGTATTTATTCAGACATCATATGAAGTCTGGCGACCGAGTATTTTAGTAGCTTAAAAAGAGGACAATTCACATAATGAAATTTCATCTTAGAATACATAAAATTGTAGTTGGATACATAGGGCTAACATATTACAAGAAACCAACACTTATGTAGATAATCGGGACGATAATAATAGCACCAGCAAACATCAGATACTCCAACTTGACGCCACGCTTTGTCTGGTTAGATGGCTTCTCAGTCAACAACTCATTTAATTGAGCTATCTCTGCCTGCGTTAACTTGAGATCATTGTGCAAGGTGGTAACATACTCGTTTTCATCATAAGAAAGGAAGATGTGATCAATTTGTTCACCATGGTTGTCCACATACAACTTTAACTCGTGAAACTCCTCCATCATAGCCTCATCCCACCACTTCATTATATGGTAGCCACCATCCTATACAGCCACATTTCAAATATACAATCATATTCGGATTCCAAATATAAGCTCGAATAAGTAAAAAAAAAATTGGCTGAATAACAGAGAAAGGTCATTAAATCCCAGTTACGACATCCAAATAATCTTCTTCCCGGATTATCGGTAGTTGGATGTTTGCATGACAGGGTCCATACCGCATAAACATTTCTTGTGGAGTCCATTGCATGATCCGGATAGTTGTCGAACTATGGAACTGATACTTGAGTATGAACTACTACTCGACGTTGGAAGGCAACTGAATCGCCCCATCATGTGTACCATAAAACAGTTGCGAAAGAAGTCTTATTTCAGACTTCTAATAGTGTCTAATTCAAAAATAAATCCAATTTCAGATTTTTAATAGAGTCTAATTTAGAATAAGTAAATTTCAAACTTCTTATTTAGAGTATCAAAGACATTAGTAGCAAAGAAGTCTCCAACCAAGCATCAAAATCCATATTATACCTAGATATTTTGTTTGACAAAAGATTCAGACTGAGGAATACCGTTTAGATCTAGACGAAAAAGTATAAAATCCATCTTTAAAAATCCATCTTTTGGCTTACATCTAAGCAAATTGAAGACATCTTCTGTTTAGTTCTAAAATGAGAATAATAAAAAATCCATCTTTTTGTTTAAATCTAAGAAAGAGCATAGGAAAAAGGGGATGACTCAAACTCGGAATCGTATAGATCTTAAACAATAAATATATAAAAACCCATCTTTTTGTTTAGATCTATACAAAGAACATAGAAAATGACTTCTTTCGTATTGATCTACAAAAATTGCTGAAAAAGAGATTAGAAGATGCCGACGGCAGTGTAGGGACTGATCAGGAGACACGAAAAAGGAGAGGTAATTACAAGAATGAAGAAGATGACGACGGCGGTGGCGGTGGCGGTGGCGACGAGGGTTTCCAGAGAGTCTTTTTGTTTTAGAGAGAGAAACTTGATGTCTTTTACAAATTAGGGCTGATAACTTTCGTTTATATAAGGGGGTAAATTCCCAAGTAGGATAACTTATTTAAGTTTAGTCAGACTTTTTCGGTTATTCTGACAAATCATGTACTTGAATCATATTAACCTGGAAGTCTGAGATACTCTAAATCTAATAATTACTACTTAAATACCATCATATTATATAGAAAACTTATAAAAAACATCAAAATCTTTTAAGATAGTCACAAACTAACCAGTATATGCAAATGTAACAATATGAATGAAAATTCACAAACTCTCAATCTAACCCTACAAATAAAAACATAATATCCAACTTCATATGTCAAACATAGATCAAGCTACATAGTGTTTTTAACCAAATATAACTTAAATGGTTAAATTTGACTAAAGTTCATGTAATTTTAATTTATATATGTCAAAAATGCTTATATTAAATTTATGTATAAAAAATTTGTATCAATTTTTTTTTATAACTTTTAATTTAAATTTCCAACTTGAGTTATTTAAGTAATATAAAAAATAATTTGATACAAATTTTTGATACAAACTAGATAAACATAAGCATTTTGACATATATAAATTAAAATTATATAAACTTTAGTCAAATTTAACCATTTAAAGTATATTTGGTTAAAATTATTTATTATTTATTTAATTTTTCAACTTAAATACATCTCAGACTTCTCTTGAAAGTCTGAGAACCCCAAAATTCATACTTCTTTGAGAAGTCTGAGAAACCCTAATATAATATTTATCACATTAAAATGATAATATTTAAACAAAACACCTAGGAAACATCAAATTTGTTAATATATGCACGTTATAACACACATGTGCAAAGATAAAATTTTCAAATGTGAATTTGGTAAACCATGAATCTAACCCTAAAGTTATATATAAGTTATATGTAAATGTTCCATTACAAAGCATGTTCTGAGGTTAAAACCTACTCTACCACCTTACATATTTTTAATCTGATTCAAATTTACGAAAATTAATTTATATACTTCACAACCGTCTATATTAATTTCTGTATAGTTGTTTTTAATAAAATATTTTTTTACTATTTTTAAATATAAATTTACTATATTATAATCTGCTTCTGAAGAAGTCTGAAGTCTTTTGGATAAAGACATACTTAACTAACATTGTTTAATTTGACTCAATTTTACCAAATTTTAAATTATACTACTAAATTGCCTATATTTAATTTCTGTATATAAATTTTTTGACAAAATATCTATTTATAATTTTAAATTTTAAATTTACTAATTTATTATGTATCAGACTTCTCCTAAAAGTCTGATAAAGTCATTTAAACTTCTATTAGAGTCTAACTAGTCAGGTCTCTATAGAAGTCTGACACATGCGGAGGTTATAATAGTAATTGCGGTTTTCATTTTTTTTGTTGGTCATAACTCATAAGGGCTCACGGTAATTTACTAAGGGAAACGGGGCAGTTTTGCATTTCTTTCAATTTCAGGGATATTTAAAAAAAAAATCAATTTGTGGGCCACAAAGAGCAATAAGTCATATTTCTTATTGTATTCTTAATAGTACAAACAAAATTGGATATAGGTTGATATAAGTTTTTATGCATTCTGTCCTTAAGTTTCTGTAACGCCCCGAACACCGTCGTTTATAGATCCAATATTTACTTTTGGCTAATGGGTCAATCCTCGTCCGACGGCCGGTTTATTAGTCTGAGATGTTCAAAAGATTTGTTTGCTGACTCTACTATCACTATATGATTTTTTTTCCATGTTTTGTTCTCACTCGCGCGATACCACAAATCACTTTCCGGTAGGTTATCATCCATTCTTTCACTACTCCAACTCAAACGCGTTTAATTCTAAAATTTACTTAAGACAAATGACTAAAAAGATAAATGCAATTTTGTAATCAATTCCGTTCTTTTAAGCTTCTCTAAATATACAAAAAATCAGAATGTTATAGTTTTTTATATATTGTGAAGTAATGTGCCTAGCCTTACCTAGTTTAGACCATTTTTAGTGACATTTGCTTATATGGAGATTATAACGGTATTTGGTTATGTGTTAAAAATAATATTTTAATAATTACGGATTATCCTCGGGTATCCACAAAAATTTAAGAAAGACAGATGCGGGTTAATCATTTTTGTTTGCAGGTTTGGCGGTTCAGATTTAAGCAGATAAAAAATTAGTGTAATTCGCGGCGGGACAGGTCACGGATCACGCGTTTGACCCGCAACCAAACTCTAACTAACTTACAATGACCCAAATAATCAGATGGGTAAAGCCGTTAACTTTTTGAGAATTGACAGTGTGTCCACACCGTCAGAGTTGGGATCATTTAGGGACTGAATGGTCATATGATCTAGAAACTGTTCTCTCTCACTCTCACACAATATTTTTATCTAAGCCATAGCCATTCTCAGAATTCTCTCTCTTTGTTTCAAGACTCTTATCAACTTTTCCAACCAATTACTTTTAAATTTTTACAATAACCATATAAGTGTTATGAATAATAAGATGGATGCCCATTATAAGGCCCATCTCGTAGTAGCTTCTAGAATTACTTGTACTCTACGGTTTACTTGGTCTCCAAGTTCTTGTACTCCTATATAAAAGAGCCCTCATTCATTGGAATAATCATCACCAATTCTTCTATCTCTCTTCTATTCACAACACGTTATCAGCACGATTCTCTAATCACTAGAGTTAGAAGGTAGGCAATTTTATAGTAATCATAGTTTTTTTTATTCTAGTCCTCTTTCAAACCATGTTTATTATCGATTCATGGTTCGTAAGAATGGATTCAGTTCTATCAATACTTAATCAAAATATTACTTATCGATATTACATGATGATTCATAATCCACACATATCGATACCTAATTAAAATATTATTTATCGATATAAAAATGGATATCTTCAATCACATGTTTATTTTATTTTTAAGTATGTGTGATTGATGCACCACGAACTCCAGTTGATATGATAACTTTATTGTTTGATCGTATGATGCACTAAAAACTCTTGAATCATTGTTTGATCGAGTATATGTCATCTTTGGATTTTGTTCGTTCTAACATCGTAATGATTTATTATATTATTTCATATACTATGTTTGCATATATATATATATATATATATATATTTTTTAAAGATATATACATATTTTTTTAAAGACTTATACGAACTTTTTACAATATATAAGAATGTTGTCAATTTTTTATTTTATTACCTTATTTTGTCTTTGCCTTATTATGAAAATATTGTTAATTTATTATTTTATTGACTTAATTTGTCTTTGCCTTATTCTCCTGCCTTATTTTGTCTTTACCTATAACTATTGAATATGATAAAATTTGGTAGATTAATTATAAAATATATATAGGCTCGTCAATAGCTATACGTCAATATAATAGGCATCGAATGAATTGTCATCACTACTTTTTAAGTATTCGTATATGATAAGGATATAATATATGATAAGGATACATAATAATATTTGTTCGGTATTCTTTATTTCTTTTTAATGATTTTGATTTTTACACGTAAGGTATCCACTATGTGTAGAAAATAAATATCTTTTTTAATGAAATTTGATCTATTTTTTTACTACAGTAAACCATGTCGAAACTTACGAGCCTTGAATTTGGAGCTCTTGATATCAGTGGAGATAACTATTTGGCATGGGAACTAGATGCTGAAATTCATCTAGATTCAAAGGATCTCCTTGAGACCATCAAAGAAGAAAATCAAACTCAAAGCAAAGATAAATCAAAGGCTATGATATTCCTTCGCCATCACCTCCATGCGGACCTCAAGAATGAGTACTTGAGTGTGAAAGATCCACAAATTTTGTGGAATGATCTAAAGGAAAGGTATGATCATCAGAAAACTGTGATTTTACCCAAAGCTCGTTATGATTGGACTCATATGAAATTACAAGACTTTAAGTCTGTAAGTGAGTATAACTCAACCTTGTTTAAGATTACTTCCAAATTGGAGTTATGTGGAGAGAAAATGTCAGATGAAGATAAGTTAGAGAAAACATTCTCTACTTTTCATGCTAATAATATTGTCCTGCAGACACAATACCGTGAAAAGGGATTCGTGAAGTATTCCCAACTTATTTCTTGTCTCCTCGTGGCTGAGAAAAACAACGAGTTGTTGCTGAAAAATCATGGATTACGTCCAACTGGCTCTGCTCCATTCCCTAAAGTGAATGTGACATCCTATGATAAGAGCAATGACCAAGGAAGTGGATACACACGTGGTCGTGGTCGTGGACGTGGACGTGGATGTGGATACTTTCGAGGACGAGGCCGTGGAGTTCAGTTTAAGAACTCATACTCTCACCAGAAGTGGGAAAACAAAGATGGTAACAAGCAAGAGAAATCAACATTTGTGAATGTATGTTACCGCTGTGGAGGAAAAGATCATTGGTCTCGAACATGTCGTACACCAAAGCATCTTGTTGAGCTCTATCAACAATCAGTGAAGCAAAAGGGAAAGAAAGTAGAAACAAATTTGGTGTACAAAGAGGGAGAAGATGACTTTGCCCTTGGTGATATTACTCACATGGATCTCGACGACTTTCTCCTTGATGAAGAGAACAAATGATTTAGTTATAATTATTTAAAGAACTTTGTTGCTTAAATTTTATTCTCATATTTTGGCTTTTAATTATTTGGATTTTGGTTTTTATTTTTATTCTACGAATTGATGTTTCTGGTTAAAGTTGATTTATTTTATTATTATTATTAAGTTATTTATATGAAATATTAATTTATTTTATTTGTCTTTTTGAAGAAAATGAATGGTGGAGATTTATGCTTGGCAGACAGTGCAACTAGCCACACTATTTTGAAAAATAAGGATTATTTCACTTGTTTGACAATGAAAGAAGCAAGTGTAAGTACCGTAACAGGTAGTGCTAAGATAATAGAAGGCTCTGGAAGAGCAAATATATCATTGCCTATGGGAACAAAGTTCGAAATTACTGATGCATTATATTCCCCTAAGTCTCAAAGAAATTTATTAAGTTTTAAGGATATCCGCAGAAATGGATACCATATTGAGACTACGAGTGAAGGTAATATCGAATACCTTCAAATCACAAGTAATATCCAAGGCTCTAAAGACATTGTGGAAAAACTACCTGCATTCTCCACTGGACTCTACTATACTACAATTAATACAATTGAAGCAAATGCTATAGTAGTTCATAAGTCCACAGAAAACTTCAAAGTTTGGCATGACCGGTTAGGCCACCCCGGTACAATAATGATGCGAAAGATTATTTCTAATTCATGTGGACATTCATTAAAGAACCAGAAGATTCTTCCTAATGACTTTTCATGTGCTGCTTGTTCACAAGGCAAGTTGATTATACAGTCTTCACCAGTAAAAATAAATTCAGAATCAATAAGTTTTCTGGAACGAATACAAGGAGATATTTGTGGGCCGATTCACCCATCATGTGGAACCTTTAGGTTTTTTATGGTTTTAATTGACACATCTAGTAGATGGTCACATGTATCCTTGTTGTCAACTCGAAACTTGGCGTTTTCGAGATTACTTGCTCAGTTGATTAGACTAAGAGCTCATTTTCCAGATTTTCCCTTAAAGGCAATTCACCTTGATAATGCTGGTGAATTCACGTCTCAAGCTTTTAATGACTATTGCATGTCAATTGGAATAAGTGTTGAACATCCTGTAGCACATGTTCACACACAAAATGGTTTAGCAGAATCTTTGATCAAACGTCTACAGTTGATTGCTAGACCATTACTAATGAAATCAAAACTCCCAATATCTGCTTGGGGACATGCTATATTACATGCAGCGGCATTGATTCGCATCAGGCCAACAAGTAATCTAAAGTTCTCCCCATCACAACTGATTCTGGGTCAGGAACCAAATATTTCCTATCTGAAAGTTTTTGGATGTGCTGTATACGTTCCAATTGCTCCACCACAGCGATTTAAGATGGGTCCTCAAAGGAGGTTGGGAATATATGTTGGATATGATTCTCCATCAATAATTAAATATCTTGAGCCATCTATGGGGGATTTATTCAAGGCTCGATTCGCAGACTGTCATTTTAATGAGTCTGTTTTTTCAACTCTAGGGGGAGAAAATAAAAAGCTGGAAAAAGATATAAATTGGAATGAATTATCAATGTCTTATCTTGATCCTCGTACTAAGGAATGTGAATTAGAAGTCCAAAAGATAATTCATTTACAAAGCTTAGCAAATCAGTTGCCAGACGCGTTTACTGACCCAAAAAGTGTGATCAAATCAGATATAGCAGCTGTAAATGCTCCGATAAAAATAAATATTCCAGAAGGAAAAAATCAAACTGCTAAAGAGTCTAAGGCACGTTTGAAACGTGGTAGACCTATTGGTTCCAAAGATAAAAATTCTCGAAAAAGAAAAGGAGCAGAAATTGGCAATGGTGAAACCGAGGAAATAGTTACGAATGAAGGATCTCTAGAAGAGACTTCAAACATGACAAAGAATGAAATTCAGGTACCTGATAATGATGAGATCTCAATTAATTATGTCATGTCTGGAATAAAATGGAACCGAAAGCAAATCGACGTCGATGATATTTTTGCATGCAATGTAGCAGTTGATATTACGGATGAGGATCATGAACCAACATCTATTGAAGAGTGTACACAAAGAAGTGATTGGCCAAAATGGAAGGAATCAATAGATGCAGAATTAAAATCTCTCGCTAAAAGAGAAGTATTTGGACCAGTAGTCTGTACACCTAAAGATGTAAAACCAGTAGGACATAAATGGGTCTTTGTACGAAAGAGGAATGAAAATGGAGAAATTGTGAGGTATAAAGCATGTTTAGTCTCACAAGGATTCTCACAAAGACCTGGAATTGATTATGATGAGACTTACTCTCCTGTGGTGGATGCAACTACTTTCAGGTTCCTTATTAGTCTGGCGATAAAAGAAGGACTTGATTTACGTTTAATGCATGTAGTGACAGCCTACTTTTATGGGCCACTAGAAAATGACCTTTATATGAATGTCCCAGCAGGATTTAAACTACCTGAAGTAGTAAATTCGAATTCCCGAGAACAATAATGCATAAAACTAAATCGATCTCTTTATGGACTAAAACAGTCAGGGCGTATGTGGTATAATCGCCTTAGTGAATACTTGTTAAGAGAAGGCTACAAAAATGACCGTGTTAGTCCATGCATCTTTATAAAAAGATTTGAGAAAGGATTTGTGATAATTGCAGTATATGTTGATGATTTGAATATTATTGGAACTCCTGCAGAGATTTCATATACAGTGGAGTATTTGAAGAAAGAATTTGAGATGAAAGATCTTGGAAAAACAAAATTTTGTTTGGGACTACAAATTGAACATGTAAAGAATGGAATTCTAGTACATCAAGAAACATACACAGAAAATGTGCTCAAAAAGTTCTATATGGATAAAGCACACCCCTTGAGTAGTCCAATGGTTGTAAGATCACTTGATGTGTCAAAGGATCCATTCCGTCCTCGAGAAAACAATGAAGAGGTTCTTGGCCCTGAAGTACCATACTTAAGTGCAATAGGAGCATTAATGTACCTTGCTAGTCACACAAGACCAGATATATCATTTTCGGTGAATTTGTTAGCAAGGTTTAGCTCATGCCCAACTCAAAGGCATTGGAATGGGATTAAGCATATACTTCGTTACCTCCAAGGTACAAAAGACATGGGGTTATTCTTTTCTAACTTATCCAAGGAAGGCCTAATTGGTTTTGCAGACGCAGGATACTTATCCGATCCCCATACTGCTAAATCGCAAACAGGATATGTGTTCACTTGCGGAGGTACTGCCATTTCTTGGCGATCTATGAAGCAAACTCTCACCGCTACTTCTTCTAACCATGCAGAGATTTTAGCCATCCATGAAGCTAGTCGCGAGTGTGTATGGTTAAGATCTGTCGTTCATCATATAAAAGAAGATTGTGGTATTTCTGGAGAGAAAGAAGCTCCAACAATTATGTATGAAGACAATGCAGCATGCATCGCACAACTCAAAGACGGATACATTAAAGGTGATAGAACAAAGCACATTCTACCAAAATTCTTCTTCACACACGATCTACAGAAGAACGGCGATATACATGTTCTACAGATTCGTTCGAGCGATAATTTGGCTGACTTATTTACAAAGGCGCTACCTACTTCTACTTTCAAGAAGTTAGTTCATCAGATCGGGTTACGCCGTCTCAAAGATCTCGACACGTGTACTCAAGAAGGGGAGTAATTGCGTGTTGCACTCTTTTTCCCTTAACCATGGTTTTTCCCATTGGGTTTTCCTGGTAAGGTTTTTAATGAGGCAACATCTTAAACGCATTACGAACCATTCCATTATAATGGACATCCAAGGGGGAGTGTTATGAATAATAAGATGGATGCCCATTATAAGACCCATCTCGTAGTAGCTTCTAGAATTATTTGTACTCTAGGGTTTACTTGGTCTCCAAGTTTTTGTACTCTTATATAAAGGAGCCTTCATTCATTAGAATAATCATCACCAATTCTTTTATCTCTCTTCTATTCACAACAATAAGTCAATATTCTCAGAATCCATCCTTATTTTGGACTGTTGCATCTCATAATTTTGCTTTTATATTCTTTCCGGTTCATGACACTGTTTTGTGGGTTTTCTTCGCTATTTGATTATTTGTTGATTTAAGCGTCAGAGAACCTTCAAAAAAAAATCCTTCCATCATATTTTTTTCGAGTTTATATATGCCTTCTCGATTACAGGAAGGTTTTCCCTTACAAGATTGAGAAACCCCTAGACAATACATGTGGATGTGAGGATTTACATTGAAGGTTTTAGATTGATACGTTAAAGATCCAGGGTTTCAGAGTTTTTTTCCTCAGATTTTTTTGAATGAACAACTTGAATTTGAACAGAAAGAGGAAAAAATGCTATTTTTAATTAATAATTAAATATTTGAGTACAAATATTAGCGTTAAATGATAAGTAGTTGAGAGCTGTACAGCAAAAAAAAAAATAACTCATAGTGTCTTTTTAACCTTTTTTTTTTCCTTTGAATATCATGGAAGTATAAATATTCAGTTTTTAGATATTCCATAATTTTCTACAAATTCAAAATCAGTTTTTAGATAATTCAATTTAAAAATTACCTTTCATATTAATGGAGGTTTGAAGCCGAAACACAAAAAGCTAACCCTTTTAAATTACCACTAAACCACCAACACACCTTTGTTCTTTAACTTTGAAAACCTTTTCTCCTTTGAAAGTGAAAGCCGGAGTCGTAAAATCATCTTTGTCCAAAAAAGTCTTATTTGAAGATATCAACGAACTCCACTTTTCTCGGTGAGCTTCTACGTAGAATTCTTTTTCTTTTTAAATAATTCATACTACGTAGAATCTTTCACTCTGATTGTGACATGTAGGCCAACTAAGTCGAAGAGGTAGAGATCGTGATTTTAATTCTGTCCTTGTCACCGTTACATCTTGATTTGTTTTTCTTTACATGCTCCATCTTTGCGTTTTGATTCAGCCTCAACTTCGCCAAGAGGACAAATCACGTAGTACTTTATTTTTCATGTGGTTTATCTAACACACTTATATCTTCACCTTTGCAGCTAAGATGCCAAATTTAGTTTGAAGTACTTGGTTTTTTAGGCTAAGATTAGGAGTCTGCACCTTTGCAGCTAACAACTCTCTTATGCTAATGACTATAGGTTGTTGAGATAGTCTTATGCAGGGGCGGACCCAGCCAGGAATTTAATAGGGGTCAGAAAATAATATATTTAAAAAAAAAATAACAGTATAGGGGTCAGTCAAGGGTCGAACCAAAATTTTTGGGGTTCATTCAGTCGACTTTACCATTTATTCCACTGAAATTAACATGATCTCAAGCCCAAAAAAATTTATATCCTAACTTTACTGGTGTCAACTGACACCCTATAGCTCTTAATGGGTCCGCCCCTGGTCTTATGCTAAGTTCATACTCCAGACACGAACACCGGCATATCTTCTTCATCTCGATAGCCTAGCGACCCAACCGAACGAGAACAAGATCAATTTCCCATGTCAGAGAGGATCGTCCGATGGAATCCATGCTTCATGGTACCCTCTCGTTACTAAAGATGTGGCCTTGATTGGTATCTCGTTTTGGTTTTAATTGACATTTTTTACTTGTATTTTCCCATTTCTTGTATCTATAGATCTATATTGAGCAGATGTTGGTACACTACAATAAAATTGCCGAATAGATACGGATTAGCTACGACTAGATTCACGGTTAATAAATTCCAGCTACAAATTGTTGCGAAATAGCCACCAATAGAAATCACTATTTGTGGCAATTTCCTAACTATTCGTAGCTATATAGCTAGAAATAAATTTAGGGTTGTTCGTAGCAAAATATCTATGGATAGCGACAACACATTCATAAAAATAAATAGCCACGAACATTGACTGATCTAGGGGGTGATTGGTAATGGCTTTAGAATCTCTGTAAAGCCTAATTTCTCTCTAAAGCACACAATCTAATCCAATCATGCTTTGTAAATATTTTTCTATCCAAAGTTCTTTATTATTTTTTATTTTTTTTTTGTTTTGGCTGTACAAAGCTAAATATGCAGAGCAAAAAAATTGAGCTGTGAAAATATTTTACTGGAGACATCTACAACATAATTTATTGCTTACATCATTTATACATCAATTAAATTTAAAGCCAAAGCAAAAAAATCTACAACATAATTTATACAGCAAAAAAATAAAAGCCACAACTCTTCCAATCAACCCCCTAGAAACAAATTTTACTGGAGACATAAACTAATTCATATAAAAAATTCATAAATTTATTATTATGCTAAAATAATATTAATGTTTAATATTAAAACAAAATATAAAATAAGTAAAAATACAAATATTTATATACACTAAAATTTAAACAATAATATCTAAATTGTTGCTTACAAAATATTAATGTTATTTATATGATTTCACAGTATACTAGACTTTTTTTATTTCGTTTATTTTCATAAGTATTATTTTTTCTTATAAATATACATGTTATTAAGAGAAAACTGATTAGATAAACTCCAATTTTAAAACTAATTAGATAACATAAGGATTTATAAAAAGCCAAAAGATATAGGGTAAAAGAAAAACAGAACAAATATTATCATAAATAAAATATTAATAAAAGAAAATATAAATATGATAGAAGATTAGTTATATTGATTCTCATAAGGATATATAGCACCGAGATGAGAAACCATAGAAAAATGAAGTAAATAATTATTATAAAAATGCTTAATATGGAAAGGAAGAATATAGTTACCTTTATTGTATTTAGAAGAAAAAAAAAAAAATTGAAACGGAGAATGTAGGAATCGAACATTCGATGGCGGGGGCATCCATGATTATAGAAGGGGGGCAAGCACCAGCAATGCCAACTAACTTTAACGTTTTCTGTGCTAATTTCAATGTTTATTCGAATCTACCGGGAGCATTTCTCCCCCTCTCCCTCACCTAGCTCCGTCTCTGGCCACGAATAACTACGATACAAAACGTGGAAAAATATCAACAACATATTTTGTGTCTATCCGTAGCTATATCTGACAAATATATAAATATATATGGTATATACACTACAAGAAAACATCATTTTTGTGACTGCTACTTGCGACTATACTTGTAGTCGTAACATTTTACGACTATTTTGAGACACAATTGCGACTACATATATATGGCCGTGTATTAGTCGCTCATATACGACCACAAATGGTTGTCGCCAATTTAGTCGCCGATTTACGACTGATTAACGACTATTGTCGAGACCGGAAACATTAGTCTCAACTTAGTCGCTAAATGTGCGACTAAGTTGCGACTAATATAAAGAATCGTTAGAAGTCGCAAATTAGTCGCAAAGAAAGCGAGCGATTGCAAGGTTTAAATCCACTGAAAACAAAGGATGTCGGTGGAAATGGTCATGGGAACTAGCATAACTGACACAAGGAAATCATATTCTGGGAGCTTCTATAATGGAGGAACCTCAATCTCCGACATAATCTTGATTTGATGCATGTAGAGGAATTGTTTTGACAACGTCATGAATACTCTTATGAGTGTGAAGGGTAAATACAAAGACACCATCATGTAAAGATTTGATATAGAACGATTCTGTTCTCGGTCACAATTACATATTGATAATGAGGGTAAAGCTCCTTTCTCCGCGTACAGATTGACAGACGATGCCAGAAGAAGATTACTGGAATGTGTGAAACATGCAGTCAAATTCCCAGATGGCAATGCGGCCGACTTAGCTAGTTGTGATGATATGGAGAACAATAAGCTTTCAGGGATGAAGAGTCATGACTGCCACATTTTTATGGAGCGGCTACTTCCATTTATCTTTGCCGACCTCTTAGACCGGAACGTCCGCATTGTGTTATCAGGTGTTAATTAATTTTATTTATAGTATATAATACAAATATTTGATAAGTAAATATGAGTATAATATTTTATATTAACAACAGTTTCAAAATATATATATTGTAGGGGTTGGGGGTTTTTTTCTGTGACTTATGCTCGAGAACTTTACAAAAAGGCCGCGTCCAAATTCTCAAAGAAAACATAGTTTTAATAATATACAATTTGGACAAGATCTTTCCGCCATCATTTTTCTACGTGATGGAGCACTTGCCGATACGTCTCCCCTACGAAGCTGAATTAGGAGGCCCGGTGCAATATAGGTGGATGTACCCTTTTGAAAGGTATTTCAAAAAGTTGAAAGGGAAAGAAAAGAACAAAAGATATGCGGCAAAATTCATTATTCAATCATATATCAATGAGGAGATAGCTTATTTCTCAGAGCACTACTTTGATGTGAATATAAAAACGAAATCAAGGTAAACACGCTATGGTCAACCACATGTTCACTTTGCCATTTGTGAGACACACATGGTAGTTATTAACTAATTATAATTTTTTTTAAACTAATTAATTTGGTCAGATTAACTAGACTCACTGAAGGTGAAATCCCCGTATATCAACTCGATGTTCCTGATATATTTACTCAAGTAGGTCGTCCAAGTGGAAGAATGCAAGAAATCTGGCTTTCAGAGAAAGACTATAGATGTGCACATGTATAAGTTCTGCGAAACTGTGAATTTTTTGAGCTACCAGAGAGGTATATATATACTTTGACATGTTTTATCATTCGGTTTAATATATTCCACTATATATATTTCTCATAAGTTTTGGTCGAAATTAAAGCATGTTCGAAGATTATATGTCTATAAAATATCCAGAACTCTTTGAAAAAGAAGTCTCCGCAAAAAGACCCGAAGAATATCCTATATCCTATATGGGTGGAAGGTTATGTATGTGTAAAATCAGTCGTACCTATATACATATTATATATTTATTATATGAATTAATCTGGATTGCTCTATATTTGATATTTTATTTTCTATAGACATGTCACTTGTTGGAAATAAACATATTCTTTTCCTCCTTGTGTGCTAGAGATAGTGTATGGACCCGTGCATAAGGCTAAAATTTGGCCCATCTATTTTACAAGAGGATATATGTTTTATTCGGGGAATCACGGCGAGGGATGGAAGACATGTAACTCTGGTGTACATGTTAAAGGAGAGAATTATGCTAATGCATCTGATGAGGCTGATTTCCACGGGATCTTAAATGATATCATATAGCTCGAGTATGAGGGAAATGTGAATTTGAGAATCACAATTTTAAGTGTAATTGGTACGACCCTATGATCGGTAGAGGCACTCGGAGGAATAATGCTGGCAACGTAGATGTTCTTTCATCAAGAAGATACAACAAAGACGAACCATTTGTTCTAGGTATGTTCCTTACCTGTAAATCTTATTGACTTTAAATATGTATGTATATAACTTCATTCAGTACATACATAACAAAGCCTCACAAGCGATCAAGTTTGTTATATCCCGTACCCATACACGAAGAAACCAAAGCATCTGTGGCTAAATGTTGTTCATGTCAACCCGAGATGAAATATTTCAGGAGATTATGGTGACATGGAACCGATTGTTTTGCAACAAGAAAATGATGATCCTTTGATGATGACTAGAATAGAAGATCTCCTTATTGAGAACTTGGTGCCAGGAGAAAACCCAATACATCTTGATTACGAGGTCGGGGATGCAAAACTAGAAGATGAATTCCAGTGTAATTTATCCTCTTCGAATGATGAGGATGAAGATGACGATGAAGAACCATAATAATATGCTTATTATATTTGTCGGTGTAATTTATCGTCTTCCCAATGGCGAAACTGTAATGAATTTTATATTTCACCAATTACACCCGCCAAACCCAACATTATACCTTTCTGTAGGTGCAAACATTTATAATTCATTTCAAACATTCAGGTTTTTAAACAAGGCAAAGTATTAGCCAAAGTAGCAAAAGAAAATCAAGATTTATTGGAGCAGAGCTTGAAGACTAGAGTTGTGGTATTTTTCCAAAGTAGCTTCAACATAAAAATGTTGTTAGCCTTGATTTTGTCGCCTTGAGGAATGCTCTCAAGGCACCAGTTAAACGCGATCACCGCATCCTATTATCAACAATCATCACCAGTTTGACAGACCGTTTCCCTCCACCCTCATTCACCATATATATGGTCTTGCCTGCAACCTTTTCTAATTCATTGTTATTGCTGAATGAGTGGGGAGGAAACTGCATAAACAAAATATGGTGTTACACAATACAAAAATCAGAAACCATAAATGAAATAAAGTTTATTACAATTCCGCTACACTTGATACTCTATACTGTGACATTTAGTGTTACAAAGTTCTCTTCATTTCCTGCAACAAATCATACAAACGTTAGATCGTACTAACACCAAATAAAAACAACAATTAATCTTGGAATACAATATAAGATAACTTACTCATGTCCTCCTGCCGATTTTCTGTTTGGAGTCTTTACCCATTGGAGTTCACAACAACTGGGTTCAAATGCATGTACATGGAAATTTAAATCTCTAAAGTACTCGAATATTAAAACGTCTCCGACTCGAAAATCGTGTCCCTCGGCGAACTCTTGCCAGCCTTCAGTTATTCAGTCACAAACACGTTTCAGAGGAAATTTCAGGTTACACACATCCAAATTGAGCTCACCAGCTATAATATTAGTTTTTCCATCTATGTGGTCTTTGTAGAACTCTTTTGGGATACTCTGCAACGCCCAAGAGAACCCAACTAAGAATAAGTATATAAGCATTACATATAGAGAGAAAGAGGAATCACTAATTACATACCACACTTGAAAGGAATTCGGGAAGGAGAGGCTTGAAGAAATGAGGGTTTCCTATTAGTGAAGCCTTTAGTAGTGTGAAGTTAATCTACTAACATGAATCACTTAAAAGTCAGAACAGTTATTAAATAATAAAGAAAACTTCATAAAAATGACCATGAAATCAGTCAGACTTGATAACACCGACATGCACTTTATTATAGACATAAATTGGGTATAAAATGAGAAGAAATACCTCATACAGACTTCTTGTTGCAGCAGATGAATAACACACGCGGAAAGGAGAAGACTGTCTGAATTTGAGAGAGGTTATGATGGTTATGGTATTTCTATCGGTTTATGATAATTTAGCAAAATATTTGGTTTAGGCGCGATAATTGTTTTTTGGTTTGGCGGGTCTTATAATATTTTAATATAATTACAAAATAAATTACTAAACTTTATAAATTTGTTCTAATAATATTATATATACAATTCTGTTCTAATCATCTATTAGATACATTTTTTTTTTTGAAAAATAATGTCTACAAGATATGTTACTATATCTTACTAAAATAAGTCTATCAATTACCGTTATTAAATAGATATATAAAAAATGAAAGTATATTAAAAAGTAAGGTTCATTAAACATATTAAAACTGAAAACATAATAAAAGTTAAGGTTCTTAAGTAACATACACTAAATTATACATGAGATTTAGATAGAGACAAAATCACTGCTTCCGGCAACATCAGGGTCACAAGGCTCTAGTTGGAACCTGAGATCTTGAACCTCCTGAATTTGCGGATTGAACCTGTAGTCGGATAAGCCTTCCACTGTCTCAACCCATGTGTCATCACGATCATCTATATAAAATAAGTACTTTAGCGAACTATCCTAAATTATTATATATAAACTAATGAAAATTATTAAAACAGTTACTTCCATTCCGAAAGCTCCTCCACATATTGAGCACCACAATCGTTTCTGGAGGCTTAGTTTTTAAAATTTCAGGCCAGAAGTCAACCGCGTATTTGCCATAAGCCACACACTTTAACTTATCGTTCCTATTATGAATAAGAGAAGTTAATATGAACTATCCTAAACAATTGTTCTTTTTATCGAATTGCCACACGCTTTAATCAATTGTTTCTGTCATGGTTTTAACTGCTACATTACCGAAAACATGCACTTACATGGCGTCTCTGAGGTGGAACACTTTCTTTGTCCTTGCAGGGTTTAGGGAATCGACTTCAAGGGGGCAGATGATCGAGACCACGTCCATAGTGTCTACACAAGATATTTGTGCATATTTTAGTCATTTAGAGTTTCACATTTAGAAAAGATAAAAACATTTTTTTGCTAAGAATGTAAATATCATTATAAAAATGAAAGACCCGGAATTACAAATTGACAGAGCAAAATCTTAAACCTAAGAAATTGGTTCCATGGACAAAAAGCTAAAAACATTGAAAATATGAAAACTTTCGATAGTTTTCACATATAGGAACATCACTGTTTGTTTTTATGTCACAAATTTGGAGGAAACTAACAAATTTCATGTAATGCTTGGTGTCCAATGGCTCGATAAGTTTGATCTCAGTGTATTCGGTGGCTTCAAGTCGGTAGCGAGACTTTGTTGGACATAAACCTGGATCCGCTCGGACCACCCTAACTCGAGAGATCTTGATCCACTTTCCTTCTTGTTTCTCTAGTCTAGAGAAGTCATTTATTTGTCCTGGATAAATGACCATTTTGATCTTGCTTCCCTACACATAAGTAAAAGCATGAAGATCATATAGTCAGGAACGAGTGCAGTCTTGCATGCCGAAAACTCTGCTAAATATTTTTCACTTACTCTATGGTCGACCAAGATGTAACTCCAATATGGTCCATCTGCAAACACATAGTGTGGGTAGACGCAGAAAATCTTAACTCTGAAGCGCCAACTGGTTTCGTCTCTGTTAGGTCGTGTTTCTGCTATGTAGTTGTAATGGACCATTGTGTTTGGTTCTGTTTCAGAGAGAATGAAAGTGGGAGAAAAGTTAGAGAGAGGGATGATTATTACGACAAAATAACTTCCCTCACCAAACAATGAACTTAAATTAAAGAAGGTTACAGGAAATGAGGGTTTTAATAATTTGCCTCGAGCGCCGCTTCAGAACAGAGAGAGAGAGAGAGAGAGAGAGAGAGAGAGAGAGAGAGAGAGAGAGAGAGAGAGAGAGAGAGAGAGAGAGAGAGAGAGAGAGAGAGAGAGAGAGAGAGAGAGAGAGAGAGAGAGAGAGAGAGAGAGAGAGAGAGAGAGAGAGAGAGAGAGAGAGAGAGAGAGAGAGAGAGAGAGAGAGAGAGAGAGAGAGAGAGAGAGAGAGAGAGAGAGAGAGAGAGAGAGAGAGAGAGAGAGAGAGAGAGAGAGAGATGCACTGTTTCGTGGAGTGTGTCTCTTTGAGACCCCAATCAATCAATTAATCATGGTTAGATTTAAATATCATGCAAACCGTACGCTGATTTTGTCTTTTGTTCTGTTGTAGCCTTTGAGCCCTTGAACCGTATCCTGATTTTGTCTTTTGTTCTCTTGCAGATTTTTGCAGAGTTCCTCTATTTCGGTGAGACATTTATGCTGCAGCCACCCTCCAATCAAAGACAAGAAGAATATTAAGTGTTCATATCAACCGATATTATTAAATTTCCTCAACATGATACATATATACGAAAACAAAAAATTAGGTATGTAGAAAGATTCAAAAAATCAGAATTTAATTTTTCAAACCATCATAAAACCAGTAATAACATTTCACACCAACCACTTCATCTCACTATATATGTTTGATTAAGATAATTCGGAAATGCTATGTTTAATTTTGTAGGATTATGTATATTCTTGTTATGGTAGATGGAGGATATCCTAGGATAATCCTTTATGCGAAATATATCCTACAGATTCTACTTGTTTTCTATATATATATATATACACTGTAACATTAAACATCAAATCAGTGTTCATGTTCCTTAGCACCATGCAATTGATTTCATCAACAACATTTCGATGATCTTGGAGGTTCACGTTCCGGTATACCAGATGATCCATTTTAATTTTGTTTATATCCGTTATGCTCTCAAATATGATTAATCAATGCATTTCGAAGTGATAAATGAGTGTTTATGTTGAAATCAGACATTTTCATAGGATGTAAAATTATTTAAGGACTAAAACTAATTAGGTGTATAATTACAATGACCAAAATGTAAAACAAAAGATGAAACCTCAAAATGAGGTTTTGCTGTTTCTTTTTTAGGTTTTGAGGTTTTGCTCATTCTAAAAGAAACCCTAAACCCTAAACCCTGAAAATTTAAAGTTTCATCTTTGCTTTTACATTTGCTTTTACAAAAATTTCAAAACTATTTCCTAAATTTCTTGTGATTTATAATTTTATAATCCGGAAAATATACCCAAAAATTTCAATAAATTTAAAACAAAAAATTTGATTTCATAAAACCTGTCTTCAATCGTACTTTATATTGTGAGCAAACTTTTTTATGGTTTTAATAAAGTATAATGGATAAATTTAAATTTTAAAAATGGAGACAATAAAAAAGGAATATATTACGACTACAAGTGGGTAAAAATTCAAAACAATTTCCAAATTAATCCGAGAAACCAAAACCCTATTTTATAGCCCAAAATATTTCAATTAACCGCCTATACCCAAAGAAGTTTCGACAACGTGTCAGGAAATCATCAAATACGACAAACCTTGATTTTATTAAGTTCTTCCCCTTCTCAGAAATCTCCTTCGCATCATCTCTCTAATCTCTCTCCAAATCCTTTTCTATGCCACCCATATCAAACTGATATCTCTTCTTTGAATCTCTTATTTGAGACTTTCAATTTCATCGCTAAATTTGGCAGAAACCCTATCGACCCTCTCAAACTCTTCCTTGAATCTCTGAATCACGAAACCCTCCGTGATACGATGGCTAAAGCTACAGGTAAAATATGACGTTTGGGTGTGTGTTAAACCGTCTTGTTTTCTTATGCTTTTCTTTTCTTTTGAAACATGACAATTTCTGAATCTGATTGTTGGAACAATTAAACGAGACAACTTCTGCTTTGCTTTACTTTTGGTTACATTTTTAATGAGTGTTTGATGAGATAGAGTCTGATGGTTAGGATGTTAATCTTATAGTTAGCAAGCAATTGAGTTTGACGTCTCTATTTAAATATTCTCTGTGTGTTTGTTAAGTTCGAGTGTCTGAGCGTTTATAAGATAGTGTTTGTATCATTTGAGACATGACCAAACTATCCATAACTGTTTTCTAAAATATTTTTTGAGGAGATCTGTCAACGACGGATGAAAGATATGGTTAGCACTACAAAGGACTGCGGAAGCACTGCAAAGAACTGCGATCTCGGGAAATCTAAAAAGATGAATATAACAACTTCCTCAGGTAAGGTAACATTTTTCACAATCCATGTTTATAAAGTCGTCTCGTGTTATTTATTTAATTGATTTTCTCTTACTGTCTTTAGTTGTCACATGACACTGAGAAGGATGGACGAGTAAATCCTTAATGGGCAAGCGCAAGCAGCTGATAGGTGTCAGGTTTTATCCTATATCTAACTGCAAGTGCACAATTCAGTAGTTGTAGTATATAGGTATCGAATCCACAGGGACTCCGTATTCAATAGCTCAAGAACAGGAAATTAAACTAGGAAGAAAGCAATGTGATTTAATGAAAAGCAGTGCGAGAAAGTAAACAGAAAGCAGAGATTATTGGTTGTGAAAGCAAGTTATTAAGAGCGCTAAGTCTAGGGCGTTATCAGGAAATCAGACAAGCAGACAGTTCATTCAGCAAGGATCTAATTAAGCACAGTTCTAGAACTCAAAACACAGATATAGAATTAACCAAATTCCTTTGCGATAATTCTCTAAGTCTAAGTGCAGCAAACCAAACTTTCGTTTGCGAGAACTAACATATTAAACTAGCATTAATTCCAAGTTTGATATGTTCACAATTATCCTAAACCAAACTTTCGTTTGCGAGAAGTTTAATTGCTCAACCTAATTAGTTCAGATTCCTAAACCCCACTTCCGTGACGTATTTAGCAACCTAAGATCTAGATTCTAATTGATCAGGTTAGAACTAGCTTTGAGCGCAATTAGATTGAAGAACAGATATAGTTATGAATCCTTAACTGAAATAAACAAGTCTAGCAAGTCATGAAATCCTATGTGAGAAACCCTAAACCTAACAAGGAATCTACTCAGACATAGATAATGAAAACATAATCATATATTGAATAAATTGCATAGAAGATAAAGAATAAAAGGGGTTCAAAATCTTCTCCAAATACAGATGAAGTAAAAGGTTCAGATCAGCCCCAAAAGCTCTAAAAATCCTCTGCTCTTAATTATGAAAGCGTAAGTAAATAAACACCAAAAACTTAATTATATAGGTTTAATCTCGGCCAGGGGCTTCTTTGTAAATATCAGGAACTTCTGGATCAGAGTGCAATATCTTGACTCTTCATAAACCGCCGAGTTTCGGCCCATCTCGCTGGTGCAACGATCGATGCTAGAGTGCATCGATCGATGCATTCCTCTGTTTCGGACAGTGAACTCTATCTCTCGGCCAAACACTCCAAATATCTCCAAAAAGTGCCATAATCACCAAATATGCTCCAAACCCGATTATACCTGTAAAAGACTCTAAAAGAACACAAAAGACACTAAAACACACTTATATCATGGTCTAAAACTAGTAAAAACCATGATATATCAACTCCCCCACACTTAGCCTTTGCTTGCCCTCAAGCAAAACAGAGAACTAAAGTTTGGTGAAGAGGTTTGAAAACTCTTCAGAAACTCATTTCATCCTAGAAGCTACAATACTCAGATTCCCCTTAGTAAACCACTGAAAGAATCAATCACAGGATATCAAGACCAACATGTACTTCCCCCACACTTAGCAACTGTCCTAAGTAAACTCCACAATCACATTCAAGCATTCAAATGCCGATGCGACACTATGACCTCTATCCTGAGCTGGTCAGGCAGCTATTGGCCACTTGCAGAGTGGTTTACTCGGATCCCGACCACAGGAGCGCTACAGTGGGTGCTTTCACCTTCATGAGTTGGGGAGTCAGGTATCGGATTCCTCTACTTGATCTCTGCAGGATCTACGGGTTCAGGACTGAGCCGAGGCGCATAGCCATGCCACTCGAGTGGGATCCGGTGGAGGCCCGCACATTCTGGGAGAGTATTGGCAGCGGTTGATACAACTCCAAGACCACACCAGTAGTGCAGATGAGACATCCGGTGCTGCGATATGTCTCGCGTATCTTGTGCTGGAGCTTGCTTTGCAAGTTTGAGGCCAACAAGATGCGCAAACTTGAGATGGAGTTGCTGTTTATGGGGCTGAGAGATCAGTTTAGAGGTTCTGGCGTGAGAGATCCGACTGCAGGTCTCAACTTGGGAGCTATTTTCGCACAACATTTAGTTGATCTGCAGCTGAAGCCGTTTGATGGAGCTGGTACTGAGACGGTAGGGAGTTTACTTACTCCCATTTTTGAGTATTGTGGGATTCCTCTTCATGGCACAGAGCGTGATACAGCTCGGGAGTTCCTGGATCTCAGCCATTTGCAGAGCGCTACCTGGCTCAAGGAGGGGCGCATTTGGGTTTACACTGATCCGACCACTGGGAGGACTGGTATTGAGCTTCCTGCTGCCAGATGGACACAGATTGACACATTAGAGGCACTGAGATTTCAGCCTCCTGAGTCTGCACAGCGTGGGATTCCGACTATGGCTCATCCGCTGGGAGAGCCTTCCTCACGAGCTTCGACTTCTTCTGCCCCTACTCCTGCGCCAGCGCCTGCCCCAGTCGACATTGTGGGTCCCTTTCCAGAGCCTGCGATGGCTTACGGTGCATACTCTGAGGCAGAGTGGAGAGAGAGATCAGATGGTATGTTTCGAGTTCTTTGGAACTTCGTGCGTACTTGCAGCTGCAGGAGGTCACCACAGATCCATCAGCCCGTACCTGACCGTCGTCGACAGCGATCTCCGACTGATACTGATCCCGCACCCGAGGCAGCCGATGATGATGCACTGTATGGTGGGATAGATGATGTTAGAGAGTGAGAGTAGTCTCCATGTTCAGTCTTTCGGTTCTGTATTCTGACTTTTTCTTTTCTTTTGCACTTTTCTTCTTTGATTTTTAGGATTCTACTATGTTTGGATGATTTGCACTTTATTTGGTACATCTTTTGCTTCGGTTTTACTCTGTTTCTAGTGTTCTCAGCTTGCTGGGATCAAAATTGACAAAAACAGACGGACTAACCTGCTAACTTGATGACTGTTCGTGAAAACGCAGTGCGTCGATCGACACACCATTGTGTCGATCGTCACAATACGAAAGAATCACACAGCAACGGTCGGTGCACTTAGTGCAACGATCGGTGCATGTGCGACAGAGGTAAAACCCGACAGAACTAAAACATCCATTAACCATTTTTCTTTCTTTTTACCGATCCTTCGCTGGACACTACTGGGGACAGTGTGTCTTAAGTGTGGGGGAGGTGCTACTGACTTTTGTTTTCTGTTTTCTTAAGAGTCAGTCCATTTTTCAGGAAAATTTTTGTTTTATTGAGTCAAAATTGTTTAAGTAAGAAACTATGATTTTCTGAGAAGATTTACGAGACTTGCAGGAACTTAAGTAACCATTGGGATGAAGTTGCAGGATCTATCTCTGACTATTAGAAAACCCCATCACAGATCAACCTACTGGGAACACCCACATCACTTCAGGTATCAGAGGATCCTTTTACTGACTTCAACCTTAATACTGACTTAGATTTCTCACCTAAGGGCTTGGTATACTTTGTGTCGGATTCCCTTGTTAGTTCTGACACAGCCTGTAAACCTGTCCTATTTAGTTCCCTTCTCCCCTTCTATAAAGTAAAAAAAAAAATATATATAATAAACTGAGGATGAGTTAGTAACTCCGAAGTGGTCATGGGAATAGTAGCAAACACTATTATCTCTCATGTGATCCATGGAATGTGTCCAAAGTACACCCCATAACGGGAAGAACACTGATAAAAAAAAATAAAATGATACCCAGTGGGGAAAAATCAGTTGTTAAAGAAGGGAAAGAGAAGAAAGGGACTAGAGAAAGATAGTATGGTGGTCTAGAGCTGATAAGGTAAGAATCCATGTGCCCTTTGATCGATACTACTTAGGTGAGACCGCACTTAAATACTTGCAGAAGTCAGTAGGGAGAATTTGAATGCTTGAATGTGATTGTGGAGTTTACCTAGGACAGTTGCTAAGTGTGGGGGAAGTACATGTTGGTCTTGATATTCTGTGATTGATTCTTTCAGTGGTTTACTAAGGGGAATCTGAGTATTGTTGCTTCTAGGACGAAAAGAGTTTCTGAAGAGTTTTCAAACCTCTTATCTACATTTAATTCTTTGTCTTGCTTGAGGACAAGCAAGAGCTAAGTGTGGGGGAGTTGATATACCATGGATTTTAGGGATTTTAACCATGGTATATGTGTTATTTATCGAGTCTTTTACTACGTTTTAGAGTCTTTTCAAGTGTTTATTAGGTACAAGCACATTTGGAGCATATTTGGTGATTTTGGCACTTTCTGGAGCTAATTGGAGTATTTAGCCGAGAGATAGAGTTCACTGTCCGAAACAGAGAAAGGTGTCGATCGTTGCATGCCTAGCATCGATCGATGCACCAGCGAGATGGGCCAAACGGCGGTTTAAATGAAGAATGATGAAATTGCAATTCTGCCCAGAAGTTCCTGATATTTACAGAGAAGCCCCAATTCGTGTTTTAGGTTATAAATAGAGTTTTTGAGCCATTGTTTAGACTACGTTTTACTTTAGTTCTATTTTATTTCAGAAAGCCTGAGGGGCTGATCCGGATCTCGAAAGAGACTTGATTTTTAACCCCAGTTCTTATTTGATTATATGATATTTAGTTTTCTACTTATGATGTTTTCTGTCTCGATGAATATGTCTGAGTAGATCACCTGTTAGGTTGAAGGATTCTCATTAGGGATTTCAGAGAATTATAGTTTAATTAATCTGAAGAGATTTAGATCTGCTAGTTCTTTATCTAAGTTGTTCTTAATGCTTAATCTGAAGTAGCTAATCAGAGTTATGATGTTAGGTTGATTAATTCAACGGAAGTTGGTTAATTTAACTAGAAAGAATTTAGATAAGCAATTAAACTGTTCGCAAACAGAAGTTTGGTTCAGGGTAATTGTGAACATATCAAACTTGGAATTAATGCTAGTTTAATCTGTTAGTTCTCGCAAACGAAAGTTTGGTTTGCTGCACTTAGACTTAGAGGATTATCGCAAAGGAATTTGGTTAATTCTATATCAGTGTTTGAGTTCTAGAATAGTTATTGATTAGATCTAGATAGATTGATTGCTTGCGTTCCTGATTTCCTGAGAATTCCTGAAACCTAACGCTTTGCCTTCTTGCTTACAAACTCACTTGATTTACTTTGCTATTTCGTTTACTGTTTTCACATCTGCTTCACTTAATTTAATCTGAACTACTATTAATCTATTGTGTGACTGAGAGTCCTCGTGGGATTCGATACCTTATATACTACGATTGCATTAACTGTGCACTTGCAGTAGAATAGGGAAAACTATACACCTATCAGTTTTGTCCCAAATGGGTTTTCTTCACAAGGTTTTTAACGAGGTGATCCGATGCCCATTCATTAGAGAGACATGCCGGCCTCTTCTCTATTTTCGACCAAGACTTTCCTTTCTCGTTTTAAATCTTATTTCTCTTGTTTTTCTTAGCATTTTCGATGGCCCACTGTTTTCTGGCCCATTTTCTTTCAGTTGTAGTTACTTAAACATTATTTTGGTTTTATGAAACATTAAGCAAGTTTAAACCAAGAAAAACCCAACAGGTTTCTAGATCTCTCTCTCTCTTTGCGCGGCTTCCCCTTAGTAGAGTGGATCTCCTGGCTTTTGCTTGGTGTCTCGATTGTCTGAAGTGTTCCTAAGGTTCAGTAGCTCTTAAACCACCCTCGACCACCCACTGACCAAGCTGAGAGTGCTTTCGGCTAGCAGCTTTGTCCCACACATCCATCTCTCTCTCGCGGCTACAATCCTCTCGCCTCATTCCATCACTCATCACGCCTCCATCTCACATCATTCATAGAAGAAGACTTATGACTCTGCTTCAGCTCTGTTTTCTTCTCCTTTAGTTGCAACATCTCCTTTATCCTCTGATATTGCTCTTGTAAGCTTTGCGGTTCTGCACTTTTCTGATCTTTCTTTGCATAAGTGGCCTTCTTAGCTTCTGATTATGATGAGGCAGTGGATGAGAAGTACCACTACTACAAAACCTCACCAAAGAAGGAATATCATCACCACACTTTAATGACCAGTCAAGCACACCACTCCAATCCGCAGATCACCCCAAGAACACAAATCATTCAAGAATAAACATAGTTTTTCGTTTCAAAGAGTTTTCTTTGAGTTTTGTGTTCATTATATTCAATTGAGTGATTCATTGTTTCTTCTGAGTTTCAGACTTAGTTTCTTAGACTGATTCTGCCAAGGATTGAGAGAGTCAATCAACCCACTGGACAAGAGAGTTGGTCATCACGCCTTCCATTCATCGGATTCATCAAAGAGAGCTACACAACCAGCTGATCAATCTCCGCCCCTATCCGTGCCTGCATCAATCATCCATTGACAGTTATCCATTGTTGGATGTACACAAGCCATATCAAGTCAATGATTATCCATTTGCAAACTTAAAGTGATGAACAATAGGAGGATCATACCAATTGGTATCAGAGCTTGATATCATTGATTGGGATTGCATATTTGGTATCAAAGAACAGTTCTAATTTTGGTATACGTTTAATCATTTCTAATCTCTTCACCTTCTTTTCTACATATCCATCTTAGAGAAGTTTTTTGGTTTGATTGGCTTCATATCCACACAAGAATAATCTTGGGAAATTCTCTTGCTCGAAAGCTTTCTGAAAATTCTCTTGCTCAAAAGCTTTTATGATTATCTATTAACATGATCCAATTAAAACCCATAAGACAAAGTTTATTCTGATCAGGATCCACTTCTTGCTCTTGCTCAGCGTCATGTTTCTCTTCCTTCTCTGATACAGCCTCAGAATCAGAGACTAGGATGGTGGGAGATGGAAGAACAGGTGCTAGCTTTGAAGCTCTCTCACTTGTTCAGATTTGAATGGATGTGCGAGATGGATGTGTAGATGAACGTACAACTCTCTTGTTAAGTGGGTTGATTGACTCTGTCAATCCTTGGCAGAAGTAGATTGCTTGAATCACACAAACAAACCGTTCTGAAAAACTCAGTAGAACCAAATGAATCACTCAAATGGATTTTAATGAACAAACTCTCAAAGATAACTCTCTGAAAACGAAAACTCTATTTATTATTTGATTGAAAGGTGTTTACAAGTGAAGAACACAATGATACTTTATAGGAGTTTCCATAAATGGCTCCGGTTGAGTTGGCTTATGTTCCAATAGGATTTGCTTGATCCTGTGTGGTATGGTTCTTCTAAAGGTGTTGTAGAGTGCTTCTAAAAGTAACACAAAGTCTCTTGGTTGCCAAGTTCGAGTTTGGCAATGTATGAGCTCATGATCTTCCAAATAGGTAAGTCTAGCCTCCTTTGACTTGACATTGAATATCTTTTAAACCGTAACTTCTTTTGGTGTTATTCCAATTCTCCGTGGTCTTATTTTGAGTTGAGAATCCATAAAAAATAGATTTGTTGATTGGTTCCTCCTGGTTTGGTCTGAGTGCTTCAATTTGTAACTATCGGTCTTCATTGGCTCCATTTGAGGTCTGCCGTATTGAATCCTCAATATATTCTTCATGTGGTAAGCTTTTGGAATGATTATTCTTTGTGATGTTCTCTGGATGAGTTGAATGTGAACTCCAAGTGATGATGGAGCTAGTATTGCCGTTCTTGATCTCCATTTGAGCTATGCAAAGCTCAAATGTCTCCTTAGCTGTCCTCAACTTCATGCTCTTTTCTCCATATGTTTTGATTCCTTCCTCCATGGCTGATGCTGATTTTATGACCTCATCATCCTCATTCGGTAAAATGTTTTGTCATTCTCGATTACATCGTTGTAGTCGTTGATTCTATCATCAGATCTAAGTTGAGTAGATAATTTGGGAACAAAATGTGTGAATGCCGGATCAGAGCGGATGTGATCAGTGAATGAGAGGGGAAGAGTAATAAAACGAAAATGAGAAGAAGAACGGCGGACATAACAGAACAAGCCTTGCCTTGTGACGGGAACATGAACACCATGATTTCAGCATCGCCAAAATCATGTTTGCTATAATCTAACGATGTAAGTCATAGATAGTGGTTTTGATTGGTAGATCCGGGGATGGTTAGTGGTGGGTGGTGGTCATAGACCGGTGACGCGGCATTGATGCCATTGAAAATGAAAAACTTTGGATTTTTTAAAACGACTCGTTTATTTAAAATAATATTCTGTAAATTTTTTTAAACCCACATTGTTTTGTTCCAGATTGATGACTAAGCATCTGACTCATCACTATTAACAGTTTTATAGACGGCGTTTAAGTCAAAGTAGGAATTTGAGTTAATGCACGGTTGTATAATTTGGTATTAAATGTCACATTTGATGATAGTTCAGGTACTAATATGCCGATTTCCCGATTCTCACATCATTTGGTAATACAAGAAGTCTCTAAGTTTGGTTTTCTATCTTACTTTTCATTTTCTTACTTTTTCATATTCATTCATCACATCTTCTACCTTTTCATCTTCTTTTCTTATACTATCTACCTTTTTCTAGCTTTTTATCTTCCACTCTGACATTTTATTACTTAAATTTGTATCCAATAACAAAATGAAAAAAAATCAAAACTCAAAATCGAAAAAAGATCTGATTCTGAGAGCACAAAATCGACAAATCCATTTTTTCAACTCGACAAATCCACCTTGTAAAAAGAAAGAAAAAGGATCAAAGAAGTTTTGGTTGTTTTGCCATCTATATTTTGATCATTTATCTCATTAAGCTTGATTTGAGGACAAATCATTCCAAGTGGATAGGGATGATATGATTCTGAAGAGCACAAGAAAATTATGGCACAATCTAGTTGGGTCAAAGGAAACGTGATATTTTCAACAACTCAAAAATTGACTCATTAGACTAACTAGTTTTCTTATCCCCCGCGCACGCGCGGGGGTCATGTTGCTCCCCGTTTGTTGTATTTAATGTTTTTGGAAATTGTTTGTCAATTCCTTTTCATTTTTTCCCTAAAAGGTTATCAAAAACTTGACGTCGTCTGATGATTGCAGAAAGTAAGAGTTTTCCTTTGATATGTTTGACGTTTCTCACTAATGGTGTTGTTATATTTAGACTTAAAGTAAACATGTTTCTGGGTACATATATAGGTGTGATTGAGATACGATGAAGGAAGCCAAAGAGAAAGCAATGGTGGACACACTAACTTTCAAACCAAGAAAAGTTAATACTTCTATTTGTGATCAAGAACCTGAAACCATTTTAGGAGATAAGGAAGGAGTGAGTTAGAAGTAGTGTTGAGAAAATGAATGTTTCAAAATTTCAAAATTATTTGTTTAAATATGAGTACGAATCTCCGATATTTTTGCTGTTGTTTTAGGCTCGGCGTTAGGCTGTTAAGCGACCAAAACTTGTATGGTAAGAAAATTGTAGCCTAACAAAAAGTTGTAAGAGAAGCAGTTTTATGTCCAAAAACTACTTTCAGATTGGTTAGACCATCTCCAATGGAACTCATTTTTTGAGTAAATCTTCTCCAATGGAACTTTTTCAACTCCAAAATAACGGGATTATAATATTTTTAAGTCGTAGCTTCATTTTTACTCCAAAATGGAGTAGAGTTGGAGTAAAACTCAACTCTATTTTGAAGTGATTCCACTTTAGAGTAAAAATTGTTATATATTGGAGATGTCCTTACAGTGCCGTCTGAATCAACTAAGCTGTGTTTTTAATTGAAATCTGAGGATTAGCAAAAAGGAGAATATAAGTCATCGTAAAAAGCAGAGACAGTGGTAAAAAGCTCAATATAAGTGGCATCAATAGCTTGGTAGTGTAGGAGAAGTTTGCAGCAGGCTATTGAATTAATTGCAGAAAACCAAACAGCTAAAAATAGGTTTGGTACATCTTCAGATTTTATTTCATTTTTTTATACTTATGAATCTTTCTCTGTAGTAGTTCCTCCAATATTCAACATACAACAACAACAATGTGGAAACGTGAGGTGACCACAAATTCCAAGGTTTATGCGTTACATGAAATCAATTATGTGTGTTTACAACTCAAAAGAAGGTTATGAAGGTCTCTTCGTGGTTGAGCCTGCTCCCTCATTGACATGTACGGGACTCGATATCACGGACTTGTTAACTTTCTGTGATATTCTGTAGGTCAATAAAAAGAAGTAACAAAACGTTAATGGAAAGATAAAAAGATTCGTTAGTTTCAAATGAAGAAGGCATTTGTATATCGTAAATGCCGCTACAAGCTTCCCCTGGTTGAATCCAATAGTCTTTGTTACGCAGTTGATAAGAGAACCAACGTTCTCCTATTGCAAGAACACTTACCTCTCTTCGGTCAAAGAAGGCACATCCGACATATAAGAAACACAGAAGGGAGTAACTAAACTAAACATCATACATGTTGACGTTCTTTTTGCAAATTGCAATCTCCGAGTCTTTGCATCAGATTCTTGTTCTTGGCCCCTTGCTGGTGTCTGACTTTGTCTTTCCCTTTGCTTCTTTATCCATCTCAGTTCCCTGCACAAATGTCGTCAGAGGACATACAAAGAGATGGAACATAAAAAAGGGATAAAAAATCAAGACACGACTCACATTGATAAGAATTTCTTTGCTAGGAAAGTGACAAACTTGTGAGTTCTGCAAGTAGGAGAGCACTATTTTAATTATAATGATTTTGGAGCCATCAAAGTAAGAGGGATTTCTGCCTCAATATTTGGTTTTCAGATTCCACATCCAATATTTTTTCTTGAAGTCTGCAAATGAACATGTGAAAAAAGTATGGTTAATATTGTGTGCCAATGGGATTTTTGGTGAAATCATTAAGAAAATCAGAGATGCATAGTGAGTACTCGTGCACAGTTTTTTTTCAAATTGACAATTGTACTTTCAGCCTATGGAGCATGCTTGAGCCTCACTTATTTTTCTTGTCTCTTCGAATTTTTCCTCTGTTTCATCAATCTTCTGGTCTAATGAACATACCAGGGCTTGAAACCAAAAGAGAAATACAGGAAATATGAAACATTCCTTCACTTATTTCATGGATTTGACATCCTTAATAGAGGCAAGAAAATAAAATAAAACAGAGCTCATTCCTACCTTGGGCTTCCATTCGCTGAAATTTGGAATAGCACATCGGCAAACTGCATATAAAAAACAACAGAAAAAAAAGATTTGATGTGATCAGCTTTCAATTTTGACAAATGAGAAGACAAGAAGAGCCTCTCAAGGAATCTAATGGAGAAGAAGCGAACCTCTTCTGTTGTGAGTATGTCGCCAAAGTCATAGTAGTTGGCCATAATTTCCACAAGCCGAACTTGAAATCAGAAGAATGATCTTCTTAGCTACACAACACTCGATCATAAGCTTTTGGTAGCAAATCTTTTATACTTGTCCAAATGCAAAAGTATTTTATCTACTTATAGTGAATGATTTGGGGAAAGAGAGTGACCTCGAAAGGGAAGAAGCCACCGCATTTAAGCATCCGAGAATCCCCGTGACAAAGATGGAGATGACTATCAGTCCCTCGAGACGACCGTCAAATGAAAGTTTCGGTTCGTGTCTGCCAACTTAGTCAAACCAAGATCCTTCTCTTACCTCAATCATTCCATGTATATAGCAATATTTTGTGACAAGTAACCAAAGCTGAAGAATGTTTCAGAATCTCTTAAGCGGGTCAAAACCATGATTAGATTTTACATGAAAATATACTGACCTGAAGGTCGTGTCAACATTATTTCCGGGGAGGGACGATCGCCACTGTACATAGATCTGTGGCTATAACTCGCTGATGGCTACCCAAGACTTTAGCAACGCCGATCGCAATTGTGCTCCTTCCTGTTCCGAGATTGGCCCAATCATACTCTTAAAATCTAAGCAACAATTCAAAGGTTCGCTAGGAAGAAGTAAGGAAACGATGGACGAAGGCTAATGAAACATGGATTAGAGTAGATTTATGGCTATACCTGCAGTTCCGGAACCGATCAAAGTCTGCGAGAAACTGAACCGGAGTTTTCAGGACCGGGTAAGGATATCGGCTGAGGTAGACGATCTAGAGAAGATCGTGAGGAATCAGTTTACAGATATGAAGAGGGATTGACAGAAGATAGTGGTTGAAGACGATATCCGAGTCAGATTCGTAGTGAGGATCTGAGCGAGTCAAATCGTTTGGAGGCAGAACGACATATCAAAAAAAAAAAAGTTGGACAGGATAAAAGACATCATTGTTTTCGCATATCAGAAATCGGTTGAAAGCCTCCAAGATTCTCCTCTCTGATTTGACCAAAATACCCTCATTTTTTTATTGCTGAAGTCAACACCAGTGGTTGCATAAGCCGCAGAGACGGGTATTCCGACGACATCTAATTTAGACATTTTCTTGGAAGAGTTAGATCGACAGAGAGGGAGGTCGAAGGATTTAAGATAAATACATGTGCGCTCGTGGAAAGTATTTATAGCTAACGCTATCGTAAATGAAGAAACAGTTGGTGGGGCTGGTACGTTTGGAAATTGAAGGCAATAATAGGAGATAATGAAGAATGTGAGTAAATGCAGGGAAAACGCATCTCACATGATATTCCATATCACAAAAGGTCTTTAGGGTTTCGACATCCGATTTACGTAACGCAGAGTGGGGTCACGGCTGCAATCGGCTGGGGAAGATGAGATATAACGTGGGCCTGGTATGGGCCTAAGTAATGTGGGTAATTAGAAAGGTTGTAGGTGACATAACGTGCATTTGGAGGATAAGAAATATTGGCAAGTTTTGGTGTATTTTGGCCCATCGGGCGGGGCAACTTCTTTGGGATTAAATCATTGCCACATAGATTGCCACGTAGATTTATTGGGAAGCTGAGGTGGAGGGCTGAGAGGAGAGTAAAAAGTCTCCAATTATATATATGATTTATGAAGTTCTAGACCAAATGAGCATTCAAAAATCTATCTTTGATGTTAGCTATCAAGTCCAACCCATTTTAAATCTATCACAAGCCCAAGGAGAGCCCAAAATATGTGTCTTATTTGCTAGCCAAAAGGAGTGACGAATTTGGAGTCAAAGAGTCATAAGGAGGCCAAACGTTGAATCAAGTCTTATCCTAGGAAATGTATTGTGTAGTTGCAAGACAACTTATTTCTAGTTTTTACCATACATATTTCCTATAAATACTTATGTAATCTCTTTGAGATCAATCTATTTAAGTGATTCAAATAGCTTGTTCTTAGGTTGAGAGAGTCAATCAAACCCACTGGTTGAGAGAGTCAATCACAAGTTCCACCACCACCTCTACCTTCAATCCATCTTCCGCAAACTTGTCTTAGGAATCATCTGATCATCAAGTGGTTTAGCATCAGTGTGATTCTGAGGCTGTATCAAAGAGATAAAAGTTTGAAGGTGGGAGATCAATCAAAAGTTCATCAAGATACATAAGCTTCAAAGACTAATCTGACATTTCTAAGATGCAATCAAGAGACCCTTACTTCAAAAAAGGTAGCCATACTCATCCCCACATGAAAAAACTTATGCCTCATACCTCAACCTACACAATCATTTTTATCATCTAGCCTTTTAAAATTCATTAGTTGTTTCATGTGGATCATGGCCATGCATTAAAAAAACTCGGGAAAAGGTTTTGGGATAGTTTTTTTTCTCAATTATAGTGGCTTTTAAAATAATGGTTTTCTAAAAATTGAATGAACTATCGCAAAATGTGAAGATTAGGGAACAATTAATGCATACAGAGATAACTTACATCTACCCAATGCTCTAATATGATCTTCACGCTTATGTCTAAACCCACATAAGTCCCGTCCTAACTACCCTTCATAAGGTGATATAAGATTGGAAATCACTCCACAACCTTATTCACAAATGGTGATCAAATTGATAAACAAGTTTGATGCGCAGAAGATGAAAGGTGGTATTTGAGCAACTCTCTTGCTCAGTGGGGTTGATTGACTCTCTCAATCTAAGAAGAAACTATCTGAATCACTCAAAAATATTATGAACCGAAAATCTTAAGAGTATGGTGAATCACTCACTAAACTCTAAGAAAAAACAACTCTCTCGCAAAGAACAAACACTTTGAAAAGAAGAAAATACTTAGACTAATTCTGAAAAGATTGAAAGGTGATTTAAAAAGGGGGACGAGATGGAGCTTATATATGAACTCTAGTACACTGATAATAATCTATAATGAAGAAAGAAATCAGAGGAATTAAATAAAACTAGCCGTTAAAAACTTAATGGCCAAATAAACCGAAAAATTGGTAAGTTGTGATGACTCTTGAGTCTTGATAGATTTGTCTTGAATCCATGGTGACAAAGGACGTCCAGATTAATGGATTTGATCATAAAAATGCAGCAGCTTCGAAAAAGAGCTGTTGGTCACTTAAGGCTCCCAATGTGAAAACATTAATATATGGTAAGTTTAAGAACAATGAGATTTGCTTGATCCTCTGGTTGCTGGTGTATGGAAGGATTATAGATGACTCTCCTTGATGGTTATATGTGTCTCCTGAATGCTTATATGTCACTCCTTTCGCCAAATATGGGTTTGAAGTATATTGAGTAGTGGGCTTCCAAATAAGGCAAGTCGACATCCTGATTAGAAGTTGAAATAACATGTAAACTATAATGAATTTTGGAGTGAATCAAATTCTACATGTACCTAAGATGGGTTGAGTCTCCATAACAAGTTGGTTTACAACTTGGTTCATCCTGGTTTGATCTGAATTCTTGAATAACTGTCTATTGGTATCCATTGGGTTCCTTTGAAGTCTGCCCATTTGTAACTTGAATAAGTTTTTTCATTTGTAAAGCTTTTGAATCAATTCCAATTCTCCGTGACTCCTTGATGAGCTAAAATTCTGGAACAGGTTGCCTTGTGGTTTAAATCCTCCTGGTTGAGAAGATATGCTCCAATATATGAACCTATGTCTTTGGTGTGCTCGGGTTTGTTTTCTCCATGGGTCTTGGTTGGTTGATTTATGTCCTCTACATGTTCTTGGGTTGATTATGACTTGATGTCCTCATCATACTCTCCATGTTAAAAAGGTTGCGACCTCGAAACTGTATATTCTGCACCATGAGAAAACAAGTTAACCTTCGTTCGGTTTTGGGAGCTTAGACTCTTACCTTGGTAATTCCGTAGTTTGGTGATGTATGGTCCATCAGGTGGTTCTCCTTTGAGCAGGTATGAAAGTAGTACTTCTCTCCGCTGGCCTGGTATGAGGTTATCCTCCTTGAGCTGGTAACTACATGTCTCTCCTTGGGTGACCTCGGTTCTGCTCATCTTTGGTATATTAATCAATTGGTCTAGTAACAAGTTCTTCCTGGATGGAACTTTTCCCATTTTGATCTCCTTAATTCCTGCAATGACCTCAACTCTATGGACAAGAAACAAGTGCATCATGTGTTTTTTACAAAAAATGTAAACTTGTGAATCCTTTTGTCCTAGTTGTATTTAATCTTTTTACTAATTGTAGTCTCGTGTTAAGAGTTGTAGCTGTGAAGCTACCACTTTCTGTCAGGTCTAATAATCTTATTAGTTCAACATTTGAATCTTTAGAATTAAACATAGAGAAAGAATGACTTACCTGAGGAAGAAACTCAGTGTTCTTAGCATTCATCTTGGTGGGGCGAATTGATGTCTGATCCGGGGGCTAATCCTTGATGTCTCCTTTTTCTTAAAGATCTTAGCTATTTGATGGTTCTACTTTGTGTGATATGTGCCTTAAACAACTCCTAATACCAAGTGCATCATATCTGGATTTGAAATTATATAGTTAGGCATTGAAATATTAAAACTTACAAGGATGTTGCTAGCTAATTGCAACATGGTCTGCTCTTTGCTTTCTTGAACTCCCTCTTTCTCCTTTGGGCAAGTCGGGTTGGTTTTCTCCATAGGTATTGGTTGGTTGATTTATATCATCTCCATGCTCCTGCGTTGATGCTGACTTGTTGTCTTCATCATAGTGATGATAAGGCCATTTTCCTTCTCAACCCGCTTAAGCCGATCACTTTCTTACTTTTTATGCAGTTTGTTTTTCTTTAGCTCTCTCTTCTTTTCTTTTTTACTAAGAATCTTTCTTATATCTTTTTTTTTTCATGCATGAGCTCTTTTTAAATTTTTTTAGATTTTATACTTAGAGATTGCTTCTTTCAAACTTAGAGCAATAATTTCACTTTAGCCAACAACTTAAAACTTTCATAATCCTCTACTTCTTTCCCAAACTCATTCTCACTTCCAACTTCCCCCAAACTTCAACCTAGCCTAATGCTCAGCTCAAAGAAGTTAAGCTAGCTCTAAATGGAAGTTTTTCCCTATCGTTTCTAACTCAACACTTTTTTCCTAGTTGATTCAAAAAGGCCCTAAGACACTCAATAAAGATATATACTTAAATGAAGGATTGGTTAAGAGTGAGAAAATGCCACTTGGACTAACAAGAGTGGTGTAAAAGGATAAAGATATCCCAAGTATGTATATATTACCTATGAATTCATTTTTTATTGCACAAACATGATAATTCAAATTTTAAGAATATGTGATCAATTAGATAGGTCTAGAGTCAAATCACAAAAAGTTCTAGCCAGGACAAGAGTAATGAGCTAAGCGATCCCAACATGGTTCGTCCTTACTTTCTAGCTCACTCACAATGCAGTAAAAAAACTACAATCTAGCTTGATGAATCAAACTTTTCAAGAAGAAACTTCACAAGGAAAACTTATCATTACTCGCAATGCAAGTGAATGCAAGTGAATGCAAGCCAATATGCTTTTAGACTCGATTCAAATCATGTAAATGAAACTACATGCTTTTCTTTTTGTGAATTTTTTTTTTTTTTGTAATTTTTGATTTTTTGATTTTATTTTTCTACGCCGTAGATGTATGAAACTCAAGAATGCAAAATAGGAAATAAAATCACAAAAAAGAATTTGGATACTAGTCCTCACTTAAACTTAAATCACACCATCTCAGTATGAAAGAAGAGTGAGAGGAGGACCAAAGATAAAAATACGAATGCAAGAACAAAAAATATACTATTTACAAGTGGAGTAGTACCTCTTAGAAGTGAATGGATGAGGATTCCATGGATATCGCATTGCCTTCCACTTGGCTCTGCACATCTCATTAGATGAATACCTGTGAGGCTCCACATAAGGAACAAGCTCATGTCCATGGAGGGAGTGGAGTTTGTCCATGTGTATGCTGCTCTCGGCCACTTCTTCTTCCTCAATGTGTGGTGGTTCTATAGATGAATTGCCCTTCTCAACCTTTTTCATTAGCTCCTTCATTGATCCTTTCAGGCTCTTCACAGTTTTGACCAACTTCTTGATGGTCTTGTCATACCACTTGCACCATATTTGAAGGAGTTTGTTCTGAATATGAGCTTGGCGTGTGGCTTCATAGTTTATGAGATCATCATAAGGGTTAAAGTGGTAGCGATAAATTTCATAGACCGAGCCTGCAGTAGGAATTGGTTCTTCCTATTCCTCTTCAATATGGTCTATTCCATCATCGGTTGGGAGAGATTCTACCTTCTTCTTATTCCTCCCTTTGGCCATAGAGAGTCCTATGAGAGGTGGTTGAGGGACCGGATTATAGAAATTATCCTTCGTGGAGTTGAACAACAAGCTTGTCCTTTCATGGACTGAGGTAAGGGTGAGTTTGGAATAATGATCTTTACCAAGTGGTGGTTGTTGAAGTTCATATTGTAAGCATAGAAGTTTCCAATCCTCCCACCCAATTACTTGGTCCTCTGAGGTAAGAAATGTCCATCCAATTAATCTTTGGTGTGTCATTCAGCTCATTTCCTTTGGCTTGCAGAACTAGAGTTACCAGTCCCCCCATACTCAGCTCCGGAGTGTTGTTCTTTTTTTTCCATGAATATTTATTATAATAGACTAGGTGCCGCACCAAGATAGAAGCCAATCTCGGACTCCCAATCCAACCTTTCATCTCTTTTCCGTTCTTGAAAGTGACAAGGATTGGTTTTAGACCAAGGTATATGATGAGGACATCAAGTCATCATCAACCAAGGAGCATGGAGCAGACAACAACCAAGTCATAACAACCCTTGCCCAAGCTACACTCCAAGCTACTCAAAATGACCAGTTGGAATCATTTAAGGAAAGTACCAGAACTAAGCATTTTGAATCATTGCAACATCAGCAATGGCGACCAGGAGAGTCCACTAGACCACCAGAAGCTTCAAAGGACAACATTCCATACACCAGCAAGCAAAGGATCAACCGAGACCAATCTGTCCACAACTTACCATGTGTGGATTTGTTCACTTCAAGTCCAGAAAGCAAGCCACGACCTTTCACTCATCAAAGTTACTGTGTTTTGATATCAATCCCTGAAGAACACACAGACCTAAGATGCACCAAGCTCCACCAGATCATCCAGAATCTCAACAAGTCATACTTGCCTAATTTGGAGCCAACGGAGATCAAATCCCAACGGCTATATTCTGATCAGCATATACACTTTCTGAATACATTCTCAGGTACCTGGACACCCCAAGGAGCCCCAGATTCTCACCCAAGCTGTCAAGACTCAAAGAAACCTCATTTCCCTTATTTGGCCAAGATACCTTCATCAATGCACCAACGACTCTCTTCTACATATTTTTGATTCTTTTCTTGTATTATCTCTTTTAGACCGTTATCTATGAGCCTATAAATTCTCAGCTTCGAATTCCTTGTAAATCACCCTTTTCAACCATTTTAAAGTTAATATAAATATTCTGTTTTTCTTCCAAAGTTTGTGTTATTTGTGAAGTCTTCCTTCTCTGAATATTGTGAGTGATTCACCTTGTTCTTAGGAGTTTCAGATCAATCTATTTGAGTGATTCAGATGGCTTGTTCTTAGGTTGAGAGAGTCAATCAAACCCACTGGTTGAGAGAGTCAATCACAAGTTCCACCACCAACTCTACCTTCAATCCATCTTCCGCAAGCTTGGCTTAGGAATCATTTGATCATCAAGTGGTTTAGCATTAGTGTGATTCTGAGGCTGTATCATCTGGTATCAGAGCTTCAAAAGCTCCTACCCCTCAGGTTGTATCAATCCAACCTTTTCTTTTTAAGTTTTTGTTGTTTCATTTCATTCTAATCCAAAACCCATAAAAATCTGATTTTGTTTTGTTTCTGGTCAATCTGTTTTTTGCATTCATATTTCTATCATTTAGATCCATTCATCCTGATTAGTATTCATTAGTTTCATAGCATCCATCAAAAAGAAAATCAAAATAAAAAGTGTTTCATTGCATCTCAGGTCCTGTTCTTAGTTTATCTTCTGTTTAAAATCAAAAACCCCATAAAAATAGTTTTGTTTGCATTCTTTCTCTTAGAATTTTCTGTTTTCATTGATCTCTCGCATTCATAACCCAAAAAGCCAAAAGTATTGCATTAGTTTTCTAGTTCTGTTCATTTCGAGTTCATCAAGTTCTTTTGAACCCAGAAAACCAAAGAGAAGAAGTTTTTGATTTTTGATTCGTTTTTTTCTATATAAAACCCGAATAAAAAGTTTATTTACTTATTAAGAATAGAGGATTTTGAATTTCAAAAAAAAAAAGACAAAAAATAATAATCTAGCAAGTTTACAAATCTGTTTAACTAAGAGGATCAAAAAAAGGAAAGAGTGATTTGAACAAATTTCCAGTTCTCTTGCATCTGAAATTTGAATATTTCTTTCTTATTTGCTTGAAAAACCCAAACACCTTCGAAATTCCATTGATACACTTCTTGTGCAACTTGTATTAGGTACACAAGTTCAATAAAACAAATGGAAGAAGAAGAGGAAATTTGGGAACAAGAACATGTCTGCTGAAGAAGGTGATTATGAAGATGATCAATGGACATAAGATTGTTCTGATACTGACCTTGAAGACAATCCAGATGGTGGAGATCCTGAACCAGAACCACCTTTTTGCTATTCAACAATCATGAATTGTTCTAATTTAAAACAATTGTGGTATGGAGGAGACACACCAACCAAAGACTCAAGTAGGAATCAGACTACACAAACTCAGATTATAGTGAAGAACCAGAGGTGGATATCCATTATAACTCACTTCCACAGCAAAATAAAGAGCTGCACAACACTTAAAGAAGCAAAGCAACAAGAGAAGTGTTCCAAGAACCAAATCCTTAACCTTTTCAGGTTACAGCCAAAACCCTGAAGATTATCTCCAATGGGAGACCAACATGAAGCAGTGGTTGAGATCCAAAAATATACCTAAGGAGGAGAAGCCATCATATGCTGTTGATGCACTCATCGGAGAAGCATATAAGTGGTGGCTAATAGAGTGTACTCCAGCAACAGTATTAGATTGGGGAGACCTTAAGGCAAGGATGTACAGAGAGTTTGTAAAGAAGCACCAGATGCACAAAAACATCACTTCAAAACCCCAATGTAAAACAACACCAAGAAGAGTGATGGTTTCACCAATACCACAGTCTACTTCCAAGCCTAAGAATGCTTACTGTCCTGAGCCCAGGAAAGTGTTTACAAACACTTGGACAAGTTAATCAGAAGTTAGGAAGACTGTTCAAGATACGGAGGTTCAGCGAAAACCAACATCCACACTCTCATCAGAACCGCCAAGCATACAAGAGCAGTGGCAAAGGATAAATCAGATACTACAACTAAAGGGGAAGAAAACAGAGCTGAAGCAGAGTCATAAAGTCATTATCAACATAGAAGAATCAAGAGTTTCTGCCAAGAAATATGCATCCAGCTCCAACACTCTACCTAAGCTACAAGACATGCCAAGTAAAAGTACATCTTCTAAATTTGTGAATATCAGAGTTCAGACATGCTATAGATGTCATAAGAGAGGTCATTTTGCTGTTGCATGCACTGAAAGATAAGCTGATAGTCTAACATTACCTGAACTGAAGCTGAATTCACTAAACTCAAGAGATTGTTTATCACAGCCTGGTTTTGAGATTTTCAATTCAAGATTGATGCACTTGCCCTTGCCAAAGGTTAATGTTGTAGGTTTAGATCACAACATAGAGAACATGGCAAAGGAAGTAGACTCTAAGTAAACCTGTTCAGAACTCATTATTAACCACATTTTGTCCCAAGAGGAGCCCCTGGATCCCATAATGGCTACACATAACGTGGCTTAAAAAGGAACAGAACTCAACCAGAGTTTTGATCAGATAAGTACATCTTTACCCAATCTAGTTCTTGATAATTCTAAGAGCAAGATCAAAACCTTGAGTGAACTGGCAGTAGCAAGCCAGAGTAGTTTGAGTATCAAAGGACCCACATGCTATAAGTGCCATATGAATGGACATTTTGCTGCAAATTGTCCCCTTAAGAGATTGTTGAAAGAAACTTCACTAGAAGAGAAAAAGAAATATCTAGAGAAAGTGATAGTCTATCTTATTCTGATCTTTGATTTCCAGTTCTAGATTAATGCACTTGTCTTTGTCAAAGAATTTTGATCCAGGAATAGGAAACGAGGATAAATCTACAAGTAGAAATGAAGGAGGCAATGTTATACACCAGATTTGCCCAAAGGAGGCAGAGGAAGAGAAGCAATCCAAGTGCACTACACCACTGCCCAATCTAGTTGAGACACCTGAGCTAAATACTATGGGTTCACATCAATTAGGAGCTCCACCAACTAGTGAAAATTGTGGAGAAAACTTAGTCATATCTAGACAAAAGGAAAACAACAACCATGGAGTTCAAGAAAGCAAAGAGCAGAACATGTTGCAACTAGCTAAGAAACTCCTTGTAAGTTTGAATATTTCAATGCCTAGCCATATAATTTCGAAGCCAGATATGATGCACTTGCTCTTAGGAGTTGTTTTAGGCACAGAAGACACCATGGAGAACCATCAAATAGCTAAGATCTTTAAGAACAGAGGAGGCATCAAGGATGCTAAGAACACTAAATGTATTCCTCATGTAAGTTATTCTTTCTCTAAGTTTGTTTCTAAAGATTTAAATGTTGAACTAATGAAATTATTAAGCCTGGAAGAAAGTGATAGCGTCATAGCTACAATTTTTAACCTGAGACTGCAATTAGTAAAAGGATTAGATATAACTAGGACAGAAGGATTCACAAGTTTATACTCTTGTAGAGAACCCATGATACACTTGTTTCTTGTCCATAGAGTTGAGATCAGTGCAGGTACTAAGGATATCAACCGTGAAGAAGCGTCACCAGAAGATAAGAACAAGAAGGCATCACCATCAAATGAACCAAGGAAGATAATGGTGGAACTACTTGTCAATGGAAACACAACCTGAGAAGAGGAGTGATACTGAATTATCTCCTCAAAGGAGACCCACCAGATGTCCCATACATCACCCAACCACAACCATATCAAAGTAAGGTCCTAACTGCCCAAAAGAGAATGAAAGTTAACTTGCTTTATCTTGGTGCAGATTATCCAGTTTCGAGGTCGAAACCTTTTCAAGAGGGAGAGTATGATGAGGACATCAAGTCATCATCAACCAAGGAGCATGGAGCAGACAACAACCAAGCCAGAACAACCCTTGCCCAAGCTACACTCCAAGCTACTCAAAATGACCAGTTGGAACCATTTAAGGAAAGTACCAGAACTAAGCATTTTGACTGATTTCAACATCAACAATGGCGACCAGGAGAGTCCACTAGACCACCAGAATCTACAAAGGACAACATTCCATGCACCAACAAGCAAAGGATCAACCGAGACCAATCTGTCCACAACTTACCATGTGTGGATTTGTTCACTTCAAGTACAGAAAGCAAGCCACGACCTTTCACTCATCAAAGCTACTGTGTTTTGATATCAATCCCTGAAGAACACACAACCCAAGATTAGCACTTTCCTAAGAAGGCCTATTCATGAGTTTAGGTCGGCCCAGAATGGAAAGTCGGAAATAAAGCCCAAGGCGGTAAAACTTAGGTTAAACCGAACTCGGGCTAACCGGCTTACATTAGGGTTCAGAAGGTGTTAAGACAAAGGCGCCGCGCGACAACATCGAGAAATTGGAAATATTCCATATCAAGATAAAGCCGAGAGTTTAGGAAATATTCATATTTATCTTCTATTTTCCTTATATGTTAAACCGACTTGTAACCCTATAAAAGGGAACTCGGCAAATCAATAAAGGAATACGCTTTTCTTATTACTTTGAGCCTGAGAGACTTTAGAGCGAATTTAACCTAAAATCTCTCCGACGACTTATTCAATTCTCCTTTACCGGCTTCCATCTCGGAAACACCGATTATAAACCCTAATTTCCTAACTCTCACTGTGTTAATTAATTATTCTTTTAGAATCCCTAAATTTCAACCCTAAAACTCTTGCTATCTTTGGATAGACCGAGTTAAGATCTTACAATTGGCGCCGACTGTGGGGATTTCTAAGAGAAATTTCTGAACGAGATGTCGGGAAACCGCAACGAAATCGATCCGGAAAACCCAAGGGTTGACCTAAGCGATCATGAAGGAAGTGATTACGACCAAAGTGATCACGAAGACGATACGACGCATGACGGCAAACAGCCGCGGGACGCCACCAAGACGAAGAAAGCTCGAGATGATGATAAACATGTCCCGTCACTCAGCGAAACAGAAGAACAAATCGAGCAAGACAAAGTTCTAGCTACTTTGATGGCCAAAATAGAATCACAGAACGATTTGATCAAAACGTTTTCGGAGAGAATTGGTTTATTGCAGTCAGAACAAGCAAAGATCCGTTCGGACCAACAGTCAAGGAAGTCCAAGAGAGAGGTGCCTCCAAAAGTAAAAGACAAAGTCGCCAGACGACTAGTCTACGATACGTCTGAGGAGAGCCACCGAGAACAAAGCCGAAGCAGCCAATCCAGAAGCAACTCACGCAAAGAACGCGATGAAGAGGATACTCGCAAACGGGGCTCGCATCGGAAAGAAGAATCCGAAGAACCCAAACGGAGTGGAAGTCGGAGGCAGCACGACTGGAGCGACGAGAGGTACTCACCCGATAAGGACGAGCGCACCGACTACGAGACACGGAGCCGACATCACGGACGAAATTCGCATTATGAGGAAGACTTGTACCGTGATAACTACCGCCACGAGCGAAGCACATCACACAGGGAAACTCATAGAGCATCTACTCGCGGAGCAAGTCGCAATCATGTCGAGAAACAGCTGACCGAACTTAGAGATACCATGAAATAATTGAAAGACAAAGTTCACAACGTTGAAGGATCCGCCCCTGAGATCGACCGGATCATCGAGGAAACTCAAAGAACACCATTCACTTCGCGTATTACGGACACATACATACGCCAAAAAGAGAAGGTCAGATTGCCGATGGATGACGGCACGAAAGATCCCGCAACTCATCTGACGATTTTCAAGATTATGGCGGCTAAAGCGCGATTCACATCGTCTAGAGAACGCGACATCGGCTTCTGCCAGTTGTTTTCGGAAACCTTAGAAGGAGACGCACTAACCTGGTTTTCCCGGCTCCTACCCAGATCGATCAATGAATTCTCGGACTTAACGAAGGCGTTCGTAAGACATCACTTTGCCTACGTAAACAAAGATACATCGCTGTGAAGGATTATGGGTGTTTTCCATGGTTTAATTCTCAATTACAACCTAACACAAATCCTTAAACAGATCTAGGTTCTCGTCAAATGAATCATAAAGCAAACCTGATCACTACCTTTCAGATTGCAGCGGATGATGGATGGTAATGATGAGATCAGCTAGAACAGATGGTAACACCTATTCCTCCTCGAGTATCCACACTCTTACAAGCACGGGACGGCTGCTAGACCAAAGATGTGGAAGATCAGAGAGAGAGATTTGAGAGAGAGAGAGCTCGCGGCCCAGAGGAGAAAATCGCAGGGAAGGTTGGCTTCCTTAGGGTTTTCTGATTCTCTTATATCTCATTAATGGGCCCAAGTCATTAGACTAATGGCTCATTAATCTTTTGGGCCCAAAACACAAATTAGACAAAAAGCCTGTATTTTGTCTGGCCCAAAACTCTGATCCAATACAGTAAATGCCATTGCATCTTACCATATTATTTCCATTTAACTTTCCCGTTAGCTATGGTGTGTGACCCTTCGGGATCATACAATACTGGTAATAAGTCCTAAACTTATAGATCATGAGCGGACTCTAGCAAGCCATCATGATCACCCAGTATTTATGACTTATGTCTGATCTCGACACTTATCATACTTTCTAGAGATAGTACGGTAGATTTCAGGACATTCCCAACAATCTCCCACTTGTACTGGAATTCTACAAAGGACATTCCCAACAATCTTCCGATTGTACTGGAATCCTACATTCCCTAGTCCTTTTGTCTTAATATCTCGATCTGGCATAAGGCAAGATGCGTGTCATCCTTATATAGCCAGACCATGTTTATCGGAACAGATTTGATACTGACAATTCAAACGACTTGGGCAAGTCCGTTTGGGAATGGCCATTCTCTTACCAGCTATCAAATCTCCGATTGGCCTAGAGATATTACCTCCGTTAAACGGCAGGGACAAATCCCATCTTGTTCCATCACTATGAACTACACAATTCATAATACACCCAACCAAGGTCCGTATAGCTCCCAGTTACGAAACAGCGTTAGACAATGATCAAAGCGCATTACTCCATGTGCAGCCACATGCATGCGAACTCAGGTCTAAGGACTATACTCTATAGTCATATATGAGAACCTCTTATGACACAGATATTAATATCTTGTAGAGTTCTCATCAGCGGGCCATGTCCGGTCATATGTTCCCCTACATATACCTATGTGTCGACTTTGATGCCGCGCATCTATGACCCCTTGAAACTTGGTCATAAGTCTCAACACAATCTAGTCTCAACAGGTTGTTGGTGTTCCAATTTCAACAACCTTCGACTATGGACATTATGATTTATGTCATTTCGTTAAATATGGGGTTTCAGGATCAAGTCAACTCATGTACTTCGATGGCCCATATATTATGACATGAATCATTTTGGAACGATTATTTTATATCACAGTTAAAAATAATCCAGAAATAAAATTTCATTAACATTTAAAATGTTTACATGAACCAATCAAAATAACTAAAACAAAAGCCCTCACAACTCCCACTCAAAAAGAGATTACATTTGAATATCTCTAATTCCTACAGCAGCAGTATGCAACTCGTGCTTAGGTCTCGGGAGTGGCTTTGTCAACGGGTCAGCTACGTTCTCATCAGTGGGAACTCTGCTGACCATTACTTCGCCTCTATTCACTATATCACGAATCAGGTGATACCTTCTCATAATGTGTTTGGATTTCTGATGATGTCTCGGTTCCTTGGCTTGAGCAATTGCACCATTGTTGTCACAATACAGTGCTAGAGGCTCAGTGGCATTTGGGAATACACCGAGTTCAATCAAGAAGTTCCTTATCCAAACTCCTTCCTTCACAGCTTCCGAAGCAGCGATGTATTCAGCTTCAGTTGTGGAATCTGCCACGGTGCTCTGCTTGGAACTCTTCCAACTTACTGCACCGCCATTCAGACAGAAGATGTAGCCAGACTGTAACCGGAAATCATCCTTATCTGTCTGAAAACTTGCATCCGTGAATCCACTGATTTCAAGCACTTCACTTCCTCCGTAAACCAAGAACTTATCCTTAGTATTCCTCAAATACTTCAGGATATTCTTTACGGCAATCCAGTGACTCTCACCTGGATTAGACTGGTACCTACTCGTCATGCTTAGTGCATAAGCAACATCAGGACGAGTACAGATCATGGCATACATGATAGATCCTATAGCCGAAGCATAAGGAATCCTACTCATGCGCTTAAGCTCATCAGGTGTCTTAGGACACTGATCCTTGCTTAGTGAAGCACCATGTATCATTGGCGTGAACCCCTTCTTGGATTTATCCATTCCGAATCGATGCAGGACTTTATCTATATAAGCATCTTGACAAAGTCCAATCAGCTTTTTAGATCTGTCTCTAAAGATTCGGATTCCAAGAACATACGCGGCTTCACCCATGTCCTTCATGGAAAAACAACTTCCCAGCCAGTCTTTAACAGACTTCAGCATTGGAATATCATTTCCAAGAAGCAATATGTCATCGACATATAGGATAAGAAACGCCACTTTGCTCCCACTAGTTTTCTTATACACACATTGTTCCTCTTGGTTTCTGATAAAGTCAAAGTTCTTTATTGCTTCATCAAAACGAAGATTCCAACTCCTCGATGCTTGCTTCAATCCATAAATGGATTTGTGAAGCTTGCATACTTTCCCAGCATTCTTAGGATCAATGTAATCGTCATGTTGTGTCATATACACATCCTCCTCCAAGATTCCATTCAGGAAGGCGGTTTTCACATCCATCTGCCAAATCTCATAATCATAATAAGCGGCAGTTGCTAGGAGAATCCGAATTGATTTCATCATTGCCACTGGTGAATAGGTTTCATCATAGTCTATACCATGAATTTGCTTGAAACCTTTTGCCACCAACCTGGCTTTGTAAATCTGGACATTTCCATCCACGTCTATCTTCTTCTTGAAGATCCATTTACACTCGATGGCTTTTGCACCAGCAGGTAAATCAACCAGTGAAAACACTCGGTTAGCAGACATGGAGTCCATCTCGGATTCTGTGGCTTCACGCCACTTTAAGGAGTCAGGGCCCATCATGGCTTCTGCAAAGTTCGAGGGTTCATCACCGTCAATGATCAAAAGATCATGGCAATTAGTCACAAGGAACCCCTGATATCTATCAGGTTCCTGACGGATCCTTCCGGATCTTCGAACTTCAGGTACTTCAGGTTCAGGTTCTATTACAACTTCATGTAATTCATCCTGCTGTTCTTCCTCATTAGGTTGAACAGGTTCCTGTCCTTCTTGAATTTCATCAAGTTGTACCTTACTCCCACTATCTTTTCTAGAGAGAAACTCTCTTTCAAGAAAAGTACAATCCCGAGCAACAAAGATTTTGTTCTCGGATCGCAGATAGAAGTAATAAGCCTTGGTATCCCTAGGATAACCAATGAAGTAGCATTTGTCAGATTTTGGTGTAAGCTTGTCTGAGATTAATCTTTTGACATAGGCTTCACAACCCCAAATTCTGAGAAAAGACATTGCTGGAGCTTTTCCAGTCCATATCTCATATGGTGTCTTTGCTACTGCCTTTGATGGCACTCTGTTCAGTGTGAACGTTGCGGTGAGCAAAGCATATCCCCAAAGGGATATACGAAGGTCTGTGTGACTCATCATGGATCGGACCATATCTAACAATGTCCGATTCCTTCTCTCAGACACACCATTCCACTGTGGTGTTCCAGGAGGTGTGAGTTGGGAGATAATCCCACACTCACTCAGATGATCACGAAATTCCTGGCTCAAGTATTCTCCTCCTCGGTCCGACCGAAGAGCTTTAATACTTTTACCAAGCTGGTTCTGTACTTCATTCTGGAATTCTTTGAACTTTTCAAAGGTTTCCGACTTATGTTTCATCAAGTAGACATATCCATATCTACTGAAATCATCAGTGAATGTAATGAAGTACTGAAAGTTTCCTCTAGCACTTGTGGACATTGGGCCACACACGTCAGTATGTATCAGGCCCAATAGTTCACTGGCCCTTTCTGTGGGTTTATTGAAAGGCGCCCTTGTCATTTTGCCCATTAGGCAAGATTCGCATTGCTCACAAGACTCAAAGTCAAATGAGCCCAAGAGTCCATTTGAATGGAGCCTCTTGACGCGTTTCTCACTAATGTGCCCCAAACGACAATGCCAGAGAAACGTTTCATTTTCTTCGTTAGATTTGAACCGTTTTGTATTTATGTTATACACTGGAGCAGATTGATCCAGCATGTACAGCCCATTTATAAGAGGGGCACAGCCATAGAACATATCATTGAGATTAAAGGAACACAATTTATTCTTAATAGAAAAATCAAATCCTTGCAAATCCAACAATGAAACTGAAATGATATTTCTGCTTATAGCAGGTACAAAATAACAATTCTCAAGTTCTAAAATCAATCCAGAAGGTAAAGACAACAAGTAAGTGCCAACGGCCAGTGCTGGACCCTTCTCTCCATTGCCAACCCGCAACTCTACTTGCCCTTGCTTCAACCTTCTACTGTTGCTGAGCGCCTGCATATTAGTACAAATATGAGCCCCACATTCAGTATCTAATACCCAAGTAGTATTATCAGAAGTAGTAGTATTTACTTCAATAACAAAAATACCTGAAGATTTAGTCTCGAAGGACTTCTTCTTCTTCAGACTTTCCTGGTATTTCTTACAGTCCCTGCGGTAATGCCCTGCCTCTTTACAAAAGTGGCAGATATCAGAAGGCCCAGCTTTAGACACGGGCTTGGGCTTGGCCTTTTCATTGCTGACTACCTTGCCCTTTCCCTTGTCTGCAGCGGATTTCTTGAAACCCTTGCCCTTCTGAACCATGAGTACAGATGACTCCTTGGTCTTCTTCAGATTCGGTTCTGCAGTCTTGAGCATACCATGTAGCTCAGGCAACGTCTTTATCAACCCATGCATATTATAGTTCAAAATGAACTGGTCATATGCAGGAGTAAGAGACTGGAGAACGATATCACAAGCAAGCTCTTGGCTTATAGGACAGTCGAGCCTTGTCAAATGATCGAGATAACCCATCATTTTCAGAACATGTGGACTCACTGCTGCATCCTTAGCCATTTTACAGTCCAAGAGATTCTTAACAGTTTGGAATCTCTCTGTACGAGCCTGCTCCTGAAACAACGCTTTCAGATTTGCCATCAGCTCCATGGGACAAGTCAGGCCTTCCCACTGCATCTGCAGTTCGGGAGCCATTGTCGCCAACATCAGGCAAATCACGTCATTAGCATCTGAAGAATGCGTATCCCAAGCATTCTTCACAGCTTGTGCGACATTATTCGCAGGTCTAGGAGAGAGAGCTCTTTCAATGACATAAGCCTTCTTCTCCTGCCTGAGCACAAGTCTCAGGTTCCTGGACCAGTTCAGGAAGTTTGATCCGTTCAGTTTGTCCTTCTCAAGGGCAGACCGGATCGAGAAAGTGTTTTGAGTTGTTGTGCTTGACATAGCTGAAAATATGAGACAGTAGAGATTTAGTTATTATGTTCATAAAAGAGCAATCTTAACAACTTATAAGAAAACTCGCATTGTATTCAAAATTTCTTTGTTTAACCTCATAAGAATACAATGATTCCGAGACCCATGTTTAGCTAAATCCAAAGTGGGCCACTGGCCGTCACCCAGAATTAGCTATACTTGGTAAGCATACACACAGCTAGTTATAACCAATAACTCTCGGTTGTGAATTGGGCCCGAGGCCCAAATTCACCAGATGTCTCAAGGCCCGGGACTCCCGATGGCCCAGTCAAGGAAACCAATCTCTTACAGCCAAATAATCACTAAAATCTGGGACTCCCAATGAAATTAGTGACTATATACTACTTTACTTACGCGAAAACAGACACCTCACACTGTAAGCCATATCTGTAATCAAGTAAGCGTTAAGTAGCTGACAAGATTGGAAAGACATCCAAGCTTGATATTGTTTTTGAGGTTTTTAAGTTTTATTTCCAAAAATAGAAGATTACTATTTTGGGAAACTTTCTTATTTTAGAAACTTTCTAAATTTAGTAACTTTCTAAAAATAGAAATTTCTAATTTAATATTTTATCAAATATTTTGGGTTGGGTCACAAATTATAGGCCCAATTCTTGGCCCAAGACCATAGAATTCCAATTGGCCCAATAATTTGACATAACCGAGTCGGTTTATTAATTCTGGTCCAAGACCAAATTAACTATCAAAACCATCGGTTATTTACTAAACCAGACCAGCTCTAAATTATTTGGTCCAACCAAATCAAACTTAGACCAGCCTTCGGTTTAGGTTAAAATTCAATTTTATGAATTTAAATCCGGTTTAACCAGAAATAAAATTATTTCCAGCAAACCGCGATTTGGGTTAACCGCTTGAACCACCAATTAAATTGGATCGGTTCAGTTAAATCCAAAACCGGGAAGAAACACCTAGTGTTTTAGCCAATTTGATTTAACTTGCGGTTTAAGGCTTTAAACACACAATTAACCGCCAATTAAATGGACCGGTTAAATTGGTGTGGTTTTGGACAACGAACCGCGAAGCTCGGTTTAACCGATTGACTATTCGCGGGGCGTAAAATTTTAATGGGCCAAACAATCGGATCCTAGATCCAACTCGGCCCATTAACGCAATTGTGGGCCCATAATGCATCCGAGGCCCAATGATCCAACGGCGCATGTTGCGCATGCTCACGATCGCAAGATCGATCATCGCATGTGATCATCCTCGGTACAATGCATCATGGTCCACGCATCACTCTCGATCCATGTTGCCTCACGATCGATAACGCTCGATCTCGGCTTAGGCATCGATCGATCATCGCATGCATCACAAGCGATCGGCTTCACTCGGCATTTAGCTTACCGAGACCAAAAGCATGTGAGGCAAATTAGGGTTTTATATAATAGAATGAGCAATTCAATTATTAATGATCGACATATATAACTTGCCGAGACCAAATATTTTAGCCGATATAGGGTTTAACAATTGGCTCAATTACATGCGATTAATCAACACGGCCGTGACCATACAGCCGATTATCAAACAAGATCAATCGATAATGTTTAAAGATTTCTATAATCAATTCTACAATCAAAATTAATTCTAAACCATTAAACATTCATATGATCCAATTTCACAAGAAACCTAATGCCTAGGCTCTGATACCACTGAAGGATTATGGGTGTTTTCCATGGTTTAATTCTCAATTACAACCTAACACAAATCCTTAAACAGATCTAGGTTCTCGTCAAATGAATCATAAAGCAAACCTGATCACTACCTTTCAGATTGCAGCGGATGATGGATGGTAATGATGAGATCAGCTAGAACAGATGGTAACACCTATTCCTCCTCGAGTATCCACACTCTTACAAGCACGGGACGGCTGCTAGACCAAAGATGTGGAAGATCAGAGAGAGAGATTTGAGAGAGAGAGAGCTCGCGGCCCAGAGGAGAAAATCGCAGGGAAGGTTGGCTTCCTTAGGGTTTTCTGATTCTCTTATATCTCATTAATGGGCCCAAGTCATTAGACTAATGGCTCATTAATCTTTTGGGCCCAAAACACAAATTAGACAAAAAGCCTGTATTTTGTCTGGCCCAAAACTCTGATCCAATACAGTAAATGCCATTGCATCTTACCGTATTATTTCCATTTAACTTTCCCGTTAGCTATGGTGTGTGACCCTTCGGGATCATACAATACTGGTAATAAGTCCTAAACTTATAGATCATGAGCGGACTCTAGCAAGCCATCATGATCACCCAGTATTTATGACTTATGTCTGATCTCGACACTAATCATACTTTCTAGAGATAGTTCGGTAGATTTCAGGACATTCCCAACACGCTGAACGCGTTAATGGCCATGACGCAGGAGAAGAAAGAGACATTAAAAACCTTCATAGACCGATTCAAAGCGACAATGACGCGAGCTAATGCCCCAGATAAATTCACCATCGCGGCACTAACAAACGCCGTCTGGCATGAGTCGCCGTTCTACCAAGATTTGGTCGTCAATCCGCCGTTAACCATCGAAGACGCCCTCCACCGAGCAAACAAATTTGTAGAGCTGGAGGAGAAGAAGGTGGCTCTCGCAAAGAAGTTTGGCACGCTTAAGCAGTCGGACAAAAAGGAAGAAAGGGAACCTAGGAAACATTACGACAAAGGTACCAAGACAACAATGGTTGTCGATAACGCTGATAAATCCCGATCGTCGAAACCGTGGAACAAACGAAACAAAGAGGGAAAGGGAAAAGCACAGAAGGCCGCCCCCGCCGCAGGAGAAAAGTACTGCGAATACCATCAGGCTACGTCGCACGACACTGCCGAATGCCGGAACCTCAGAAACGCACTCTATGCCTGGTTGTCCGATGAAGAAATCAAAGCGGCAATCGACAGGTTAAGAAGAGAAGAATCTGGTCAGCAAGGAGAAGGAAAAACCGAAGAACAGGCTTCCAAGCAACAAAAACAACAGCGGCGTATCAAAAGCATAGCTTTGAAACGCAACCGAGAAGAAGAAGAAGGGGAAGAGGACGAAGAGGAAACTCCTAAAACCATCCGAAGAATCAACATGATCATGGGCGGTCTCATCTCCGTAAACGACTCAGTTCGGTCAATCAAGGTATACGAACGTCTTGCATTAGCCGCGCAAAAGGCGCCCCAGCCAATCTTGTCAGACGATCCTCCTATCACGTTTACCGACCAAGATCTATATGGGACCCACTATCCTCATTACGATCCACTAGTGGTCGAACTCCTCATCGGAAGCTGTCAGGTATCTCGAATATTAATCGACACAGGCAGTTCAATAGATCTAATCTTCCTAGACACACTCAAGAAGATGGAAATCAAGGAGGAGGACATCAAACAGAAGGCCAAGCCGCTCACTGGCTTCACGAGCGAAACGACATATACGATCGGGATGATTAAGCTGCCGGTTTACGCAGGAGGGGTTAACAGGATGGTGAGGTTTCATGTCATTGACAAACCAACCATCTACAACGTGATTTTGGGAACTCCATAGCTATACAGCATGAAGGCGGTATCGTCAACTTATCACCAGTGTCTGAAATTCCCAACACTTAAAGGAATCCAGACGGTTAAAGGATGCCAACGGGCAAGTCGGTCATGCTTCGCAAGGGAGCACAGGATCAGAGTACATTCATGCATGATCAATGCGGAACAAGGAAGAAAAGGTCCTGAGAAAGAGCTAATCCAACAAGTCATCATCGATGACTCCGATGCAAGCAAGTGCGTAGGGATTGGCTCAGAACTACCAGAAGACATCAAAAAGGAGTTGATCGCCTTCCTACAGCAAAATGTTACAACATTTGCATGGTCAATGAAAGACATGAAAGAAATCAACCCAACCATCACAACCCACGAGCTCAACGTCGACCCGACTTATAAGCCAATTAAGCAGAAGAGGCGAAAGCTCGGTCCTGAAAGGGCTAAAGCGGTCAATGACGAGGTAGAAAAATTACTTGAAGCCGGTTCAATCCAAGAAGTCAAGTATCCCGATTGGTTGGCTAAACCAGTGGTCGTGAAAAAGAAAAACGGGAAGTGGAGAGTATGTGTCGACTTCACAGATCTCAATAAAGCCTGCCCAAAGGATAGCTTCCCTCTGCCACATATCGACCGACTTGTTGAAGCAACTGCCGGAAACGAATTACTATCATTCATGGATGCATTCTCAGGATATAATCAAATTCTCATGAACCCGGACGACAGAGAGAAGACGGCATTCATCACTGAACGCGGTACGTATTGCTATAAGGTTATGCCCTTTGGTCTCAAAAATGCCGGCGCCACCTATCAGCGGTTGGTCAATCGGATGTTTGCAGGCCAGGTCGGCACGACGATGGAGGTTTACATCGACGATATGTTGGTCAAATCTTTGATTGCCTTTCAACATGTCGGCCATTTAAAGGAATGTTTTAACATCCTTAACCAGTACGGAATGAAGCTCAACCCAGCCAAGTGCACGTTCGGAGTAACATCAGGAGATTTCCTTGGATACGTGGTAACTCAGAGAGGAATTGAAGCTAATCCAAAGCAGATATCAGCAATAATCGACTTGCCATCTCCCAGGAACACACGAGAGGTACAACGTCTCACTGGCCGCATAGCCGCCTTGAACAGATTCATATCCCGGTCAACGGATAAGTGATTGCCTTTTTACGAGCTCCTACGGGGAAATAAAAGATTCGTGTGGGACGAAAAGTGTCAGGAGGCATTCGTTCAGCTCAAGGACTACTTGTCGAACCCGCCGATATTGTCAAAACCAGAAAACGGTGAGACACTGTTACTCTACATCGCGGTCTCAACAACGGCAGTTAGTGGTGTCCTAGTTCGAGAAGACCGAGGGGAACAGAAGCCGATCTTCTACGTAAGCAAAACGATGAACGGAGCCGAGACCAGATATCCCGCAATGGAGAAACTGGCCCTCGCGGTCGTCATCTCGGCGCGAAAGCTACGACCCTATTTTCAGTCGCATTCAATCGCTGTATTAAGTAGCCAACCCCTTCGGACAATCTTGCACAGCCCGGGGCAGTCTGGTCGCCTGGCTAAATGGGCGATAGAACTAAGCGAGTACGACATTGAATACAGAAATAGGACCACCGCCAAATCGCATGTAATAGCTGATTTCTGTTGGAATTATGTCCAGCAATCTCTGTACTGTCTCTAGAACGTAAGAGTATGTCAATGATCAGACATAAGTCATATAATACTGGGGGTCATGATGGCTTGCTAGAGTCCGCTCATGATCTATAAGTCTTGGACTTATTGCCTTTATTATATGATCCCATATGGGTCACACGCCTAAGCTAACGGGAAAATACGAAGGAACGGTTTAGCAGAAGTACGGTAAAAGTGCTAGGCATTTACGGTACTTAGAGAGTATAAAGGGCCTGATTAAATCCATGGGATTTAATCAGAACTGAGAATTGGGCCCAAAAGCCCATGAGAACTAAAGGGAGTTTTAATGAATAAAACTTGACCTAAAGCTCTCTAATTTTTTCTCAGTCTCTGCGCCTCCTCTCTGTCTGGTCTAGCAGCCAATTCCCGAGCGTGCGTGTGTGAGCCTTTGGAGGATCCATCTCTTGGTGGTTCTGCTGATCTCTGACCATTACCTCCTCATTCCGCTGCACAAAAAGGTAACAGGTGAGATCCATTAAGTTTCTAAATAAGAGAACCTAGATCTGCATGTTTAGTAGGATGAATCAATTGAGAATTGAATCAGGAAACACTAAACGATCCAACAGTGGTATCAGAGCTATTGGTTCTGTGGTTTTTCTTGTTTAGAATCATGTTTAGGATTGTTTAAGAAGTGTTTTTGAATCAATCTACTGATAAGGAAAAACACTTAAGAAACAAAGAATTAAAACCTAAACAAACAAGAAATCGCATGATCCAATCTATATGAATTGGTATGCGTCGGAGTGTTGATCGCCAAAGGATCACGCGTCCGGATCGTTAGACACATAACCGATCACGGATCGGGTTGTATCGTCGACACGATCGACGACACGGACAAGCGCATGATCGCGTGGTCGGATCGGATCGGATCGTCCGATCGTACGATCAATCGCGATGGATCGTCCTGCATCGTCCCGTCGCGTCTCGGCCAAGCCAGCATCGTCTCGCTCTCGTCCCGGCTGTCCCGATCGCTCGGCGATCGCGTGAAGACACACGGGCCCGAGCTCGCCGATCGTCCCGTCCCGTCCGGTGAAGCAGCCGTCCCGATCATGGATCGAACGCGTGCGGCTTGCGGCTGACGTGATCGCGTGAAGCTCACGGCTAGGTCGTGATCGGTTCACGTGATCAATCGGTTCGGTTCGTTTTATGGTTCGGTTTAAAACTTGATTAAAATCAAATCGTCACGGTTTAATAAACAGATTTAATAATTTTATTAAGTTCTGGTTAAACCGGGATAAGAAATCCAAAGTCGAAAATTGGATTTTGTGCCTAAACCAGTGATTTTCTAATTTGATTTGGTTGGACCAAATAAATTGAGAAAATCCGGTTTAGTAAATAACCGGTTGACAATTGTGGTCATCGTAGTAATTAATTTTGGTTAAGACCAATTTTAATGAACCAGACCGGTTATGTCATTTAATTGGACAATTGGGTTATGTCTTGGACATGGACCAATTCTTGGGCCTCGGGCCAAGAAATTAAAACAATTGGGCCAATTATTTAAGTCTTTTCTTCAGAATTAATTTAAAATTTATTTTTATAAAATTATAAAAATCGATTTTTAAAATTAATAAGTTTCCAAAATTTTGAAATTAGAAAGTTTCTTAAATTAGAATTTTCTAGATTTGCATGTTTTGGATTTTAGGAAATTTCCATTATTAGAAAGTTTCCAATTTTAGGAAGTTTCCAATTTTAGAAAGTTTCCAAAATTAGTAGGTTTCCCAAAAAGGAAAGTTTCCCAAAATAGTAATCTTCTATTTTGGGATGAATTTTTAATAAACCTACAAACCTCAAATAATATCAAGCGTTGGATGTCTTGTCCAGTCTATGTCAGCTGTCGAAGCCCATTCAATTGTATTCATGGCCTTACAGTGTGAGGGTGTCTACTTTTGCGTGGACAAGACGGTTTGTGATTCATAAATGTCATTGGGAGTCCCAGACATTAATGATTACATGACTGTATAGTCTGGTTTTCTTGACTAGGCCATCGGGAGTCCCGGGCCTTGAGACATCAGAGTGGATTGGGCCTCGGGCCCAGATTCACAACCAAGAGTTATATCACGGATATAATTAGCCGACATAGGGCTTACCGATATAAGCTAAGGTTGGGTGATGGCCAGTGGCCCACTTTGATCTTAGTTATATGTGGATCTTGGAATCATTATATTCTATTGAGGGTAACTTATGTTATTGAATATAATGCGTGATTAATCATATTAAGTATAATATAAGATTAATCATATTGAACATATTAACTAATAACCTTTTTATCTTATATATTTCAGCTATGACAACTACAAGCACACAAAACACATTCTCAATCCGGTCTGTTCTCGAGAAGGAGAAGCTGACTGGAACGAACTTCCTGACGTGGTCTAGGAACTTGAGGCTGGTCCTCAAGCAGGAGAAGAAGGATTATGTCCTTCGTGATCCCCTCCCCGAGAGGCCTCCTGCCAATGCCGCCAGGACTCTGCATAATGCTTGGGAAAAGCATTCGTCAGATGAAAATGATGTCTATTGCCTGATGTTGGCGACAATGACTGCTGAGCTGCAAATGCAGTTCGAGAGTGTGTTGTCACCCATCGAGATAATGGCAAGCCTGAAATCGCTTTTTCAGGAGCAAGCAAGGACTGAGAGGTTTCAGACAGTTAAGAACCTTTTAGACTGTAAGTTGGCTGCAAATGCGGCAGTGAGTCCTCATGTCTTGAAGATGATGGGTTATCTCGATCATCTTCAGAAACTCGACTGCCCTATTAGCCAGGAACTTGCCTGCGACATCGTTCTGCAGTCTTTACCTGCAAGCTATGATCAGTTCATTCTGAACTTTAATATGCATGGCTTGAGTAAGACATTGCCTGAGCTTCACGGAATGCTCAAGACTGCAGAGCCCAACTTGAGGAAAACCGCCAAGGACCCCAATGTGCTTATGGTGCAAAAGGGCAAGGGGTTAAAGAAATCCTCTGCTAAGGATAAAGGAAAGGCTAAGGCTGTCCAAGTCTCGGACAAGGACACGCCAAAGCCAGAGCCCAAGTCTAAGGCTGGGCCTACTGACATCTGCAGGTTCTGTAAAGAACCATGGCATTGGAGGAGAGAATGTAAGAAATTCCAAGAAGGTCTAAAGGAATTGAAGAAGAAGACTCTCGAGACTTCTTCATCAGGTATTTTTGTTATAGAAGTTAATACAACTACTTCTGATAATACCTCATGGGTTATGGATACTGGTTGTGGGGCTCATATTTGTACTAATATGCAGGCACTCAGCAACAGTAGAAGGGTGAAGCAAGGACAAGTAGAGCTACGAGTTGGGAATGGAGCGAAAGTTCCTGCACTAGCTGTAGGCACATACTTGTTGTCTTTACCTTCGGGATTGATTTTAGAACTCAATAATTGTTATTTTGTACCTGCGATAAGCAGAAATATTATTTCAATTTCTTTGTTGGATTTGGAAGGTTATGATTTTTCAGTTAAGAATAAATTATGTTCCTTCAATCGCAACAATTTGTTCTATGGTTGTGCCCCTCTTACGAATGGGCTTTACATACTTGATCAATCCGCGCCAATTTATAACATTGATACCAAACGGTTCAAACCTAATGAGGAGAACCGAACGTTTCTATGGCATTGTCGTTTAGGGCACATCAGCGAGAAACGCATCAAGAGGCTCCATTCGAATGGACTTCTTGGCTCATTTGACTTTGAGTCATGTGAGAAATGCGAATCCTGCATGATGGGCAAAATGACCCGGGCCCCCTTTAATAAACCTAACGAGAGGGCCAGTGACTTATTGGGCCTGATACACACTGATGTGTGTGGCCCAATGTCCACAAATGCAAGAGGAAACTATCAGTACTTCATTACCTTCACTGATGATTTCAGTAGGTATGGATATGTTTATTTAATGAAACATAAGTCTGAATCTTTTGAGAAGTTCAGAGAATTCCAAAATGAAGTACAGAACCAACTTGGCAAAAGCATTAAGGCTCTTCGGTCCGACCGAGGAGGAGAATACTTAAGCCAAGAATTCAGTGATCATCTAAGAGAGTGTGGGATCGTGTCCCAACTCACTCCTCCTGGAACACCTCAATGGAATGGTGTATCTGAGAGGAGAAATCGGACCTTATTGGATATGGTTCGATCTATGATGAGTCACATAGACCTTCCAATATCCCTTTGGGGATATGCTCTGCTAACAGCAGTGTTCACTCTAAATAGAGCGCCATCGAAAGCAGTAGCAAAGACACCATATGAATTATGGACTGGAGTAGCTCCAGTGCTGTCTTATCTAAGAATTTGGGGTTGTGAAGCCTATGTCAAGAGATTAATCTCAGACAAGCTTACACCAAAGTCTGATAAATGCTACTTCATTGGTTATCCGAAGGAAACCAAGGCTTATTACTTCTATCTACGTTCCGAGAACAAGATCTTTGTTGCCCGGGATTGTAACTTTCTTGAGAGGGAGTTTCTCTCTAAGAAAGACAGTGGGAGTAAGGTACTGCTTGAAGAAATTCAAGATGAACAGGATACTGCTCAACCTAATGAGGAAGAGCAGCAGGAGGACCTACAAGAAATTGTAGAGCCTGAACCTGTAGTACCTGAAGTTCGAAGATCCGGGAGGATCCGTCACGAACCCGAGAGATATCAAGGATTCCTCGTGACTAACTGTCATGATCTTCTGATCATTGATGGTGATGAACCATCGAATTTCAATCAAGCCATGATGGGGCCCAGATTCCTCTAAGTGGCGTAAGGCCACTGATTCCGAAATGGACTCCATGTCGGTCAACCAAGTATTTTCGTTGGTTGACTTACCCGCTGGTGTAAAAGCCATCGAGTGCAAATGGATCTTCAAGAAGAAGATTGACGTGGATGGAAATGTCCAGATTTATAAAGCCAGGTTGGTGGCAAAAGGTTTCAGACAAGTTCACGGTGTGGATTACGATGAAACCTATTCACCAGTGGCTATGATGAAATCTATTCAGATTCTACTAGCAACTGCAGCTTTTCATGATTATGAAATTTGGCAGATGGACGTGAAAACCGCCTTCCTGAATGGAATTCTGGAAGAGGATGTGTATATGACACAACCTGACGGTTACATAGATCCAAAGAATGCTGGGAAAGTATGCAAGCTTCATAAATCCATTTATGGATTGAAGCAAGCATCGAGGAGCTGGAATCTTCGTTTTGATGAAGCGATCAAGCAATTTGACTTCATCAGAAACGAAGAAGAACAATGCGTGTATAAGAAAACTAGTGGGAGCAAGATAGTATTTCTTATTCTGTATGTCGATGACATACTGCTTCTCGGAAACGACGTTCCAATGCTGAAGTCGGTAAAGGACTGGCTTGGAAGTTGTTTTTCCATGAAAGACATGGGTGAAGCTGCATATGTTCTTGGAATCAGGATCTACCGGGATAGATCTAGAAGGCTGATAGGCTTGTGTCAAGATTCATACATTGACAAAGTCCTACAAATATTCAGCATGAAAGATTCCAAGAAGGGCTTCACGCCAATGGTACATGGCACAACGCTAAGCAAGAAGCAGAGCCCTACGACGGCTGCTGAGCTTGAGCGCATGAAGAATATTCCTTATGCATCTGCAATAGGATCTGTCATGTATGCCATGATCTGTACTCGTCCTGATGTTGCTTATGCATTGAGCATGACGAGTAGATACCAGTCAAATCCAGGTGAAAACCATTGGATTGCCGTCAAGAACATCTTGAAGTATCTAAGACATACTAAGGACAAGTTCTTGGTATACGGTGGAAGTGATGTGCTTAAAGTCAGTGGATTCACGGACGCAAGTTTCCAGACAGACCAAGATGATTTCCGGTCACAGTCCGGTTATATCTTTTGTCTGAATGGTGGTGCAATCAGTTGGAGAAGCTCCAAGCAAGACACCGTTGCTGATTCCACTACAGAAGCTGAATATATCGCCGCCTCAGAAGCAGCGAAGGAAGCTGTTTGGATACGAAAGTTCATTATTGAACTGGGTGTGATACCAAATGCGGCTGAGCCTCTGGCACTGTTTTGTGATAACAATGGTGCTATTGCTCAGGCAAAGGAACCAAGATCACACCAGAAATCCAAGCATGTTCTAATAAGATTTCACTTGATACGTGACATCATTAATAGAAAGGAAGTCAAGATCAGCCGAGTTCAGACAGATGATAACGTCGCTGATCCGTTGACAAAGCCACTCCCAAGGCCTAAGCTCGAGTTTCTGACTGAAGCTGTAGGCATTAGAGACATTGAAATGTAATCTAAATTTGAGTGGGAGTTTGAGGGCTTTATTTAGTTATTTGATATGTTCTTGTAAAACATTTTCTTATGTTTAATGAAATTATTATTTCAAGATTATTTTAACTGTGATGAAATAATCGTTCCAAAATGATATGAACCATTTTATAGGTCATCGAAGTAAGTGACTTGATCTTGAGTTATCAAAGTCATTTAGCTTGATCATGAGATCCTATATTTGATAGATGGCTTATATCATCATGTCCCTAGTCAAAGGTTGCTGAAATTGGAACACCAACAACCGTGTGAGACTAGATTGGTATGTGACTTATGACAAAGTCTCAGTGTGTCATAGATGCGCGGCATCAAAGTCAGTACATTGGTGTATGTAGGGTACATACGACCGGACAAGACCCGATTATAAGAACTCTTCAGGATATTTATACTTGTGTCATAAGAGATTCTTACTACGACTATAGAGTATAGTCCTTAGTGAAGGAATGTTTAGTGTTAATCCAGATTCAATTCTCAGATTCAACAGTCCTAAACATGCAGATCTAGGTTCTCTTGATTAGAAACTTAATAGATCTCACCTGTTACCTTTTATGCAGCGGAAAGGGAAGGTACAGGTCAGAGATCAGCAGAGCCACCAAGTGATAACTCCTCCAGAGGTTCACACACGCACACCAAGCAGGAAGAAGGCTGCTAGACCAAGAGAGAGGAGGCGCAGGGAGAGAGAGAGAAATCGCAGAGGGGGCTAGGGTTAGAAGGAGAATCAGACTTAAGTTTTATTCATAAAACTTGTCTATTTCCTTTTGGGCTTTTGGGCCCAAATACCAATCTGATTAAATCCCTTAGATTTAATCAGACCCATTAATCTCTCTCTAAGTACGACAAATGCCTGGCACTTTTACCGTACTTCTGCTAAGCCGTTCCAACACATTTTCCTGTTAGCTTAGGCGTGTGACCCATATGGGATCATATAATAAAGGCAATAAGTCCAAGACTTATAGATCATGAGCGGACTCTAGCAAGCCATCATGACCCCCAGAATTATATGACTTATGTCTGATCATTGACATACTCTTACTTTCTAGAGACAGTACCGAGATTACTGGACACAATTCCAACAATCTCCCACTTGTACTGGAATCTCTGTATTCATAATCCTTTTGTCTCAATATCTCGATTAGTCATAAGGCAAGATTAGTGTCATCCTTATAAAGCCTAATCTTGTTCATCGGACTCTGATTTGATACTGACAATCCAAACGACTCGGGAAAGTCCGTTTGAGCATGGCCATGCATTTTCCAGTATTCAAATCTCCGATTGGCCTAGAGATATTCACTCCATTTATATTGGAGGGACAAATTCCGTCTTGTTCCATCACTGTAAACTACTCATTTCATAATACACCCAAACAAGGTCCTTATAACTATCGCAGAACGACAGCGTTAGACAATGATCAAAGCGCATCAGTCCATGTGCAGTCACATGCATGCGAACTCAGGTCTAAGGACTATACTCTATAGTCGTAGTAAGAATCTCTTATGACACAGATATAAATATCCTGAAGAGTTCTTATAATCGGGTCTTGTCCGGTCGTATGTACCCTACATACACCTATGTACTGACTTTGATGCCGTGCATCTATGACACACTGAGACTTTGTCATAAGTCACATACCAATCTAGTCTCACACGGTTGTTGGTGTTCCAATTTCAACAACCTTCGACTAGGGACATGATGATATAAGCCATCTATCAAATATAGGGTCTCATGATCAAGCTAAATGACTTTGATAACTCAAGATCAAGTCACTTACTTCGATGACCTATAAAATGGTTCATATCACTTTGGAACGATTATTTCATCACAGTTAAAATAATCTTGAAATAATAATTTCATTAAACATAAAATGTTTTACAAGAACATATCAAATAACTAAATAAAGCCCTCAAACTCCCACTCAAATTTAGATTACATTTCAATGTCTCTAATGCCTACAGCTTCAGTCAGGAACTCGAGCTTAGGCCTTGGGAGTGGCTTTGTCAACGGATCAGCGACGTTATCATCTGTCTGAACTCGGCTGATCTTGACTTCCTTTCTATTAATGATGTCACGTATCAAGTGAAATCTTCTTAGAACATGCTTGGATTTCTGGTGTGATCTTGGTTCCTTTGCCTGAGCAATAGCACCATTGTTATCACAAAACAGTGCCAGAGGCTCAGCCGCATTTGGTATCACACCTAGTTCAATAATGAACTTTCGTATCCAAACAGCTTCCTTCGCAGCTTCTGAAGCGGCGATATATTCAGCTTCTGTAGTGGAATCAGCAACGGTGTCTTGCTTGGAGCTTCTCCAACTGATTGCACCGCCATTCAGACAAAAGATATAACCGGACTGTGACCGGAAATCATCTTGGTCTGTCTGGAAACTTGCGTCCGTGAATCCACTGACTTTAAGCACATCACTTCCACCGTATACCAAGAACTTGTCCTTTGTATGTCTTAGATACTTCAGGATGTTCTTGACGGCAATCCAATGGTTTTCACCTGGATTTGACTGGTATCTACTCGTCATGCTCAATGCATAAGCAACATCAGGACGAGTACAGATCATGGCATACATGATAGATCCTATTGCAGATGCATAAGGAATATTCTTCATGCGCTCAAGCTCAGCAGCCGTCGTAGGGCTCTGCTTCTTGCTTAGCGTTGTGCCATGTACCATTGGCGTGAAGCCCTTCTTGGAATCTTTCATGCTGAATCTTTGTAGGACTTTGTCAATGTATGAATCTTGACACAAGCCTATCAGCCTTCTAGATCTATCCCGGTAGATCCTGATTCCAAGAACGTATGCGGCTTCACCCATGTCTTTCATGGAAAAACAACTTCCAAGCCAGTCCTTTACCGACTTCAGCATTGGAACGTCGTTTCCGAGAAGCAGTATGTCATCGACATACAGAATAAGAAATACTATCTTGCTCCCACTAGTTTTCTTATACACGCATTGTTCTTCTTCGTTTCTGATGAAGTCAAATTGCTTGATCGCTTCATCAAAACGAAGATTCCAGCTCCTCGATGCTTGCTTCAATCCATAAATGGATTTATGAAGCTTGCATACTTTCCCAGCATTCTTTGGATCTATGTAACCGTCAGGTTGTGTCATATACACATCCTCTTCCAGAATTCCATTCAGGAAGGCGGTTTTCACGTCCATCTGCCAAATTTCATAATCATGAAAAGCTGCAGTTGCTAGTAGAATCCGAATAGATTTCATCATAGCCACTGGTGAATAGGTTTCATCGTAATCCACACCGTGAACTTGTCTGAAACCTTTTGCCACCAACCTGGCTTTATAAATCTGGACATTTCCATCCACGTCAATCTTCTTCTTGAAGATCCATTTGCACTCGATGGCTTTTACACCAGCGGGTAAGTCAACCAACGAAAACACTTGGTTGACCGACATGGAGTCCATTTCGGAATCAGTGGCCTTACGCCACTTAGAGGAATCTGGGCCCATCATGGCTTGATTGAAGTTCGATGGTTCATCACCATCAATGATCAGAAGATCATGACAGTTAGTCACGAGGAATCCTTGATATCTCTCGGGTTCGTGACGGATCCTCCCGGATCTTCGAACTTCAGGTACTACAGGTTCAGGCTCTACAATTTCTTGTAGGTCCTCCTGCTGCTCTTCCTCATTAGGTTGAGCAGTATCCTGTTCATCTTGAATTTCTTCAAGCAGTACCTTACTCCCACTGTCTTTCTTAGAGAGAAACTCCCTCTCAAGAAAGTTACAATCCCGGGCAACAAAGATCTTGTTCTCGGAACGTAGATAGAAGTAATAAGCCTTGGTTTCCTTCGGATAACCAATGAAGTAGCATTTATCAGACTTTGGTGTAAGCTTGTCTGAGATTAATCTCTTGACATAGGCTTCACAACCCCAAATTCTTAGATAAGACAGCACTGGAGCCACTCCAGTCCATAATTCATATGGTGTCTTTGCTACTGCTTTCGATGGCGCTCTATTTAGAGTGAACACTGCTGTTAGCAGAGCATATCCCCAAAGGGATATTGGAAGGTCTGTGTGACTCATCATAGATCGAACCATATCCAATAAGGTCCGATTTCTCCTCTCAGACACACCATTCCATTGAGGTGTTCCAGGAGGAGTGAGTTGGGATACGATCCCACACTCTCTTAGATGATCACTGAATTCTTGGCTTAAGTATTCTCCTCCTCGGTCGGACCGAAGAGCCTTAATGCTTTTGCCAAGTTGGTTCTGTACTTCATTTTGGAATTCTCTGAACTTCTCAAAAGATTCAGACTTATGTTTCATTAAATAAACATATCCATACCTACTGAAATCATCAGTGAAGGTAATGAAGTACTGATAGTTTCCTCTTGCATTTGTGGACATTGGGCCACACACATCTGTGTGTATCAGGCCCAATAAGTCACTGGCCCTCTCGTTAGGTTTATTAAAGGGGGCCCGTGTCATTTTGCCCATCATGCAGGATTCGCATTTCTCACATGACTCAAAGTCAAATGAGCCAAGAAGTCCATTCGAATGGAGCCTCTTGATGCGTTTCTCGCTGATGTGCCCTAAACGACAATGCCATAGAAACGTTCGGTTCTCCTCATTAGGTTTGAACCGTTTGGTATCAATGTTATAAATTGGCGCGGATTGATCAAGTATGTAAAGCCCATTCGTAAGAGGGGCACAACCATAGAACAAATTGTTGCGATTGAAGGAACATAATTTATTCTTAACTGAAAAATCATAACCTTCCAAATCCAACAAAGAAATTGAAATAATATTTCTGCTTATCGCAGGTACAAAATAACAATTATTGAGTTCTAAAATCAATCCCGAAGGTAAAGACAACAAGTATGTGCCTACAGCTAGTGCAGGAACTTTCGCTCCATTCCCAACTCGTAGCTCCACTTGTCCTTGCTTCAGCCTTCTACTGTTGCTGAGTGCCTGCATATTAGTACAAATATGAGCCCCACAACCAGTATCCATAACCCATGAGGTATTATCAGAAGTAGTTGTATTAACTTCTATAACAAAAATACCTGATGAAGAAGTCTCGAGAGTCTTCTTCTTCAATTCCTTTAGACCTTCTTGGAATTTCTTACATTCTCTCCTCCAATGCCCTGGTTCTTTACAGAACCTGCAGATGTCAGTAGGCCCAGCCTTAGACTTGGGCTTGGGCTTTGGCGTGTCCTTGTCCGAGACTTGGACAGCCTTAGCCTTTCCCTTATCCTTAGCAGAGGATTTCTTAAACCCCTTGCCCTTTTGCACCATAAGCACATTGGGGTCCTTGGCGGTTTTCCTCAAGTTGGGCTCTGCAGTCTTGAGCATTCCGTGAAGCTCAGGCAATGTCTTACTCAAGCCATGCATATTAAAGTTCAGAATGAACTGATCATAGCTTGCAGGTAAAGACTGCAGAACGATGTCGCAGGCAAGTTCCTGGCTGATAGGGCAGTCGAGTTTCTGAAGATGATCGAGATAACCCATCATCTTCAAGACATGAGGACTCACTGCCGCATTTGCAGCCAACTTACAGTCTAAGAGGTTCTTAACTGTTTGAAACCTCTCAGTCCTTGCTTGCTCCTGAAAAAGCGATTTCAGGCTTGCCATTATCTCGATGGGTGACAACACACTCTCGAACTGCATTTGCAGCTCAGCAGTCATTGTCGCCAACATCAGGCAATAGACATCATTTTCATCTGACGAATGCTTTTCCCAAGCATTATGCAGAGTCCTGGCGGCATTGTTAGGAGGCCTCTCGGGGAGGGGATCACGAAGGACATAATCCTTCTTCTCCTGCTTGAGGACCAGCCTCAAGTTCCTTGACCACGTCAGGAAGTTCGTTCCAGTCAGCTTCTCCTTCTCGAGAACAGACCGGATTGAGAATGTGTTTTGAGTGCTTGTAGTAGTCATAGCTGAAATATATAAGATAAAAAGGTTATTAGTTAATATGTTCAATATGATTAATCTTATATTGTACTTAATATGATTAATCACGCATTATATTCAATAACATAAGTTACCCTCAATAGAATATAATGATTCCAAGATCCACATATAACTAAGATCAAAGTGGGCCACTGGCCATCACCCAACCTTAGCTTATATCGGTAAGCCCTATGTCGGCTAATTATATCCGTGATATAACTCTTGGTTGTGAATCTGGGCCCGAGGCCCAATCCACTCTGATGTCTCAAGGCCCGGGACTCCCGATGGCCCAGTCAAGAAAACCAGACTATACAGTCATGTAATCATTAATGTCTGGGACTCCCAATGACATTTATGAATCACAAACCGTCTTATCCACGCAAAAGTAGACACCCTCACACTGTAAGGCCATGAATACAATTGAATGGGCTTCGACAGCTGACATAGACTGGACAAGACATCCAACGCTTGATATTATTTGAGGTTTGTAGGTTTATTAAAAATTCATCCCAAAATAGAAGATTACTATTTTGGGAAACTTTCCATTTTGGGAAACCTACTAATTTTGGAAACTTTCTAAAATTGGAAACTTTCTAAAACCGGAAACTTTCTAACTTTAGAAATTTCTTAAAATCCAAAACATGCAAATCTAGAAACTTCTATTTAAGAAACTTTCTAATTTCAAAATTTCGGAAACTTATTAATTTAAAATCGATTTTTATAATTTTTCAAATTAAATTTTAAATTAATCTGAAGAAAAGACTCAAATAATTGGCCCAATTGTTTTAACTTCTTGGCCCGAGGCCCAAGAATTGGTCCATGTCCAAGACATAACCCAATTGTCCAATTAAATGACATAACCGGTCTGGTTCATTAAAATTGGTCTAACCAAAATTAATTACTACGATGACCACAATTGTCAACCGGTTATTTACTAAACCGGATTTTCTCAATTTATTTGGTCCAACCAAATCAAATTAGAAAATCCTGGTTTAGGCACTAAATCCAATAATTATTTCGACATTGGATTTCTTATCCCGGTTTAACCAGAACTTAATAAATTTATTAAGTCTGTTTATTAAACCAAGACGATTAAGTTTTTAATTGTCTTAAACCGAACCACCACAAGCCTAACCGAAACCGGTTCGAGCCAAACCGAAAACGACCAATTAGGTCACGGCCGCAAGCATGACCGCGATCGTGCATGATCCGGACAGCCGCAAGCCTCATGATCGGGACGAGCTCGGCTTGTGATCGGGACGGGAGCGTGATCGTTGAGTCGGGTCGTTGGCTTCACACGATCGCCGAGCGATCGGGACAGCAACACACGCGAGGCGGGACGATTGGCTTCACGGTCGATCGCCAAGTCGATCGGGACAGCTCTCGGTCACGCGGGACGGGCAAGACGCGATGCAAGCATCTGCCTTGCGCCTCACGGTCGATCGATCCGACCGGCCAACGCGATCCATGCTATCGATCCGTGATCGATACATGCGATCGGCTTGGCCGATCGGTTCAACACTCGGCCGATCGCAATCCAAGTCATATAGCTTGGTTTTTGCGATTTCAAATATGTTTAGGTTTCAATTCCTTGTTGCTTAAGTGATTTCTCTTATCAGTAGATTGATTCAAAACACTTCTTAAACAATCCTAAACATGATTCTAAACAAGAAAAACCACAGAACCAATGGCTCTGATACCACTGAAGGAATGTTTAGTGTTAATCCAGATTCAATTCTCAGATTCAACAGTCCTAAACATGCAGATCTAGGTTCTCTTGATTAGAAACTTAATAGATCTCACCTGTTACCTTTTTGTGCAGCGGAAATATGAAGAACAGGTCAGAGATCAGCAGAGCCACCAAGTGATAACTCCTCCAGAGGTTCACACACGCACACCAAGCAGGAAGAAGGCTGCTAGACCAAGAGAGAGGAGGCGCAGGGAGAGAGAGAGAAATCGCAGAGGGGGCTAGGGTTAGAAGGAGATTCAGACTTAAGTTTTATTTATAAAACTTGTCTATTTCCTTTTGGGCTTTTGGGCCCAAATACCAATCTGATTAAATCCCTTAGATTTAATCAGACCCATTAATCTCTCTCTAAGTACGACAAATGCCTGGCACTTTTACCGTACTTCTGCTAAGCCGTTCCAACACATTTTCCTGTTAGCTTAGGCGTGTGACCCATATGGGATCATATAATAAAGGCAATAAGTCCAAGACTTATAGATCATGAGCGGACTCTAGCAAGCCATCATGACCCCCAGAATTATATGACTTATGTCTGATCATTGACATACTCTTACTTTCTAGAGACAGTACCGAGATTACTGGACACAATTCCAACACTAGTTCAAGTGGGAGATTGTTGGAATTATGTCCAGCAATCTCTGTACTGTCTCTAGAACGTAAGAGTATGTCAATGATCAGACATAAGTCATATAATACTGGGGGTCATGATGGCTTGCTAGAGTCCGCTCATGATCTATAAGTCTTGGACTTATTGCCTTTATTATATGATCCCATATGGGTCACACGCCTAAGCTAACGGGAAAATACGAAGGAACGGTTTAGCAGAAGTACGGTAAAAGTGCTAGGCATTTACGGTACTTAGAGAGTATAAAGGGCCTGATTAAATCCATGGGATTTAATCAGAACTGAGAATTGGGCCCAAAAGCCCATGAGAACTAAAGGGAGTTTTAATGAATAAAACTTGACCTAAAGCTCTCTAATTTTTTCTCAGTCTCTGCGCCTCCTCTCTGTCTGGTCTAGCAGCCAATTCCCGAGCGTGCGTGTGTGAGCCTTTGGAGGATCCATCTCTTGGTGGTTCTGCTGATCTCTGACCATTACCTCCTCATTCCGCTGCACAAAAAGGTAACAGGTGAGATCCATTAAGTTTCTAAATAAGAGAACCTAGATCTGCATGTTTAGTAGGATGAATCAATTGAGAATTGAATCAGGAAACACTAAACGATCCAACAATTTCCTTGTAGAATTATCACCTGAATTGGATGTTGGTACCGAGATAGAAGACAAGAATTGGAAACTGTTCGTCGATGGGGCTTCATCCAAAAAAGGAGCCGGGATAGGGATACGTCTCATATCACCAACCGGCGAGATATTAGAACAGTCATTCAAGTTGGGTTTCACGGCGTCTAACAACACAGCCGAGTACAAAGCTTTATTAGCCGGCCTCAGGCTAGCCAGAGAAATCGGAGTACGACATCTTTTGGCCCATTGCGACTCCATGCTTGTCGCAAACCAAATCAATGGAGACTATGAAGCTAAAAACGAGCGAATGGAGGCTTATCGGAAGACGGCATTAGAGCTCACCAGTTCCTTTCGAGTTCTTTGATATCGTCCAGATACCGAGGAAAGAAAATGCCCCAGCAGATGCACTTGCATCGAATCCCGATCTCTATCGATGAATCCCGGTAGAAACAATCCACGAACCGAGCATCCCTCCCCCCCAAAGCGGTCAGGAAGAACCTAGCAATACGATCCAACAAAGTGACGAGGACGACATGTGCCTTAACGTTCAAGCGAAAAATACCGACCTCGTTGCTTTCTTAACAGACGACAATGAAGATTGGCGACATGAAATAAGAGCATATTTAACAGAAGGAAAGCTTCCGGAAGACAAATGGGCAACGCGACGACTTAAAGTCAGAAGTGCACGATACACCATCCATAACGGTATCCTTTACAAATACTCGGCTAACAAAATCCTCCTCAGATGCATACACGGGGATGAAGTAAGTCGAGTTCTCGAGGAAACGCACTATGGAGTATGCGGCAACCACTTCGGAGGCAGGTCTCTCGCCCTCAAAATCAAGCTAAACGGGCACTATTGGCCGACTATGATAGCCGATTGCGAGACCTATTCCAACAAGTGTGAAAAGTGTCAGCGTCACGCACCATTCATACATCGGCCCACGGAACTGCTCACAACTTCGACCGCGGCTTATCCATTCATGAGATGGGCAATGGACATCGTTGGACCATTACCATTATCCAATCAAAAGCGTTTCCTGCTTATCATGACCGACTACTTCACAAAGTGGGTAGAGGCCAAAGCTTACGTCGCCATCCACGATGTCCAGGTCCAGAACTTTGTTTGGAAATACATCATATGCCGTTTTGGGTTGCCTTATGAAATCGTCACAGACAACGGGTCGCAATTTACCTCGAACCTATTCGAAGGGTTCTGCAAGAAGTGGGATATACGTCTTAGCAAGTCGACACCAAGGTATCCTCAGGGAAATGGACAAGCAGAAGCTATAAATAAAACCATCATTGCCGGCATCAAAAAGCGCCTTGAGAGCAAAAAAGGCGTATGGGCTGACGAGCTAGATGGTGTCCTCTGGTCGAATAGAACGACCCCTCGAAGCGCGACGGGAGCTACCCCATTCTCCTTAGCATTTGGCAAAGAAGCAATGGTACCAGCAGAAGCTAATATTTACACTCTCCGCCGGACTCTCATGCCGCATCATACCGAGATCAACGGTAAATCGGTAAAACGGTAAACGAACCTTTGGATATTTGCGGAAGCGTCCTGGTTATACGATCCCGAGAAAGGTCCGACCACTTGCGGAGGCCAAGAGATTGGATCTCCTCAAGGATTGGGAAGTAGTTGGTAGGGTATGGCTTGAGAAAAGGATGATGCACTGCAATAACAAAAAAGAATTAAGTAAATCATCACATGTGAATGACGGCAAATTTGGAACGACATCTACCAAGATTTGTGTTCCAAGACGTCCTGACAAGTTCCCTGTGCTCATCAGGGACGACTAACGAAGAAATTTCGACAAAAAAATAATATCTCTGCCAGTGATTGATATTCTTAGGGGCATCTATCAATATGCGATTGCCGCTTTTGAACTTGACCGCGAAGCATCCCGGACTGGTCTTCATAGCGTTGATCGACGTCATTTCTTCAAAGATGTTCACAGTTATTGTAACACCGACTTCAGCGCCTAGCATTAAGAGACAGACCATGTGGCGAACCGCGACAGCCGAAAGCTGGGAAATGGCAATTTCGCGGCCATAGCAGTACGAGACTAGCAAGTCAGGTAGCGGAAACCAGCAGCGACAACCCCCAGAATTGGTGTTAATAAAGTATGATTCGTATAGGGTCATGTAGCCAGGCGGAGGACTCCAAGGACGGTCAAGCGGGAAGGGAATAATAACTTTAATCTTCGGGTCTGCTCCACAACCTCGAAGCGTAGACCTAACCGACTCTGCATTAGATCGGGTCCCAAAGACGTTATCATACAACTCTCTAGGACCACCAGACAATGCAAGAGAAGGGGCATTTCCATAGAAACCGTCTTGATCAGTATCGATGGCGTCCTCATCACCGTCGGAGTCTCGTAGCTGCGGAATGGTAGAGTCTTCTCGACCTGAATTCTCGGCAGCATCGGTTTGACGTGACGTCTCGCAGCGATGCCGGAGTTCTCCAATCTCAAAATGAGCAGGACGGCTCCTCAAGTCAGACGAAGTGCTCGAAGATGTGGAAGCAGAAGAAGTAGATCGACGACTTGATGAGTCTTCCGCGGACGAGACTGAAACGATTTTTTTGTCTTTGCTCGATGAACAACGGATCAGAGACATGATTCGCGGAAGAACGGATGAAGAACACAAACAACAAGAAATGTTTTGATCTAAAAAATCCTAAGAACACAAGGCGGAGCAACGGCGGAGAGACAGCCGGAAAATAAATACGACAGAGAGAAGATTACCTTTCGAAACTTCTTCACTTGAGCGAAATGAGGAAGTAAGGAGTAGGGAGGGACTATTTATAGTGAAAATGACGGCGCAGAAATCGAGGCACATCATTACCTAGGCGACGCTTCGTGTATCACGCCTATCCGATGATTGAACCGAGAATCAATTCCGGTTTCATCAAACCTCCATCGGTTCTAAACCATTTACTCAATTTATTACCGGTCCGAGTCAAGTCAGATCCGCCCGATAAGAATGTGGGCCTAAAGAAAAATAGAGTTCGCCGGACGACAAATATGGGCCTATGAAAATCATTTGTTAAACCGTAAGTTAACTCCTCGTAATGCCGACATGAATTCAAGTCGCCACACTGGGGGGGGGGGGCTTATTGTTGGAGTCAAGATTTGCACTTTCCTAAGAAGGCCTATTCATGAGTTTAGGTCGGCCCAGAATGGAAAGTCGGAAATAAAGCCCAAGGCGGTAAAACTTAGGTTAAACCGAACTCGGGCTAACCGGTTTACATTAGGGTTCAGAAGGTGTTAAGACAAAGGCGCCGCGCGACGACATCGAGAAATTGGAAATATTCCATATCAAGATAAAGCCGAGAGTTTAGGAAATATTCATATTTATCTTCTATTTTCCTTATATGTTAAACCGACTTGTAACCCTATAAAAGGGAACTCGGTAAATCAATAAAGGAATACGCTTTTCTTATTACTTTGAGCCTGAGAGACTTTAGAGCGAATTTAACCTAAAATCTCTCCGGCGACTTATTCAATTCTCCTTTACCGGCTTCCATCTCGGAAACACCGGTTATAAACCCTAATTTCCTAACTCTCACCGTGTTCATTAATTCTTCTTTTAGAATCCCTAAATTTCAACCCTAAAACTCTTGCTATCTTTGGATAGACCGAGTTAAGATCTTACAAATCTCAACAAGTCATACTTGCCAAATTTGGAGCCAAAGGAGATCAGATCCCAACAGCTCTATTCTGATCAGCATATACACTTTCTGAATACATTCTCAGTGAACTTGGACACCCCAAGGAGCCTTGGATTCTCACCCAAGCTGTCAAGACTCAAAGAAACCTCATTTCCCTTATTTGGCCAAGATACCTTCATCAATGCACCAACGACTCTCTTCTACATATTTTTCGATTCTTTTCTTGTATTATCTATTTTAGACCGTTATCTATGAGCCTATAAAAGCTCAGATTCGAATTCCTTGTAAATCACCCTTTTCAACCATGTTAAAATTAATAGAAATATTCTGTTTTTCTTCCAAAGTTTGTGTTCTTTGTGAAGTATTCCTTCTCTGAATATTGTGAGTGATTCACCTTGATCTTAGGAGTTTCATATCAATCTATTTGAGTGATTCAGATAGCTTGTTCTTAGGTTGAGAGAGTCAATCAAACTCACTGGTTGAGAGAGTCAATCATAAGTTACACCACCACCTCTACCTTCAATCCATCTTCCGCAAGTTTGGCTTAGGAATTATCTGATCATCAAGTGGTTTAGCAATAGTGTGATTCTGAGGCTGTATCAGTATACTAGCAACATATCTCCTACAGTCACATGACCTGCATATCTTCTTGCAAGTAATGGTGTGAGGTAGTGCCTTGTGAACATATCAGATTGGTGTATGGCGAATGCAATCTCCTTTCACAACCCCAAGTTTGTAGTCCCCTGAAGCAATTGTTTCCCACAACCATTGAAGTTCATCATTTGGGAAGTTAAAAATCTTGTCCCAGATTGTTAATTATTCGTCGAACCCAAAGAGCTCACTAATCTTGTTTATGGACATTCTATAAGAGCTCCTCCCAACTTTAAACTCTATGAATTCATACCCTTGTTCTGATTGCTCTACTTCCTCAAACTTGTAGAAGGTCGCTGTCAAAGATGCTAGGAATTGGTATGTCTGGGTTTGGTAAGCTTCAATGGGCATGCAAATAAATTTTAAGACCTATGTTGCAGAAGAATGTTTTCACACAGCCGAGCAAGCCAAGCTCTTACAAACATTAAAAAATGTGGGTACTTTTTTCCTTCAAATGGGATGAATCCAAGCATCTTTGGGATCTCAACATTGGAGGGGATCTATGGCTTGGCCTCGGGTTCTTTATTCTGTTTGATCAGGGTTATGTTAACCTCTTCATTATGCTCACTTTCCACCACTTCTTTGTGGCCTTTATTGCTATTTGCTCTCTTACTCGTTCCCTTTTACTTATAGGTAGTAGCAAGTGTTTGTTGTGAATCATCTTATTTACTTAGTGCATGATAGGTCAAAGTTATCCCTAAGATATAACTCCAAGGGCACAGTGTATCGATTGTAGTACTTAGGGTATCAAATAAAGGATATCAGATTACTAAATAAATTATCAGTTATCAAATTAAGCTAGGTAATATGTGGTGAATGAAATAGCAATGCAAGTAAGTAAATTGGTGTAAGATCAATAAGTGAAAGCGTCAGGTCTATGGAAGTTCTCAGGAAATCAGGAATATCAATCAATCGGGAATCCAAATTATCGATGTTCAAGAACTCGAAACATAAGTTTATAACAAAAAACTTTCTTTGCGAATATTAACTATGTCTGGCAACCTAGAATCCAAATCTCTTTGCGATCCTAGAGTTATAAACATGCATTAATTTCAGGTTCTTTTCGTTCACAATTTCCCTAAACCAAATCTCTTTGCAAATAGACAAATTTCTAACCTAGGTTCTTTTCTAGCAGATTATCCAACTCTCGCTGCGCTAGTCAACCTAATATCAATAATCTACGTGACCAGTTAAGATCAAACATTAAGAACAACCTAGATAAAGAACTAGAAGTTATGAATCACAATTAACCAATTACCCTGAAATTCCATGAAACCCCTAATGAGAATCCCTAAACCTAACTAGAGAACTACTTAGACATGGCAATCATAACAATAACCATAATGAATAGAAAACTCAATAAACTAGAAGAGTAAAAGAAACATGGGTTCAAAGCTTCTGTGTCGAAGCACAAGATCAACCCCAAAAAGCTCAAATCTCGTTGAATGTAAAATAAAGTGGAAGCTATACAATGACTTAGAAAACCTAATTATAGTCTAAAACACGATTGGGGCTTCTTTGTAAATAATGGTAACTTCTGGGCCTTTATGAAAATCTCCAAAAGTCTTGAAAACTCGCGAGATATCTCTCATCGGGCTCGGTGTCAACCAACACCAGAGTAGTGTCGATCGACACCGTATCAAAATATCGTCTCCAACTTCATCTATTCGGCATGAAATCTTCTAAGGCTATGAAGTGCTCCATAATCTCCAAATATACTTCAAACGTATCTAAACCTGTAAAGGACTCAAACGAATCCAAAAACAACCAAAAGACTCTAGAGAAAGACCTATATCATGGCTTGAGAACCCGTAAAAACCATGATATATCAACTCCCCCATACTTAGATTTTATTTGACCTACTCATGGATCTGGAAGCTTCTCTGGAATCTTATTTTGTAGAACAACACTGACTTGTTTAGAGACCATCACCACCCTTTCTTTTAAATCTCCATCGGAGGAGATCATCTTCTTCGCATACCTCTGTTGCATATGCGCAGGTACAAGCGCAGTTCTCGAGAGGAAGGAAACTCAGTTATTGCTACAAACCTGATGAGTTCAATGCAAATAGGTCTGGGATCAGACCTCCTCCGACTCAAGTGAACAATTTTGAACTGAAGATGTCGGACACCATCAGTTTCATGGTCTTCCTCATAAGCATCCCATGGACCATATCGAGAGATTTAAGGATTTGGTGACTAGCATGAAGCACAATGGGGTCAGCTATGATTTATTGTTTTGCAAGCTCTTCCCACATTCACTTGCTGGAGATACATCTTATTGGTAGAAGCAGTTGCCTACTGGATCTCTTACCAATTGGGATGACACCAAAAAGTCTTTCATGCAGAACTTCTACGATGATGCGAGATCAGAGGAATTGAGAACCAACATTTCTCAGTTCACTTCGAGACCTACTGAGGCATTCAAGGCTGCTTGGGTGCGTTTCATGGCGTACCAAAGGGATTGTCCACATCATGGTTTCTCTGAGGTTCAGTTGTTGGGTACCTTCTCTAGAGGTGTAGATTGGAGGTACAAGATGGCTCTCGATGCTGCGAGCAATGGAAACTTCAACACGATATATCCATAGGAAGCTTATATGCTGATTGAGAACTTGGAGTCTAGCAATAGCACTAAGAATGCATATTTTGAGAGGTAGACACAAGCTGGGAGCGCATATGGAAAGCAGATCGCTGAGCTGAATAAGATATTGGACTCAGTTCATAACATTCTGGTGAATAAGAAGCAAGTCCAATTTGCTGCAGAGGTTAAGGCATTTGAGGCTGAGGAGTACTGCGATGAAGAGGATGTGAACTACATTGGTGAGACTGGTTTTCAGGGTCAAAGGTTTGGAAATCAACAAGGCAGAGGTGGCTACAACAGGACTGTTCAGAGGAGTACCTTCACAGGTAATCAACACTCGTCTGGATATGTCTCCATGCCTTAGGACTAGAAGCCTTTCCAGAAAAACAATAACAACAACAACTTTGGCAACAACAATTTCAGCGTAAATTATGGTTCGTCATTCTATCAGACCCCTCCTCCACCAAACGAGCATACTGAGATGAAATCGATGCTAGAGCAGATTCTATAGGGTCAGCATAAGATCACAGTGGACTGTAAAGGCAATATCAATGCTTTGTACACTGATTTGAATGGTAAGTTCAAAGCTCTAAACACCCATGTCAATAAATTGGATATTCAGGTTGCACAAACTGCTAGGTCTGTGAAAAGGAAAGCTGGAGTCCTTCCTGGAAGGACATATGCTAATCTGAAGTATCAATGCAATGAAATCACGTTGAGAAGTGGTAAGAAGGTTGTTCCTGTGCTGAAAAAGGGTGTGAAAGTTGATGAACTCGTCGAGCTGGAGGAATTCAAAGACGAGACTCCGGAATGGGTTGATGCAAGGGGATTTTGAGGATATTTCGAGTCCTAACGACGGAACAAAGGACAACAGAATGACGATCTTTCTCGGTGCAAATGAGAAGGACGAGTCAACAAAGGTATATGTCGATCGATGCATCTCTAATGTCGATCTATGCAAGACCCCTCAAAAAGTAGTTTCGAGCTCTGGCGGAGTAGATGCTGATCTAAAAACGATCTTGGTTGATGCAGATAAGGTTGACAAAGCTGAAAAGCAGATGAAAGAGTAGACTTATGAACCCAGTGTCGATCGACACAACCCCCATATCGATCGACGCAAAGGCTAAACACAGACATCAGATATAGAGAAGCTCAAAACTGCAGACAATCAAATTTATAAACCGAAGGTTCCTTTCTCAAAGAACCCCAGGAAGTCAAGGTACAAGCTTCAGATGGCTAAATGCAAGGTTATGATAAACAAGGTTCTGATTGAAGTTCCTCTAACTGATGCCATCATGACTACATCAGTGGTAAAGCGATGCTTGAAGGACATGCTTATGAGCAACATGACTGAAGAAGAGGATGTTATGATGATATCTGAGGTATGAAGTGATGTGATTCATGGAAGGATTCTAGAGAAACTTAAGGATCCATGGAGCTCTGTTATGGATTGTTTGATCTCCAGAGACAAATTTGAGAGATCATTGTGCGATCTTGGTTCAAGTGTGAACCTCATATTGAATTGGAGATCACCTTGGTCTCACCAAACTCTCACCAAACTCTCACCAATATCTCACCAAACTCTCACCAACATCTCACCAACATATCACCAACATCTCACCAACATCTCACCTAAAAGCCATTGGTCCATTCACACTTGCTTAACCTACTTGTAATGCTTATATATACCTTGTACTTCATTAGTTAATAACACATTGAGAGTTCTACTTCTCAAACTTGCTATCTCTCTTACTCTCTCTCTTCATTCTCACTTCATTCTATCTTCAATCTAAGCTACTTTCTTATTCTAAACATCATATTCTAACATGGTATCAGAGCTCTAAGCTCCTAAGACCTATTCATTTCCGCAAACTTTGTTTCAAAACCTATTTACTCTCGGTCTTATACTTGTTCTTGTAACCGGCTTGTTCTTCCTTGTTCTTGAATATTCTTCTTAAGCACTTCTACTTCGTGTTTATTGTTGTGTGCATTCTCTGTGAGTTGAGAACACACTATTTCAAAGCTTAAAAGTTTACCTTTGAGTTTCAAAACCATTTTACTCTCGGTTATAAAACTTGCTCTTATAACTGGCTATCTTCTTGTTCTTGAATACTCTAAAGATTTCAAGCATTTCTTCTTCTGGTTTATTGTTGTGTGCATTCTCTGTGAGTTGAGAACACACTAGTTTCAAAGCTTAAAAGCTTACCTTTGAGTTTAAAACCCATTTTACTCTCGGTTATAAAACTTGTTCTTATAACCGGCTATCTTCTTGTTCTTGAACCTGTTCTTGAATACTCTATAACTTACCTTGAAAACTCCCTCCTTGTATTAAACCGGTTTTTAAGCAATGGAGAACTCAAGGATAATCATTCCTGTAGTCTTGATATGTGATTTTTGTAAGAAGAGTGGGCACTTGAAGGATAGATGCTGGCGCCTTCACCCAAACCTCAGATCATCATCTCACAACAACCGGTTCAAGGATCAAAGGGCAAACTACTCATATGGTGGAGCTGGACCAGGTTCTTCTTCTTCTTCTGTTCATCAAGCTCCAGCTATGACTAATGATGTGGTAAGAAGGTCAGACCTTAAGGCACTCATCAAAGCCCTCAAGGAAAACTCTGGTATGGTCCTTGGTACTTCACTCTTTGCATCAAATAAAATCAGACCTTTGATTATTGATTCTGGAGCTTCTCACCATATGATCAGTGACCCTAAGTTAATAGAAAATGTTAAACCAGCTTTAGGATGTGTAGTGATTGCAAATGGTGATAAAATTCCAATTGAAGGCATAGGAAATTTGAAATTATTTGATAAAGAATCCAAAGCTTTCTTTATGCCTAGTTTCACATCCAACTTAGTATCTGTTAAAAGAATAGCCACTGATCTAAATTGCAATGTTATTTTCAGTCCTAATGATGTTGTGTTTCAGGATATTAGAACAAGTAAGTTGATTGGAAAAGGTGTAACCAAGGATGAACTCTACATGATTGAAGACACTAATCCCTCTTATGAATTATCTACTGCTTTATCTACTTGTGTTAGTGTGGATGACTCTATTTGGCATGCTAGACTAGGACATCCACACTCTAGGGCTTTAGGGCTTCTATTACCTTCTATTAAGTTTAAAAATGATGAATGTGAGGCTTGTATTCTTGGGAAACATTGCAAGTCTGTTTTTCCAACTTCTAAAACTACTTATGAAAATTGCTTTGATCTTGTTCATTCTGATGTGTGGACTGCTCCTTGTTTGTCTAGAGAGAACCATAAGTATTTTGTCACTTTTATTGATGAAAAATCTAAGTATACTTGGATAACATTGATGCAAACTAAGGATAGAGTGTTAGAAGCTTTTATGAATTTTCAAAATCATGTTACTAATCATTTCAATGGTAAGATCAAAATTTTTAGATCAGACAATGGTGGTGAGTATACAAGCAATGCTTTCAAACAACACTTGTCCAAACATGGGATTCTCCATCAAACAAGCTGTCCTTATACTCCACAACAAAATGGAGTAGCTGAAAGAAAGAACAGACACTTAATGGAGGTAGCAAGGTCCATGATGTTCTACAGGAATGTTCCTAAGAGGTTTTGGGGAGATGCAGTCATGACTGCTTGCTACTTGATCAATAGAACTCCCACAAGAGTTCTTAAGGATCAATCTCCATTTCAGGTACTAAACAAAACAAATCCATTAGTTGATCACTTACGTGTGTTTGGGTGTATTTGCTTTGTGTTAATACCAGGAGAACAAAGAGATAAGCTGGATGCTAAGAGCACCAAAGCTATGTTCATTGGTTACTCCACAACACAAAGAGGATACAAGTGTTATGTACCTGAAACAAGGAAGGTCTTAATCTCAAGAGATGTGAAGTTTATGGAAACAAGGAGTTTCTATGATGAAAAGAATTGGGATAGCTTGAAGGATCTTCCCACTTCTCAATCAGACAGAGCAGCTAACCTAAGGATGATCATGGAACACTTGGGTATTAGTATGCCTCAGCAACCGGCCAAGACAAGCCCTACCACTCCAGTCTCTGCTCCAACTTCAGAAACTCCTCAACATTCCCATCTTGATCATGAGGGGGACAGTCATGAATCAGCTCCAGAACCGCAAGTAGCTGATCCTTCTGCACATGATCAAGCTGAACCGCAAGTAGCTGATCCTTCTGCACATGATCAAGCTGAAAATGAGGAGCATGAGGAACATAAGGAAGAACATGTTGAAGAAGCTGAGGAGTTGGATCATCAAGTTGAGGAGCCGGTTATGAATGAGCAGCAACAAGTTCAGGTGTTAAGAAGAAGTACAAGGGAGAAAAAGGATCCATCTGAATGGAAGAAGAGGGTTTACTTCAACAGCAATGCAGTAGCCCATCCCACTCAAGCTGTTTGCAGTTTAGCTCAAGTACCATTGGAGCATCAAGTGTTCATTGGGAAGTTGGATCAAGAATATGTACCAACAACCTATGAAGAAGCAAAGAGAGATAAGAGGTGGATGCAGGCTGTGGATGAAGAGATAAAAGCAATGGACAACAATGGGACTTGGTATGAAGCTGAACTTCCTAGAGGAAAGAAGGCGGTGACTTCCAAATGGGTTTTCACCATCAAGTACAGAAGTAATGGAGAAGTGGAGAGATACAAAGCAAGGATGGTTGCAAGAGGCTTCACTCAAACTTATGGAAAGGATTACTTGGACACCTTTGCACCAGTAGCTAAGCTTCACACAGTTAGGATCATCTTGTCTTTGGCAACAAATCTTGATTGGGAACTTTGGCAAATGGATGTCAAGAATGCATTCCTTCAAGGGGAGCTTGAAGATGAGGTATACATGACTCCACCCTCTGGTCTTGAAAGCCTTGTTAAAACAGGGAAAGTACTAAGACTCAAGAAGGCCATCTATGGGTTAAAACAATCACCTAGAGCTTGGTATCACAAGCTGAGTTCAACACTTATGCAAAGAGGTTTCAAGAGGTCTGAAGGAGATCATACATTGTTCACTCTCCAAGATCAGGAAGGTATCATTGTTATCCTTGTTTATGTTGATGACATTATCATATCAGGGAGTAACAAGTCAGGTATACAAGAAACTAAAGCTTATCTCAAATCTGTTTTTGATATTAAAGATCTTGGTACTCTAAAGTACTTCCTTGGGATAGAAGTTTGTCGATCTAATGATGGACTCTTCTTATCTCAAAGGAAATACACACTTGATTTGTTATCTGAGGCAGGAAAGATTGGATCAAAACCAGCTAAGACACCATTGGAGGAAGGCTACAAAGTCATAAGAGAGGGGGAGCTTGAAGACAAACCATTTGAGGACATTACCAAATATAGAAGGATGGTTGGTAAGCTTATTTACTTAACCATAACCAGACCTGATTTGTGTTTTGCAGTGAACCAGGTAAGCCAACATATGCAAGCACCAAAGATGCATCATTGGGATATGGTTGAAAGGATACTCAGATATCTAAGTGGTGCTCCTGGTCAAGGCATTTGGATGGGTTGCAATCAAAGTACAGAGATAGTTGGATATTGTGATGCTGATTGGGCAGGAGATAGAGTGGACAGGAGATCTACTACTGGATATTGCACATTCATTGGAGGAAACCTTGTCACTTGGAAGAGCAAGAAGCAGAAGATAGTATCATGTTCAAGTGCTGAAGCTGAATATAGAGCAATGAGGAAGCTAGCAACAGAATTGGTGTGGATCGAAGCTCTTCTTGTGGATTTGGGGATTGAGAAGACAAAACCAATCACCATGCATTGTGACAACCAATCAGCCATTCACATTGCCTCAAACTCAGTCTTCCATGAAAGGACTAAACATATTGAAGTGGATTGCCACAAAGTGAGGCAGTTGATTGAGCAAGGAGTTGTGTTACCTTGCTTCACAAGAAGTGAAGAACAACTATCAGATGTGTTCACCAAGGCAGCTAGCTTGAAGGTGTGTGAGTCCATTCACACCAAGCTTGGACTCATGGAAATCCCGGAATCCTCTAAGGCCATGGAGTCTACACTCTTTTTCCCTTCATGAAGTTTTATCCCAAGTGGTTTTCTTCATGAAGGTTTTTAATGAGGTAGATCTCCATTGTCATTCCAAGCTTGATTCAATCCTTGAACTCAAGCTTGAGGGGGAGTATTGAATTGGAGATCACCTTGGTCTCACCAAACTCTCACCAAACTCTCACCAATATCTCACCAAACTCTCACCAACATCTCACCAACATATCACCAACATCTCACCAACATCTCACCTAAAAGCCATTGGTCCATTCACACTTGCTTAACCTACTTGTAATGCTTATATATACCTTGTACTTCATTAGTTAATAACACATTGAGAGTTCTACTTCTCAAACTTGCTATCTCTCTTACTCTCTCTCTTCATTCTCACTTCATTCTATCTTCAATCTAAGCTACTTTCTTATTCTAAACATCATATTCTAACACCTCATGCATTACTTAGTTGCTCAGAATATCAGGATGACTGATTTTCTTCCTACTAGGATCTCATTGATTTTAGCTGATCGAGCGTCATGATTACATAGGGTGTTTTGGAAGATGTGCCAATCAAAATTGGTACCTGCATGATCCAGACAAACTTTGTGGTTCTACATTATGGAGAAGAGACAAAGAATCCTCTCATCTTGGGTAGACCTTTCTTGGCTACTGCTGAAACGATCATCAATGTTAAGAAAGGGAGGATATCTCTAAATGTTGGTGATCTGATGATGAGTTTCGACATGGATAAGCTGGTGAAATGGCCTACCATCAACGAACATACCTTTTATAAGTTTATCTTTGATGATTTCTATTTCTGAAATCTAATATCAAAATCATCAAGATTTGTTTTAGTTCAACCCTAAATATTTTTTAAAGATGAAGAAAGAAACTAATCTTGAATCCATGCTTTGATTAGGTTTTAGAATGACTTCAATTCACCAATTGACTTATCCTCCATTTGACCTCCTTTTCATTGATGATTCTTCTGATAGACGAAGAATCGAATCCCTACACCTTCTCGTTAATTTTGTTCTCTTAATATGTTTCTTTTTCTTTTCGTTATTGTCTCTTCTTACATTCAGAAAACTAATGGTTACATGCCTTTTATTCTCTTGAATAGTTGTGATGCTTTATCACACCTTAAAATCATGTAACCACCTGTTCCTTTTAATAACCGATATATATATATATACACACACAGATATATAAAGCACTATCTTTATGTAGTTATATGTTATATTTAATTATTTGTTAACTACATGTGTGATATATATATTTGTGTAAATCTATAAACTTCGAGAAGGAGACTATAATAATGTAATAAGGTAAGGGAGGAGGATTATCAATACACCGGAATTCTAATGTCGTTATCGAAACCAGTCCATCACGGTATTCGTTTTTTTATATTAGAATCTTTAACATTAATGTGAACTTGACCCTTATACTAAATCGAGAGACACACAGGTCACATATAGAATATAAGTATTCTTATATTCTCCCCCTTGGCCTTTGTGTCAACCTGATGGTACAATAACTATAATGCGCGCTTTTATATCAAGTTCATCTAAACTTTAACTATCATAATAAAATAAGAATTGATCGAATCATGGCGGTCACACATCATTGAACGACATGTTTCCTTCCATATATCACACATCAATTGTAATATCCTGATTTCAAAATTGGGTCAACAGACAAAAGAAAAGTCAATAGGGGCAAAATAATAATTTTCAGAAGTTAGAAGGTATTTTGGTAATTTTGCCAAAATGTGAGCCGGAAGCCGATCTGGGCCAAATGTGTTTCTTTTTAAGTAAATAAAACATTTAGACGACTATAAATGGAAGAAACGGAGTTTAAATGAGTTTTTCGGACTAACAGGAATGGAAACCGATAGAACTGAGAAATCTTGTAAAATCCATAACGAGAGCTATGAGTATTCAAATAAGGTGATTCAAGTTGCTAAATTCATATAAAATCATCAAGAATCTGATTTGTGAGTTGGAGGATTTATGGAAGCATATATGGAGTTTTTAAAATATTAAACGCTGAAACGGCTAAACCGAAGCAACGAAACGGAACTGAATTAGGAAACGGTTCAAATTGGATTTGGTCATAGTGAACCCTCAGAGGACAAGTGTAACCTCTCTAGTGTCGCCACCTCCTCTCCCTTGTTGCAATGCATGGTTTTGGGTTCATGAAACCATTTTGCATGGCATATTACATCTTATCAAACATTCATTCACTCAATTCTTGGGTCATTTCACTCAAACCTATCTCTCTCACCTCACTCTCGTGATCCCTCAATACTCCTCTCACCAAATCCAACAAAAAACCCAGCTACCCGTTGAAGATTCATAAAGACATTCATCATGTTCTTCATGCCTTGGAGAACAAGTTAACCCTATAACTTCCAAGCTAAACCAAATCTCTAAGCTACTGGTATCATTGTAATCACCTCATCCTCCTCTTCAATCGCCGCCCCTCAGGTGCTCCCACCGCCGCCGGAAGTCGCCGGATTTCCGCCGGAGGTTCGCCGCCGGCAAGATTCTTCTTCCTCTCTCTCCTCTTCTTGGCGGTTCAAGCTTCTCCTCTCCTCTCAGAAGCTTATTATCACTCTTGTAAGCCCTCTCAGTCGCCAGAGATCCTTATTAGCCACCGAAAAATCCCAAACCGGCCGGTCAACGCCGGAACACCGTTGGTCATCGCCGGATAACTCGCCGGAAAAGCTTCTCCGCCTCTCTCTCTTCAGCCGGTTCTGGTTCAGGTGTTCTAGAAATGGGTTTGGCTTGGGTTAGCATCGGTTTAGCCTTCGGATTGGTTTAGTTAAACCGGTCAAACCATTTGGTTCAACCGGTTCAACCGGTCAACCGTTTGATTTGGACCGGTTTAGCTAAACCGGTCAATTGGAATTGGTTCAAGACGGTTTAGTTGGTTCAAGAAATTAGTAATCCGGTTCAAGAAATCAACAGTCAACGGTCGGAAGTCAACGCCTGTCAACGCGGTCAATGCCGAAAACCGAGCCGATCAACGCTCGGTCAACGGTCGTTACTTGTTTCCATAGTTTAGAGTGTTCGTGTCGGGGTTCGGAAAGGTTAGAGATCCAGTTGTTTGGTCTCGGGATCAGCGACCGTCTCGTCTGTCTGTCCGTCCGCATTTGTCCATTGTGAGTCGGCTAAACTGTATCATAGATAGTTTATCATATAGACCGGGAACCTAAAGCTGTAGTCTAGGATTACATACCCGTTTGTTAAGTTGAATTAATTGTTTAATGATGATTATAGGTTAATGCTGAATTAGTTAGATTAATTAAACGCATGCTAGGTGGTTAGAGTTAATCCGTTGAATGCTTGTTAGGTTGCTTGTGTTGATTGGATGTTGCATTCATATAGTCTATGTATGATAGGATATATATGCATATATACGTATTAAATAACGATATTAAATGAACCTATATATGGGAATTAAGACGACACTAAAATATGGATTAAAACACTTAACAAACTTATATAATATATAACGGGTGGGTTAGGTTTAATAGCTGAGTTAAGGGTTAATGAATGAAAGTTAAGTTAAAAATGAGATGTCGTGAAGTTAGTAAGTTTACTAACTCTAAACCGACAGATCGAGGAGTTATTAAAAGAAAATGAGTTGTGTGATTGGTGAGCCGTGTACGGGTTAGCAATCCGCTAATCCAAGGTAGCTGACTAAATGAGATTAAAAGACATTAATGATCCTTAAAGGCTTTCTTAATTGTTTTTGTGTGTGTTGTTGCTTTGATGTTGTGTGTGCTGTGTGCAGGCTTGTTCTTAGACTACTCCGGTGTAGGGCCAGGTAGTCGATTGCGTGTTACTTACGCCGGTCATGGGACCGGGTAAGTTTGTAGTTCCTCGATTCGGTATAGCACCGAGTGGGGTTGGTGGTGGTGGTGTTGTTTAGGACTTGCGGGACAGATCGGTGTTGCTTTTATCTTTCTGTTGACCTTGATGGTCTGGTACCGAGTGTTAGAGTCCCAGTGAGTATGCGTGTTTAATTTATTGCACTAGGACTCTAGGGTGCGTTAGATCCCACAAGTCTTGGTTTGAAAACGTTCTGGTACTTCCGACCCGATTGGATCCTCGGGTGGTGACCTGACCGTTTCACGTGGTGATTCTGATTATGGTGTGAACCTACTGGGTGACGCCGGTAGGTGTGTGGTCCAGAGAATACGGGGTCATGTCCTAGGGCCAGACTGCATGGAAACTTAGGTTACTGTGGGGTAGCCCGAGTCTGTGTATCATTGGACTGGGAACAATGTCCTAGGTCGTAGGACTTCGTGTTTACGTCTAGGAGTCGTGGGTGTTTTAGTTACCATGTCGGTAGCTAAGTGTTCCCGTGGAAGTTACCGAGTTTGCATGGTGGGCCCAGTGGTGTTAAGTTCGTTGAGCGCGATAGATAGATCGAGTCTAATCGAGGGCATGTGCCGCTGTGCCTTCGATTTCCGTAATCTTTCCGTTCTTTTGCAAGTGCTTGTGTGTTGTCGGTTTATCACGTCATGGTGGCACGTGATAGATCATTTCTTCTTCATGATTGTTATTTTGGGGTTTGGGGCGGTAATTGTAGTATAGATAGACTAGAAGCCGTTAGTGGAGAGCCGACTCGCTGGGTGATCTTAGATCGCTCATTAGACTCTTTTTGTGTTTTTCAGGTTTAGCAGCGATGGACGCGGGAGGTCCTCGGTGTAGTTTCGGGATTGCTTGCGGGCTGGAGGTGTTGATTTGATATTTTGGTTGTTGTTTTCGGTTCGGATTTATGGCACCTGTTTTATTCTTTTTTGTTGTGATTTGAATTGAATAGGCGAATTGTTTTGTATAAACGTTATGTAAACGTTTATTTACTTAGAAATGAATTCGCTTCCCTGGTATATTGGTTTAGTCCGAACCGACACAACTCGCGGAAGCAATACAAGTTGAAAATCTTTGTATTGTGGAAGCGAGGTAAACGGGGTCAAGGACGGTTTAGTGCGAGCCCGTGTCTCAAACCGAATTGTGTCTGGCTTCGTATTGTGACGAACTTTTCTTGTTTGACTTGCTCGGGTCCGACTTGGTCATGTTCTTGTTTGATTATTGACCGGTCAGCTCATCGGTCAGCGGATAATGGGAAAGGTGCGTTACAAAGGTGGTATCAGAGCATGGTTCGTCATGGGTTTCGAAATGTTTCATTTCTAAGTGTTTTCCATGTTTTATCGAGTCAAATGTGTCACCCAAACATCCATTAGGAAACCGAGCCGCGTCTGTCAAACCGGGGGGGGGGGATGGGAATTAGGATTTTTGTATTATTGTGCCGACATTTTCATGATTTTGGTTGGAGACATACATCAGAGTGCCCCAGGGAGGATCGGGGAGTGCGTGTGTGGTGAGGTTGTTTCATCGTCATAAGTAGTCAGGGGTCCGTGGGATCCGATCAGGCCCATCTGGGGCAGCATGTACCAGATTACACTCGGGGATCACATATCTCCAACCCTCCTATTGTACCTTTGAGAGCGTGTGCGGGCGCTTCAGCAGCACTGGCCTCTACTTCGCCACTTCCAGTGCCGCCTTATCATGCTTCGATCCAGGACGATCCATACTCCCTTGATCCATATATTAGGTTCATGGACTGGTTTGGGTTCACTGACCTTGAGGTGCCACCTTTACCGCCACTTGCACCTGAGAAGGCCGCCCAGCCCGAGCCACAGGAGCCCATTATGGAGGCGCCAGAAGTCCCCGTGCCGTTCAGTATGGGTGATTTCGTACTTAGCTTGCTGCCTACCGACTTCGATTTGGAGATGGAGCCGGTCGACCCTTATCAATGTCAGGAGTGGGAGCTCCGCGTTGCCGAGCAGACCGCCATGCTCGCAGACACCTTGGAGCAGCCGCATCTTCAGCCTCAGCCATCTTCCTCACCCGAGTCTTCTAAGTCTCCGCCAGCGGAGATGCCTCAGTACCCACAGTGTGATGCATTCGGAGCCTGGGGTTTTAATTTTCACTAGTGTCCTCGTCCTTCCAACCCATGCTACCGGGAGCCGTACCAGCCTGTGCTGCTACCCAACATGTGCCCCTACCCGGCAATGACGGTCACCTAGCACCCATACGTCCGATCGCAGGCCCAGATCCCCGCATGCCAGACCCAGGACCCAGCAGACCAGACCCAGTCCCAGTAGGCCACACCCAGCGCCGCCCGTCGTCTGCCAGCTTTACGACCGTGAGGGCCACACAGCGCGTCTCTGCCCGATGGCCGAGCCTTGGCATCCCCCTGGCACACCTGCCAGCAGCTACTCCCACGAGCCGTACTGCCGCCTTTGTTGCGCATTCCGATTTTGATGGAGGAACTAGGTTAGGATTAAGATAGGCCAAGTAAGTGTGGGTTATGACTTGTTTTCTTATGTATGTATAAAGCGGCGTACTATCTCTCTGACGAGCTTTGGGTATGTAGCGGCTCGATTTTGATTTTGGGTATGATGGCGACCGCTTATGTAGTAGACTCCGTTTGGCTGATGTACTAAAAACCTTTATATATATGGGTATGACGTTTTATGTATGCGGTGGATACGGGGTGTTAGATCTATCATTTTGAGTAACGTGGTAATTATTTTGCATGCGTGTGATGGTTATGAATGCAACTCAATTACGATGTAAAAACAAATGATGATCGGAAGAAGCGATCACTCATCATGACCCATGAGACGACCGCACCGATATACCGCGACCGATCTATTGCTTGCTTGCCTGCGTGTTGTGTGATTGCGATGCTTTGGGGTTTTGAGCTGTTTTCCTTGCATGTTTGATTGTTTGTTGCATTGCATATTACTGTTAGGTTGTTAGTCATTATTTGGGTTTCCTCTTTTGTTGGAGTGATAGGGCGTTAGCTGGATAGATGCATTGCATGGCGCGTTAGGTTGATAGAGTTGGATTTTAAATTTCTGTATTCATTCGACCGCTAGGTTAATAGTTTTGTATGTGCATGATTGCTAGGTTTTAGCAATGTTTTCAGCATGTGATAGAATTTATAGCGGAATTGAGGTTTTGTAGCGTTATTAGATTCTCTAGGTTGTTGGTAATTCTGAGTAGGGTTAGCTAATCGTGAGAATTCGTTTTATAGGTTGTTAGACCTAGAAAGTTATTGTAGTAGGGAAGTTAGGTTATCGGGTAGAATCGTGGTGTAGGGAAAGTTAGTAAATCCGCTAGATAGAATAAAGCTCGTAATGGATAATCGCTTTTGATAGGACGCTTATTCGCGAGGAAGCGAAATTATAGGATATTGTTAGTTAGTCATGTGTGACCATCGGGTACATGACTAAGTAACCATATTTCTATGAGGAAGTGACATCGAGGATATGTTAGAACGAATCTAACCGCTCCAGTGTGGTGTTGTCGAATTAAGATGCATGACGTGATTGACGCTGAGACGTGAATGCGAGACCAAACCCGAACCCAAAAGACAAGTCAAGTTCGAGGAAGCCGCGAGACAGTTGACCCGAGCAGTGTGTGAGCCAGTGTGAGGTATTGGCAGCATATGAGTTCAAGCAGTCAGTCAGGAAAAATGAGTTAGCAAAGAGATTTGAGAAGCAGCGGAAATCATTATTGGGTCGAGCAGCTATCAGCAGGAAAGCAATGGAATCCTTGTAGCGTGAAGTTCAGAGATCGGGATCTCAAGAAGTATGAAAGGAAGGTGTTTCAATATCAGACGATGTTAGAAGTCGAAGCAAAGTGGGGAAGCCAAAAGTGAGAACCAGAGCAAAGCAGAATGACACGAAGGAGTTCGGAGTTCGGAGTAGAGAAAATTATTTAGGAACAGTGGATAAGCGAGCGGAGTGGAGATCAGTAAGAAAATATTGTGCAATCGAGGTTTTGGTATCAGTTAGCACCAGGAGTTGGTTCAATAGTCAGTGTTCGAGCAGTGAAGCAGCATAAGCTGTATGGTGTGGAGACTTACAAGCTTGGTACCGATTCGAAGTCTGTCAGTGACAGAGAATTCGGGGACCGATTCCTGTAAGTGGGGAAGAATGTAATACCCTGATTCCAAAAATTGGGTCAACGGGCAAAAGAAAAGTCAACATGAGCAAAATGGTAATTTCCAGAAGTTCGAGGGCATTTTGGTAATTTTGCCAAAATGTGAGACGGAAGCCGAGACAGACCAAATTTGTTTCATTTTAAGTAAAGAAAACATTTAGAAGACTATAAATGGAAGAAACAGAGTTTAAATGGGTTTTTCGGACTATCGAGAATGAAAACCGATAGAAACGAGAAATCTTGTAAATTCCATAACGGGAGCTACGGGTATCCAAATGAGTGATTCAAGTTGATAAATTCATCTAAAACCAAGAAGCTGATTTTTTGAGTTGGAGGATTTATGGAAGCATCGATGGAGTTTTTAAAATATTAAACGCGGAAACGACTAAACCGAAGCAACATAATAAAACAAAATTAGGAAACGGTTCAAGATGATTGGTTCATTGGATTTGGTCATATTGAACCCTCAGAGGATAAGTGTAACCTCTCTAGTGTCGCCACCTCCTCTCCCTTGGTGCAATGCATGGTTTTGGGTTCATGGAACCATTTTGCATGGCATATTACATCTTATCAAACATTCATTCACTCATTTCTTGGTTCATTTCACGCAGACCTCTCTCTCTCAACTCACTCTCTTGATCCCTCATCAATCCTCTCACCAAATCCAACAAAAAACCCAGTTACCCTTTGAAGATTCATAAAGACATTCATCATGTTCTTCATGCCTTGGAGAACAAGTTAACCCTATAACTTCCAAACTAAACCAAATCTCTCTAAGCTACTGGTATCATTTTAATCACCTCATCCTCCTCTTCAATCACCGCCCCTCAGGTGCTCCCACCGCAGCCGAAAGTCCCTGGAATTCCAGCGCCGGCAAGATTCTTCTTCTTCTCTCTCCTCTTCTTGGCGGTTCAAGCTTCTCCTCTCCTCTCAGAAGCTTCTTATCACTCTTTTAAGCACTCTCAGTCGCCGGAGCTCCTTCTTAGCCACCGGAAAAGCCCAAACCGACCGGTCAACACCGGACCACCGTTGGTCAACGCCGGAGAACTCGCCGGAAAAGCTTCTCCGCCTCTCTCTCTTCAGTCGGTTTTGGTTCAGGTGTTCTAGCAATGGTTTTGGCTTGGGTTAGCATCGGTTCAGCCTTGCGATTGGTTTTGTTAAACCGGCCAAACCATTTTGTCAAACCGGTTCAACCGGTCAACAGTTTGATTTGGACCGGTTTAGCTAAACCGGTCAATTAGAATTGGTTCAAGACGGTTTAGTTGGTTCAAAGAATCAGTCAACCAGGTTCAAGAAGTCAACGGTCAATTGTCAACGCCTGTCAACGCCTCCGGTCAATGCTGAAAACCGAGCCGGTCAACGCTCGGTCAACGGCCGTTAATTGTTTCCAAAGTTAAGAGGGTTCATGTCGGGGTTCGGAAAGGTTCGAGATCCAGTTGTTTGGTCTCGGGATCAGCATCCGTCTCATCCGTTTGTCCGTCCGCATTTGTCCACTGTGAGTCGGCTAAACTGTATCGTAGATAGTTTATCTTATAGACCGGGAACCTAAAGCCGTAGTCTAGGATTGCATACCCGTTAGTTAAGTTGAATTAATTGTTTAATGATGATTATCAGTTAATGCTGAATTGGTTAGTTTAATTGGATGCATGCTAGGTGGTTAGATTTAATCCGTTGAATGCTTGTTAGGTTGCTAGTGTTGATTGGATGTTGCATTCATATAGTCGATGCATGATAGGACATATATGCATATATACGTATTAAAGAATGATATTAAATGAACCTATATATGGGAATTTAGACGACACTAAAATACGGATTAAAACACTTAACAAACGTATAGAATATATAACGGGGTGGGTTAGATTTAATAGTTGAGTTAAGGGTTAATGAATGAAAGTTAAGTTAAGAATGAGATGTCGGGGAGTTAGTAAGTTTACTAACTCTAAACCGACAGATCGAGGAGTAATTAAATGATACTTAGGAAAGGGTAATTAAATGAGTTGTGTGATTGGTGAGCCGTCTACGGGTTAGCAATCCGCTAATCCAAGGTAGGGGACTAAATGAGATTAAAAGACATTAATGATCCTTAAAGGCTTTCTTAATTGTTTGTGTGTGTGTTGTTTCTTTGATATTGTGTGTGTTGTGTGCAGGCTTGTGCTTAGACTACTCCGGTGTAGGGCCGGGTAGTCGATTGCGTGTTACTTACACCGGTCATGGGACCGGGTAAGTTTGTAGTTGCTCGATTCGGTATAGCACCGAGTGGGGTTGGTGCTGGTGGTGTTGTTTAGGACTTGCGGGATAGATCGGTGTTGCTTTTATCTTTCTGTTGACCTTGAAGGTCTTGTGCTGAGTGTTAGAGTTCCAGTGAGTCTGCATGTTTACTTTATTGCACTAGAACTCTAGGGTGCGTTAGATCCCGGAAGTCTAGGTTTGAAAGCGCTCCGGTAGGTGTCACCCAAGCATCCACGTAAGTGACCTGACCATTTCACATGGTGATTCTGGTTATGGTGTGAACCTACTGGGTGATGCCGATAGGTGTCTGGTCCGGAGAATACGGGGTCATGTCCTAGGGCTGTATTGCATGGAAACTTAGGTTACCGTGGGGTAGCCCGAGTCTGTGTATCATTGGACTGGGAACAATGTCCTAGGTCGTAGGACTTCGTGTTTACGTCTAGGAGTCGTGGGTTGTTTTAGTTACCATGTCGGTAGCTAAGTGTTCCCGTGGAAGTTACCGAGTTTGCATGGTGGGCCCAGTGGTGTTAAGTGTTGGAATTGTGTCCAGTAATCTCGGCACTGTCTCTAGAAAGTAAAAGTATGTCAATGATCAGACATAAGTCATATAATACTGGGGGTCATGATGGCTTGCTAAAGTCCGCTCATGATCTATAAGTCTTGGACTTATTACCTTTATTATATGATCCCATATGGGTCACACGCCTAAGCTTACAGGAAAATGTGTAGGAACGGATTGACAGAAGTACGGTAAAAGTGCTAGGCATTTACTGTACTTAGAGATTAAAGGGTTCAGCAATCGTGTGTCGATCGATACACAAGGTGTGTCGATCGACACAGTGCGTGAACGCCTAGGAAATAATAAGACCGAGAATTGGGCCCGAAAGCCCATGAGAACTAAGACAGGTTTTAAATGAATAAGACCTGACCTAGCTCTCCAATTCTCTCTAAGTCTGCGCCTCTCTCTCTCTCTCTCTGTCGCCTCCCTCCTCGTGGTCTAGCAGCCAAATTCCTTTGCGTGCGTGTGTGAACCTCTGGAGGAGTTATCCCTCGGTGGCTCTCTGATCTCTGACCATACCATCCCTTTCCGCTGCATAAACAGGTATAAGGTGAGATCAACAATTGTTTCTAATCAAGAGAACCTAGATCCGCATGTTTAGGATAATCTGAATCAGAGAATTGAATCAGGATTCACCTAAACATTCCTTCAGTGGTATCAGAGCATTGGTTCTGGTTTTTCTTGTTTAGATTCATGTTTAGGATTGTTTAAAGAGGTGTTTTTGAATCAATCTACTGATAAGATTAAAACACTTAAGAAACAAGAATTGAATCCTAAACAAACAGTTGAAAAATCGCATGACCAAGCTATATTGATTTGGTATGCGACCTAAACTGATTTTTGCATCGACTGAGATCGCATTGCATCGATCGATGCAATGCATGGATCGATCGTTGCAACCGCGAGAGATTGACCACGATCGCATGGATCAATCAAACGATCGCATGGATCTCGCGAGAATCTCTCGGCCAAATCTGTTAACCGTTCGTGCACGCGTGAGAGCATCGATCGATGTAGGATCGATGCACGATCGATGCAGGATCGATGCTGAGAGCGTCGATCGATGCGGTTAGGGTTTTGGCTCGGTTTAATTTAATTAAAACTTAAAAACGTCACGGTTTAATAAACAGACTTAATAAATTTATTAAGTTCTGGTTAAACCGGGATAAGAAATCCAAAGTCGAAAATTGGATTTTGTGCCTAAACCAGGATTTTCTAATTTGATTTAGTTGGACCAAATAAATTGAGAAAATCCGGTTTAGTAAATAACCGGTTGACAATTGTGGTCATCGTAGTAATTAAAATTTGGTTAGACCAATTTTAATGAACCAGACCGGTTATGTCATTTAATTGGACAATTGGGTCATGTCTTGGACATGGACCAATTCTTGGGCCTCGGGCCAAGAAGTTAAAACAATTGGGCCAATTATTTGAGTCTTTCTTCAGATTAATTTAAAATTTATTTTATAAAATTATAAAGTCGATTTTAAATTAAAGTTTCCGAAATTTTGAAATTAGAAAGTTTCCAAAAATAGAAGTTTCTAGATTTGCGGGTTTTGGATTTTAAAGAAATTTCTAAAGTTAGAAAGTTTCCGGTTTTAGAAAGTTTCCAATTTTAGAAAGTTTCCTAAAATAGTAGGTTTCCAAAAATAGAAAGTTTCCCGAAATAGTAATCTTCTATTTTGGGAATGAAATTTTAATAAACCTACGAACCTCAAATAATATCAAGCGTTGGATGTCTTGCCCAGTCTATGTCAGCTGTCGAAGCCCATTCAATTGTATTCATGGCCTTACAGTGTGAGGGTGTCTACTTTTGCGTGGATAAGACGGTTTGTGATTCATAAATGTCATTGGGAGTCCCAGACATTAATGATTACATGACTGTATAGTCTGGTTTTCTTGACTAGGCCATCGGGAGTCCCGGGCCTTGAGACATCAGAGTGGATTGGGCCTCGGGTCCAGATTCACAACCAAGAGTTATATCATGGATATAATTAGCCGACATAGGGCTTACCGATATAAGCTGAGGTTTGGTGACGGCCAGTGGCCCACTTTAATCTTAGTTATATGTGGATCTTGGAATCATTATATTCTATTGAGGGTAACTTATGTTATTGAATATAATGCGTGATTAATCATATTAAATATAATACGAGATTAATCATATTGAACATAATAACTAATAACCTTTTTATCTTATATATTTCAGCTATGACTACTACAAGCACACAAAACACATTCTCAATCCGGTCTGTTCTCGAGAAGGAGAAGCTGACTGGAACGAACTTCCTGACGTGGTCAAGGAACTTGAGGCTGGTCCTCAAGCAGGAGAAGAAGGATTATGTCCTTCGTGATCCTCTCCCCGAGAGGCCTGCTAACAATGCCGCCAGGACTCTGCATAATGCTTGGGAAAAGCATTCGTCAGATGAAAATGATGTGTATTGCCTTATGTTGGCGACAATGACTGGTGAGCTGCAAATGCAGTTCGAGAGTGTGTTGTCACCAATTGAGATAATGGCAAGCCTGAAATCGCTTTTTCAGGAGCAAGCAAGGACTGAGAGGTTTCAGACTGTTAAGAACCTCTTAGACTGTAAGTTGGCTGCGAATGCGGCAGTGAGTCCTCATGTCTTGAAGATGATGGGTTATCTCGATCATCTTCAGAAACTCGACTGTCCTATCAGCCAAGAACTTGCCTGCGACATCATTCTGCAGTCATTACCTGCAAGCTATGATCAGTTCATTCTGAACTTTAACATGCATGGCTTGAGTAAGACATTGCCTGAGCTTCACGGAATGCTCAAGACTGCAGAGCCCAACTTGAGGAAAACCGCCAAGGACCCCAATGTGCTTATGGTGCAAAAGGGCAAGGGGTTTAAGAAATCCTCTGCTAAGGATAAGGGAAAGGCCAAGTCTGTCCAAGTCGCGGACAAGGACACGCCAAAGCCCAAGCCCAAGTCCAAGGCTGGGCCAACTGACATATGCAGGTTCTGTAAAGAACCAGGGCATTGGAGGAGAGAATGTAAGAAATTCCAAGAAGGTCTAAAGGAATTGAAGAAGAAGACTCTCGAGACTTCTTCGACAGGTATTTTTGTTATAGAAGTTAATACAACTACTTCTGATAATACCTCATGGGTTATGGATACTGGTTGTGGGGCTCATATTTGTACTAATACACAAGGCACTCAGCAACAGTAGAAGGCTGAAGCAAGGACAAGTGGAGCTACGAGTTGGGAATGGAGCGAAAGTTCCAGCACTAGCTGTAGGCACATACTTGTTGTCTTTACCTTCAGGATTGATTTTAGAACTCAATAATTGTTATTTTGTACCTGCTATAAGCAGGAATATTATTTCAATTTCTTTGTTGGATTTGGAACCATTTAGTACCAACAGTATTGAAACCATTAGGAAACTCTACTAAGTCCCAAACATAGTTATCACTCATAGACTTTATTTCATCTTTTGCAGCATTGAACGACTTTTCAGAATTGTTACTTTCCATGGCTTTCTGGAATGAGTTCGGATCTTCTTAAATGATTAAGTCACTTTCATTCTCAAGAGTGTAAACCACTTAGTCATTTGAAATGGCAGATCTTCTTTCCCTTCCAGATCGCCTCAATGGCTCTTGTGGTGTACTATTCTCTTCTTGAATCGTGACAGGTTCATTAACCGTACTTTCAACTACTGGAGTTTGCATATTATTTTGTTATTCTGTTGTGTCATTTGACTGTGGTGCAACAACAGGAACAACAAACTTAGGTGGAATGACAGGTGGATGTACCTCCACATCAACCACTTTAATGTCCACCTTACGTGGTTCACCACTCCCACTAGTTTCACCATTCTCAATCAATCTAGCATTGCCCGTTTCAACTATTCTCGTACTATGGTTAGGGCAATAAAATGTATACCCCTTTCATTTTTTTCAGGATAGCCAATGAAAAATCCACTGACAGTCCTAGAATCAAGTTTCTTTTCTTGTGGGTTATATATAACCTTACTTCTGCTGGGCAACTCTAAACTCGTAAATGTCTTAAACTGGGTTTCCTTCCTGTCCACAGTTCATAAGGAGTTTTAGGAACCCGGTTAAGCACATACGTAGTAGTCCTTAATGCATATACCCACAATGGAAGAGGTAAAGAACAATTATTTAACATGCTCTTAACCATATCCATTAGTGTACAATTCTGCCTCTCAGCTACACCATTCTGCTGAGGTGTAACATGCATTGTGTATTGTGCACAAATGCCCTTACTTTCAAGTAACTTTGCAAATGGCCCTGGACATTTTCTACTTTCATTGAATTTTCCATTAAAAAATCACCACCTCTATCTCACCTCACAAGTTTTACTTTTTTATCTAACTGCCTTTCCACCTCATCAATGAACACATATACGACATTCACAGACTTGGACTTTTCATGCAGTAGATATGTATACTCATAACGTGAGTAGTCATCGATAAAGTATTTTTCACCGCTCCAAGAAGGAGCATCGAAAGGGCTACATATATCGGTATGTATTATTTCAAGAAGCTGAGTGCTTCTTGTGGCTGGTTTCTTGACAATATTCAGTCTGCTTTCCTTTAATGCAGTCTACGCATACATTTATATCACTAAAATCCAATTGAGGAAGAATATCATCCTTTACCAACCTCAGGATCCTTTCTTTGGAAATGTGACATAATCTTTGATGCCACAAGTAAGCAGATCTTTCATTAGATGCACTACACTTAATGTATATACTTTTAAACATTAAGTAGGGATTCAGAAAACTTTGTATCAAGATTGAACCTATAAAGTAATCAACAGAGTACCACTACCATAAAAGTAATCATTTCGGTACAATGAGAAAACACATGTCCTATCTTAAAATCAAAGCCTAAGTTGTCTAACCTAATTATAGAAACAAAATTTCTAGCACATATAGACACCCTTCAAGATCCACATGACAGCCAGTGTCTAGGATCAATCTATATATCCCAATGCTTTCAGTTCGTGCATTTATCGTATTCCCGATGAACAAGTATTGTTCATGTTCTTTTATGGGCTGTATCAAACTGAATCCCTGCTTAATATGAGATATATAAGTAGTAGCATCAGGAAAGGACTTTCCTTTCTACTCGGTTTTCCTAAATTGATACTAAGTTAGACATGTGAATCAAATGATCATGGATTGGCTAAGCTGATTGACCCCTTTTGTAGTTAGCTCACTCATTACAATCGACTTAACAGCCATATCCAAACTTTTACACTCCCTAATTTTTTTTATGAATTCTATTAATCTCTCTGTCTAAGGAATATGGTTAATACTTTATGTCATCGTCATTCTCATAAAGTTCAAGCTCAGCTTGTTAGATAGTTCCCATCTCTCGTACCGCGACTTTTCATATTCGAAACTATCTTCTGTAATGTCTCCTCATCAGTTAGTATGGTTGAGTCCAATCCCATAACATCCAGTGTAAACCGGATCTGTTCGGACCGCTTTCCATAATTTAGCCCATTGAACTTTACGATAGAGTTAGCGACTGCAAACAAAATTTATAAGCTGCAAGCTTTTATACATGCTTACTCATTTATGCTTTGAGACTTTAATTCAGATTCACTATCTATATTTTTAACTTTAATGTTTGCATTTAAGCAACCTTTGGGCAATACTTAAATACAAACACTTTCAGTGATGCTAAATTTATATACTTTTATGATTAATCAAATCATACAAAAATTAAATAAGCATGTTACCTTTGGGTATACATACTATTGACTTTAGTAAGAAATGACTAATCCTCTTAGTATTACTAAATATATTCAATGATCCACCTTTTGGTGATTTCGTAGAATATAGATATTAAACAATTGATCAATCTTAACTTTATGTCAGTATAGCATCTCTTTAGTCATGATCAATCAATAAATTTTAGCACTTTAATATTTATATGTAATATAACAAGGTCACTTTGGTGCCTAACATATTATATATAAGATAAACATTAAAATTTTAATGGGTAATTTAGCCTTATGTTTTGTTAATATTTCACAACAAAAAAGGATAATAGGAATATTTATAGTGTTAATATTTTATAAAATATATTATTCTTATATTGTGTTAATATTTCATAACATAAAATTATTCATTTATTAAAATGCAGCGGAAGCATTTTAAAACACACTTAATAATATTTTAAATTAATAAAATATTAAATATATTCTAAAACCATATAAGTATTTGAACCATACTAAATACTTAAAACAGGTTTTGTTAACCAAAACACATTGAACCATAAACATTTATGATTCCATGACAAACCGATTATACTATTCTTAATACCAGATGCTTCATCTCCTGTGCATAACTGATCAAAGCTCTTTCCAAGGGATCAGCATCATGTGTCCTATGAAATAATTCCTCTACGAGGTCGTTGAGAGTGTCCATGTAGAAGGTGTAAGAATATTTGTATTCTATATGTGACCTGTGCGTCTCTAGATTTAGTATAAGGGTCAAGTTCACATTAATTTTAAAGTTTCTAATATAAAAGACGAATATCGTGATGGATTGGTTTCGATAACGACATTAGAATTCGGGTGTATTGATAACCCTCCTCCCTTATCTTATTTTATTATTCTAGTCTCCTTCGAAAATGTTTATAAATAAATATCGCACATGTAGTTAACAAATAATTAAATACAACATATAACTACATAAAGATAGTGCTTTTTATATATATGTGTGTATATATAGTGAAATTTGCTCAAATTCGTATTAATCTTTAGATAAATTACTATCTTAGTATCTATTACACTAGTTTTACTAAGTTAGTGTTAAGAGTTAGTAAAATGACATAATTACCCATAGCAAGATAGTTATCTTTTTTGTTAAACAAATTATTTTAAGAAAAAATAGAGTTACCTTTTTTTATTAAACATATTAATTAAAAAAAATTAACAAAAAACACAACTATATGTAAACTAATTTTTTTTCTTAAAAAGTAAATGTTTTATCTTTACCGATATAACCTAGGTAAAGATAATTTCTTACTTCAAACTAGCTCAATCCTCTCTCGCCGCATCTCCATTCCAGCTATAGCCTTTCTCGCCGTCGTATCCTCCCTCTCTCGCCGTCATCTCCTTGCCGCCTCCACCTAGTTGGAATCCGCAAGTTCGTTCGCCGACTTCTCTGACTTGTTCGATTTCTTACTTCAAATCAGCTCAACCCTCTCTCGCTGCATCTCCATTCCAGCTCTAGCCTTTCTCGCCGTCGTCTCCTTCCTCTCTCGCCGTCATCGCCTTGCTCCTCCTAGTCGGAATCCGCAGGTTTGTTTGCCGACTTCTCGGACTTGTTCGATTCTTCTCGGTCTTTTGCTAAGTAAACTGATTTTGCAAAATTTTAAATCGGTGGTTCGTTTTTTCCGATTTACTGTGTTATACTGTGTTAATTCCGTGGTTCTTTCGCCGATTTCTCGGACTTGTTCGAATCGTCTCGGTCTTTTACTTCTCTGCTTCGGATTGACTGTGTTATGCCGTGTTAATTAGGTGGTTCTTTCGATTAAATCTAGAAATTTTAGTACTCTTGTCCCTTTGATTGTAGCATATCTCTCGTTTACTAGATTGTGTTGCAACTTGTTCGATTTAACGTCTAGCGTGATGATTGTCTTGCCAATACTGAGCGTTGTACTGATTCTAGCTTCTTTATCTGGGCGTGTTCTTCGTAGCTTGATCTTTTATCTATCTTCTCTGCAGATTGTAGTATTGTTACTGATCTCGTTCAATATTGTTAGTGTAGACATGGAGGAAGCAAAACAGAGTAAATACTCGCAGCGTTTGTTTCAAGACGGCAATAATCCTACTCTGTCGCGAAGTCTGAATCACGGCGGTAGCTTAGAGCAGTTGCGGAGCAGCGAGAAAACTACTTGGTGAAGATGCATGGAAGGATATGATGGAGTCTAAACTTGGGTGTGTTGCTAAGCTAGCTGAGAAGAAATTCATTTTCTGCGGGAGCACGCTTTTCTACTTTCTTACACGGCAGTTGGATACTAAGAAGCAGATGGAAATGTGGAGTTTTATTGGCGATGATCCTCTGAGGTTTTCACTCTACGAGTTTTCTAAGATAACCGGTCTTGACTGCGATCAATATGGTGCGGATGGTGGAGTTGATCTCGATCACACGGCATTATGGGCTAAAATGGGATTGGCTGTTGGCGATGAACCACATTGGACTGACATGCTACGGGTGTTGAAAATATGCGGTGGCTGGACACCAACTGAGAGGATGAGTGTTGGTTTCTTATGCCTCCTCCATGTTGGAGTTTTTGGATTTCAAAGAGGTTGTAGGATTGAGTTGAAGTACGCGAAGAAGGCCTTAGATAAGAAGGTTTTTAATAGTTTCCAGTGGGGCCGTCTTGCATTTGATGTTTTGATCTCATCCATCAGAAAAACAAACCTTGCTGCATCCTCGGTTACACTAAATGGATTCGTTCACGCGGTTAATGTTTGGCTTATGAATCATATCCGAAGTTTGGAGAAATGCATGGTGGTAGAAAGATTGATGATGCGCTTCCTATACTTCGGTGGGGTGGATCACGCGCTCCTTACGATGTTGATGATGTGATTTTAGCAGCTAAAAGTGAGAACTATGAGGTACGTCTTGATTTTTAACATGTCGTTTGGTGTTTACATTCTCTGGAGTTGTTTTTAGTTTGCGGATTTTTTTTATGTTCTACACGGACTTAATTTCTGTGTTGTTTGCATATTAGTATGCTTGGGTTGTTCTAACAATGAATATGCATTTTCAGGTTCGCAATATGGTAATGAAACGGATGGAAGAAATTTATCCCGAATGGGCGGATGAAGCTGATGACGAGAGAGTGGATACACTGCTACAAGACATCATCAACAAGAGATTGCAGAAGAAGGAGTGGAATTGGGAATTACATGGAAGAGTTTTAGATAGTAAGAAACACAAAAACCAAGGTAAGAAGAAGCGTGTTAGTAGTGAGCAGGATCCGGAAGACGAGAACGCGGGAACAGTTGGTAAGAAAAATAAGAAGGTGAATGTGAAGGCTTGTTGTGAGCACGGTGGTGAGACGAGTGGCAATGCCGAAGTTGTTAACCTTCTGAAGTCTGTGTTTGAGAAACTGGGTGAGATGGACAGCCACAATCGACAACAGTTTTCAGCAATAGGTACAAGGTTCGTAGAAGTTGAGGACCAAATGGGTCTAATGAAAGGAGCTATACGTAGCTTTCAAAATGATGCAAAGGCTGAAGGGAAGAAACCGGTAATCCAGGAGGAAGTAGTGGAAGATACAAGTCATTCCAAAAATATGGTAATATTCGAAATCCCAGCTTCTTGCAGTTTTTTTTTGCTATATTTCCTTTTGTTGCGGATTTACTTTTGAATTGCGGACTTATTTGTCAAGTGTGCTTCTGTAGAAGCAGGCTGGAGATGATGTACATGGAGACAATGATGTTGAAAACAGTACACCAGACACTCCAGTAAGTAAAGTTTAATAGTTCGTGATGAACTATCTTGTTAATACTTTCTTTCAACAGTACACCTGACATTGATGTCTTTTTATGTAGGTTCCTACTGATTTAAATGGAGAAAAGGACATGAAAGACAGTGCATCTGAAAACCTGGTACGAGAATGCTGTGTTTCTTTTATCTGAGTTTATAGGGTGTTAATTTCTGTTGATATGTTTCTACTGATTGTAGTCATGGTTAGACCTAGTCAATTGAAAAAGAAGCCAAAAGTGAAGAAGGCAAACAAACCAGCTGTTGGGAAAAAGACTGGACATTCAGAGAAGTTAATCAAGGTTAAAGTTGAGCCAGCAGAGAAGTTTGTGACACCAAAGAACAAGGGAGAGCGAAATAAAAAAGGTGTGAAACTTGTAGTTGAAGATGTAGGGGATGAGGATAACACAGAATTCGGAGATCATTTAGACAAGCTAGCCGCACAGCTACGCAAAATCAAACTCTTGGCTCAGTCACAACTTGAACCGTATATCCCAAGCTCAGTCGTGAAGAGGATCATGTCGATCAAGGCCACATTTGGAAAATTCCCAAGCGACTACGCATATGATCCATTTGAAAAAGTGGAAGAGAGGAAACTTCAGAATCTAAGAGACTTCATACAAAAAGATGAGTAAGTATATGAATTTACTTGTGCACTTCTTTTTTTGGGTCAGTACTTAAAATAGAACATGTGTTTTCAATTCTTTTTGAAAGGGAGGAGCCAATTAGCACATTCAACCGGGAAGTAAACTTCTACAAAAGGCTAATGACGAAGAAGGAAGATTGGACAAAAGCGGAATATGGTTGGTTAGGCGACCAGGTAACCTCTTTGTCCTTGTTGCGGATTTATTTTGTCTTAAGTTGAGTTAAAAATTCCTTGTTGCGGATTTATTTGTTGCTTAATGACATTCTACTAACTTGCAGCATATTACGGGAGCCATGCGAATGTTTCGCAAGCGCTTGCTACAAGACGAAAATCCTTACCGGACTGACCGTGTAGCTTTCATCGACCAAATGTTTATCAATTTTTGGTGTCAGGAGACCAAGGAATTTGAGAATAAGAAGGCGAATTTCATATTCAAGTCTGGCTACAAAGATGTGTACTCTGGTGTTTGTATCAGTGATGATAGCAGTTCCAACAAGAGATGGATTGACGAAGTGGACTTTGTCTATTTTTGCCACAACTCCAACAACAGCCATTGGGTGGCATGTGAGCTTGATTTGCCTAATAGGAAGATTGACATCTATGACGGCATCATCAGCGATGAGAGCGAGCAGTTGATTACTAAGCAGGTGAAGAAATATGCAAAAATGCTACCATATTGGATCAAAACAGAGACTGGAAAAGGTGATTATGATCCTTTATCATTTAATCAAAATTTTATTCTGTTATCTACTAGTTAATCATCTAGTTTCTTTACACTTGGTAGGTGATGGTGGCAAATGGAATTGTCATCCATTCAAAGTTAACTACATCAAGAACATACCACAAAATAATCAAGTGGGTGATTGTGGAGTTTATGCCCTGAAGTTCGTCGAGTGCCTTGCTCTTGGTGTACAGATGGATGATCTGAGCGAAGAGATCATTGGCGACATGCGCTTGAAGCTCACAGCTGAAATATTTGATGAATGCCCAGAGAAGAAACAATAGATGTCTGACCCGGTCCGAGGTGTCGATATAGGCCATCAACCACAGCCTGCCACACAAGCTTGAGCCTAGTCTCAATCTTATGCTTGTTTGATTTGGTTATGTTTCATTTTGAATGGTCTTTAGTGGGTACTTGATGTGTATTAGTGTCAGTCTGGCAAACATATTAACGTTATGTTGTGTTGACGAATTTATATATTCGTTGCGGATTTATCTATTTGTTGCGGATTAAAATCGATTTTTTGTCTATATTTCTCAACAATTAAACTTAGAAATAATTACATAACCCCAAAAACTTATATATCCTCAAACTAAAATCCTAAATGAACTCTGGATTTCCTAAACCCTAAACCCTATGTTGGAAATTTGATTAAAAATGTTTACATTATACAAATAAACTACTATAGGGCATAAACCCTAATCCAAAACCCAAAAAACTTAAATAATAACCCTAAACCCTATACCCTAAACCCTATACACAAAATAACTAAGACAAAAGTACAAGATAATGAATTAACCCTATATTTCATAAACAACAAACCAAAAAATTTACATATCCTCAAACTAAAATCTTAAATGAACCCTAGATTTCCTAAACCCTAAACCCTATGTTGGAAATTTGATTAAAAAAAAAAACGTTTACATTATACAAATAAACTACTATAGGGCATATACCCTAATCCAAAAACCTTAAATAATAACCCTATACCCTAAACCCTATACACAAAATAACTAAGACAAAAGTACAAGATAATAAATTAACCCTAGATTTCCTAGACAACAAACCAAAAAATTTACATATCCACAAACTAAAATCTTAAATGAACCCTACATTTCCTAAACCCTAAACCCTATGTTGGAAATTTGATTAAAAAAAACGTCTACATTATACAAATAAACTACTAAAGGGCATATACCCTAATCCAAAAAACCCAAAAAACTTAAATAATAACTCTAAACCCTATACCCTAAACCCTATACACAAAGTAACTAAGACAAAAGTACAAGATAATAAATTAACCCTAGATTTCCTAAGTCCCTTTCTTGGGATCATTCTTCCAATTGCGACGCATCGGAATATTATGTTTCTCAATCTTAGGCCAAGGGGTCCTAATATTACTGTTAGAGGTGGGTTTAGCATCCCTATAAGGCCCGGCCCAATAACAAGGAGGTCCAGTAGAGATTTGACCCAGAAGATGTGGAGACCCACCACGAACAAGCTCGGCGACACCGAAGGAGCTCGGCGACGTATTCGCCCGACCTGCAAAGGAGAAAAAGATAAATGTTAATTTAACATTTATCTTAAAGATAAACATGAATCTTTTAAGCAAATAAAATCTAAGTTGTTCAAATTTTGTAAAGAATATCAGAGAGAATCTAGGGAAAAAACCCTAGATTCTCCGATATAAATATCCTTTCCCTGCGCGGGAAAAGACTAAGTCGAAAACAGACACACATTGTACTAAAAAACCCCAGAGCTAGCGATTATTCAATTGATTTCGGCTCAAACCTAATAAGACTAGATTTTCCGGTCTATCTTCGATATTGATTTTTAATTCTTGTTTAATCTCATATTCAAGTCCCTTATTTACTAATCAATTTACCAAATTGATTATTGTTTGATTTTCTGAATCAACAATTGGCGCTGATTGTGCGGACTTTAGATATTTTGATTAACCAAAGAAGGGACTAGCAAAGACAGAATCACCGCCTTCGTCACAGGAGACAGGAGGAACGAGCAACGGAGGCAACATCACCAACGCTGTGACAGGAGAAGAGAGGATCCACCCCCACCCGTCTCAACAAGGCGATGGAGCACGTGACGCATCAACAAACTCAAGGCCGTAAGATGACGCACCACCCTCAGGAAATTCAAGCGCCCCAACTGTACCAGCGGTGAGACCGGAATGATCGACATGCGACATAGAGCCACCAGCGAGGTCAGTATGCATGAACACTATGATACCAACCAGCAGGATCACAAACCCAACCACAACGGAGCTGCTTTGCACGCTGCTGAGCCTAGTCGAAAACTTAGACAAAACTGAAAACGAACGCATTACCGCGATTGCTGACCAACAGAACTTGCTCAGAGAAATACTGCACGGACGGCAAGGCGTACCGACAGCGGAGCGAACTCCAGAGAGAGCACCGCCTATCAACCGACCTCTTTTCCCTGAAGCCCCTCGGAGGACTATGGGATCGGCAGTCAATCCGACTGGAAGTGCTTCAACTCCAACTAACTCGGCGCAGGTACCCGGAGATCAGCTCGCGGCTATACTAAGCCAAATTCGGAAACTGATCTTCAAAGTTTATCGTGTAGCCAGTTCGGCCCCCGAGCTCGGTCGCGTTTTGGAACAGGCATAGCAGACACCCTTCACAGCTCGAATCATGAACGCGAGGATTCCGCGTATCGAAAAGGTCAAGTTCCCTTTCTACGAAGGAAAAACTTACCCTAACTAATTCATGACTGCCTTCATGATAGCAATGAGCCGCAACCGGTTCACCGACAAGGAAAAGGACCCCTGATACTGCCAACACATCGTGGAAAACCTCAGGGGGATAGCTCTTACCTGGTCCTCGCGGCTCAAGCCGGGATTGATCGACATTTTCCAGTAGCTCTCGGAACTGTTCCTGAAGCATTATTCGCTCTACATAACACCTGAATCGTCGGATGCCGACCTATGGGACCTCGAACAGAGACAAGATGAGACCCTGAAAGACTTTATCGATCGATTCAAGGAAGTCGTGTCCAAAATAAAAGTAGACGACAACGCAGCTAGAGGAGCACTTCAGAAGGGACTACTCCATCGTTCGACTTTCGGAACATACCTAAGACTCAACAAGCCCGCATCTCTGGAAGATGCATTTCACAGAGCAGTGGCATTCATCGAACTGGAAGTAGAAGATGCAATATTCTCCAAGAAGCAGTCCGGCTCAACCAAAAAAGTCTCTACGTCGAAAGAAAAGTCAAAAACCGATTCCCAGGACAACAGTAGCGGGAAGGCAGCTTCGACCTTCGCCATCGGGAACACTTCCAAGGAACAAGTTTTTTCGGAACCAAACACGTTCAAGGGAGCCGATGACGACCGACCATATTGCGAGTATCACAAGAAACACTCTCACGATACCCGCAATATGCTAGAACTTGGCTGAGTACCTGCTGGATCAATACCGTAAAGGGAAAATAGTCAACCCCGAGCGAGGTGATCGACGACCCAAAAATGGCTATATCGGACAAAAAAACCAAGGGGAAGCCCCCCGGGAGGAACCGATGAACGTCCCCAAGAAACCGAGCCCAACAGGCGCCCTTGGGAACAAGACGATGAGGGGCCAGATGCCACGCAACCCCGTCGAAGAATCAACATGATAATGGGCGGACTACAACTGCGCTCGGATTCAGTATGGTCCATAAAGGAGTACGGCCAAAAAGCAACAACTAACCCGCTCCCAATCGAGAGAGGCATACCGCTATCGTTCAGTGAAGCTGACGCAATCGGAGTAGACACGCCACATAACAATCCTCTGGTGATCGAGATCATGATCGGAGATTGCGAGATCTCCCGCGTGCTGGTTGATACATGAGCTCGGTCGATGTAATCTTCAAAGAATCTCTGGAAAAAGCAGAGTTCAGAAACTGACGTGTTAAGCCAAAGGTGCAGCCGCTAATCGGATTCGGCGACGACTAGACTATGACAATAGGCACGGTCAAACTCCCTATCTATGTCGGCGGAATTGCGACAATGACGAAGTTCGTCATCGTTGATAAATCAGCCATCTAAAATGCCATCTTAGGAACACCCTGGCTACAAGCAATGAAAGCGGTCGTCTCGACGTACCACCAATGAGTTAAGTTCCCGACCCCGAACGGAGTACACACGCTAAGAGGAGATCAGACTACGTCAAGGTTATGCTTCATAAGACAAAGAAAGCTCCGCAACCCCTCTGAACCAAAAGGAAAGAGAAGAATCATACCAGGATACGCACCTCGGCAAAATCAAGCTTAGACTCAAGCAGCCGAGCTACTTTACGGTTTTTGTGCCAAAAAAAAACTATTACCCTATGTAATATGAACTACGGACGAATTGATCCTCGTCTTCGAGGTACGTAGGCAACTCTACCCATAGTGCAGTCGTAAATCAATAAAAAGAATTTGGTCAAAATAAAATCTTGTCTCAAATAACGCCGACGTCCTAACGGAACGCTCGACTCAATCGTATCCGCAAAACAAAACGTGCAAAAACACTCGCCTTCCCCATACAACAAAGACCACAATCTTAAAGTCGCAATGGCACAATAAAAAGCCGGGATTTGCACCCGCACCCTTACTCAAACGGACTAAGTAAGCCGACCTGCCTCGCATAGCTGATCCCGAGTTAGGAACAAAAACTTAGTACCGAGCTCCGCTCGATGAATAAAAACCGAGTCTTCACTCGATCAAAACAAAACCCTTATTCAAGGTACAAACTATATCCTCAAGAAAAACACTCGAAAGGAGCCAAATAGGCCCCCATCCTACCTCGCTCATACGATAACATAGTCTCTTTAGACCACATCGACAAACAACGAGGCAAACTCATCACACATAAAGCGAAAGTAATTACTCGCCCAAAAAATAATGATAAAGCAAAGATTATCAAAGGCAAAAAAAATCCCCGCCCCAACACGGTCATTAAAAAAGGAGAAAGTATAAACTCCATTCAAAAAAAGGGGACATCGTCACCCCACCAAAAGTCTTACAAAAGGGGAACATCGTTAACCCACAACAGTCTTACAAAAGGGGGGAACAAACCACCTCGGAAACAAAAAAAAACAGCCTAAACAGGCAGAGGAAGAACTTGGGCCGGCTCAACATGAGGAGCATCCGACGCCGTGGTAATGACAAGGAAGTTTTCGTCACCGCGAGCTGCGCGCCCTCAGGACGCTTCAGAGTTTCAACCACCTCCGTCGACATCACATCCGCGTTAGTGCCGAACTCATCATCCACTTGTCGATTGACAGACGGAGGCTGGAAGAGGCGAGGAGAAGGAGGATTGCAGTCACGGATCCTCATCGGAACCAGGGAGAACGCAAAGAACTCTTCCACAATATCGGGAGCATTGATTTCATCGATCTTCCTGTTCCACTTCTCCTTCTCCACCGCAAGCTCCTAGAAAACCTAATCAGGATTAGCTACTCCCCTCTCATCCCAGAGCGACAGGAGGTGATACAGCCTCATAATCACACTGATGCTAAACCACTTGATGATCAGATGATTCCTAAGCCAAGCTTGCGTAAGATGGATTAAAGGTAGATGTGGTGGTGGAACTTGTGATTTACTCTCTCAAGCAGTGGGTTTGATTGACTCTCTCAACCTAAGAACAAGCTATCTGAATCACTCAAATAGATTGATCTGAAAATCCAAAGAACAAGGTGAATCACTCACTTTGGAAAAAAAAAACAGAATAATTCTATTAACTTTAAAATGGTTGAAAATGGTGATTTACAATGAATTCGAAGCTGAGCTTTTATAGGCTCTTAGACAACGGTCTGAAATGTCTAATACAAGAAAAAATCGAAAAATATGAAGAATATGGCCGTTGGCATTTACTGGAAATTTGGCCAGAAATGAAAAGATGAATCTTCTTGAGTCTTGAAAGCTTTGGCATGAATGTAGAGTGTCTAGGTACATTCTGGATGATGTTAGAGAGCTTCAATTCATGGCCAAACTTCAGGAAAAAGGGCTGTTGGGATTTGATCTCCTTTGGCTACAAATAAGGCAAGTGTGAGAATAATGAGATCCTTCTGATCTTATGGTTGCTGTTGTATGGGAACTTGATAGAGAACTCTCCTGGATGTTTAAATGTGTCTCCTGAATTCTTAGATATCTCTCCTGGTCGCCAATGTCTTGTTTGTAAGTGATTGAATCCTTGAGCCTCTAAATGAAGCAAGCTGAGAATCATCTGTTTTAGAAGTTGAATAACTTCTTCATATGAACTCTAATTGTGATGATTCGAACTCTCCCTGATTCCTTGATGGGTTAATCTTCTGGAACAAGTTGAATTGTAGCTTAATTCCGTCTGGTTGGGTAGATATGCTCCAAGACATGCACATATGTCTCTGGTGCACTCAAACTGGTTCTCTCCAAGTATTTTGGTTGATGATGACTTGATGTCCTCATCATACTCTCCCTCTTGAAAATGTTTCGACCTCAAAAATGTATAACCTGCACCAAGAGAAAGAAAGTTAGCTTTCATTCTCTTTTGTGAACTTAGGGTCTTACCTTGGTAACTAGTTGGATTGGTGATGTGTGCTGCATCAGGGGGTTCTCCCTTGAGAAGGTATGATAGTAGCACTCCTCTTCTCTGGCCTAGTATGATGTTGCCTTCCTTTATGTGGTATTTACTTGTTGTCTCTTCTTTTGTGACATCAGTTGTGCTCATCTTTGGTGTCTCAACTACTTGTGTTAGTAGTGAATTATGTTCTGGAGGAGATCCAGTGTTGTCTGATCCCTTAAGACCTGCAATGATCTCAACATTTTTGGCAAGAAACGAGTGGATTATGGGTTTCTTATGATGACATAAACTTGCTCTCAAAATACCTATGGAAAAATGCCTTTGCTCTTCTTGTGGACAGAACACTGATTCCTCATTTGAAAAGTTCATTGATTTATCAAGAACAAACTAGTTATAAGAATTACTTACCTGATCAACACCTTTAGTGTTTTGATTCAGCTTGGACATCATGGTAAGATTTTTGGATGTTAGATCTGGTGGTTTCTCCTTGATTTCTCCTTTGGTCTCAACACTCTTAGCTCTACCTGCCTAATCAGTTGAATCTAGAAACAAGTGCATTATACCAGTAGCTTGAGAGTTAGAGTTAGACACTTTAAGTTCAGATATAACCTTGCATTTGGTTGGGACTAGGTTTCTTTCAGGTCTCTGACTTGCTTGTGGCTCTTGTAGACAAATGTAACTTTGTTCTGGTCTCTTTACTAAGGCTTCCTTTGCCTTATGCTTCATGGTTTTTCCTGTACCAAAATCAATTCCCAGAGACAAGAACAAGTGCATTAAATCTGAGTTTAATACCATAGAAATAGATTTGGTGAAACTTAAACTCACAGTGATTGCATTGGCAAGTTGAAACATAACCTGCTCCTTTTTTTTTCTTGCACTCTCATGTTGTTGTCTTGCTTGGTTTCCTCTTTCTCAGCCTCCTTTGGACAAGTCAGGTGTAAGAATTGCTTTTCTTCACCTTGGCTTACATGCTCTACTTCTTGTCTTATTCCTGCATCAAAACTCTTTGGCAAAGACAAGTGCATAAATCTTGAACTGGAAATTAGAAAATCAGAATGAGATAAACTATCACTTTTTCTAGTTACTTCTATTTTATCTCCTTATAAAGTTTCTCTCATTAATTTCCTACTGGGACAAAATGCAGCAAAATGTCCTCTCTTATGACACCTATAACATGTAGGTTCTTTGAAATTTACAAAGTTAAAAGACTTACCTTGTGTTGGCATGGTTAACAGATTGGGTAAGGTGTTAGAGCTGGGTTTGGTTGCAACTCCTAGTTCTCCTATGCTCATAGAAGATTGATGACTCTGATGCTTCTCTGTTCTCTCCTCCTTTAGTTTCAGAATCTCCTTTATTCTCTCTGGGACATTTTTCTTTTGTTCTGACTTGTAGCTTGATGGATGCACATGGCTTGTGATCCTTCTATTGTATTTCTCCTTGATTCCTTATAAAAGGTCTCTTGAAACATACTTCTTGGTCATGAGAAACTTCAATTGTTCCCAAGTGGTGATAGTTTTTGACATCTCCTTTGTTGTCTTTCTTCCTGCCTCCACCATTCATATGCCCATCCAGAGAGTAGATTTAAGGCATGGGAAAGCCTTTTACCCTTTGTAATATTGTGGTACCAAAGCCACTCATCCATGTCTCTCTCCCACTCTAGGTAAATCTTTGGATTTTTTTTTACTTCCTGAAAACTTTGAAAGTTCAAATAGGTGATGATTCAGCCTGTCTTGGCTTGTCTGGTTGTGGTCCTTAAATGATCAGGTGGTTCTGGATCAATGTCTTAATATTCTGGTTTATCTCCACAGCCATTATCTTCTACACCTGGCAAGACATGTTCTTCATGTTCCCAATTGTCTTCATCTTCTTCCATGTTGTATTCTGTGATTTTCAAAGTTCAGAGTATCAAATAAACTTAATGGAAGATATAAACAAGGCTTTGATTTCGAAAATTCTATGTTAGGAAGTAAGAAAATGATATTTCCTTTCTCTAGTGCACTTAAATAAGTAAACAAGGAAATGAGAACTTTTTGGTCTTTTTAAGTTTAATTTCGAAATAGATATGCAAATAAGGAAAACTATTATGCAAACAAACAAATCTTTGATTTGTACTTGGGAAATTTCGGATCAAACAAGGAATTCAAAGCAAAATAAAAGATGAACTTTTTCTTGGTTTTTTTTTTCTTTTGAATGAAGGCAGATTAATAACAATGAAACTAATTTATCAATGATTTTTATGTTTTTTTTCTTGATGCAAACTAAGAACTAGAATGATAAACAAAATAGAATGACAAATATAAACATAAACTAAATGCAATACAAAATTGAAAGCAGAAACACAATTTTTATTGGTTTTCGATTTTAACGAAACATAAAAGAAAGGATAGAAACAACCTGATAGTTAGGAGCTTTGAAGATCTGATACCAGATGACACATCCTCAGAATCACACTGATGCTAAACCACTTGATGATCAGATGATTCCTAAGCCAAGCTTGCGGAAGATGGATTAAAGGTAGATGTGGTGGTGGAACTTGTGATTGACTCTCTGAACCAGTGGGTTTGATTGACTCTCTCAGCCTAAGAACAAGCTATCTGAATCACTCAAATAGATTGATCTGAAACACCAAAGAACAAGGTGAATCACTCACAATATTCAGAGAAGGAAGACTTCACAAAGAACACAAACTTTGGAAGAAAAACAGAATAATTCTATAAACTTTAAAATTGTTGAAAAGGGTGATTTACAATAAATTCGAAGCTGAGCTTTTATAGACTCTTAGACAACGGTCTGAAAGGTCTAATACAAGAAAAGAATCGAAAAATATGAAGAATATGGCCGTTGGCATTTACTGGAAAATTTGGCCATAAATGAAAAGATGAATCTTATTGAGTCTTGAAAGCTTTGACATGAATGTAGAGTGTCGTGGCCAAACTTCAGGAAAAAAAGCTGTTGGGATTTGATCTCCTTTGGCTCCAAATAAGTCAAGTGTGAGAATAATGAGATCCTTATGATCCTATGGCTGCTGTTGTATGGGAACTTGATAGAGAACTCTCCTGGATGTTTAAATGTGTCTCCTGAATGCTTAGATACCTCTCTTGGTCGCCAATGTCTTGTTTGTAAGTGATTGAATCCTTGAGCCTCCAAATGAAGCAAGCTGAGAATCATCTTTTTAGAAGTTGAATAACTTCTTCATATGAACTCTAAATGTGATGATTCAAACTCTCCATGATTCCTTGATGGGTTAAGCTTCTGGAACAAGTTGAATTGTAGCTTAAGTCCGTCTGGTTGGGTAGATACTCTCCAAGACATGCACATATGTCTCTGGTGCACTCAAACTAGTTCTCTCCAAGTATTTTGATTGATGATGACTTGATGTCCTCATCAGGAGGTATTCAAAGGTCCCGGAATACTGACTGAGATTCATATATGCGTCGCTATCAGCCTCCTTCAAGGCAAACACATCTTTCAAATCCTGAAGGCAAAACTCGTACTTCTCAGCTAAAGCCTTACGACCATCTATGAGGTCGCCAACCTCCATCGACGAGATATTCCGCTCCTTGGTTACCTCCTCGGCACGACGAAGTGTCTCTTGCGCAAGTTCGGCAGAGAGATTCTCCTTATACTACGCGAGCTCTTGATTGCGATTTTCGAGAAGCTTGACATGCTCGTGAGAAGTAGCAACCTTGCTTTTTAAGTTCGCCTGGCTAATCTGAAGAAACTCATTGACGAGCTTAAGCTTCTCCAAATCTTTCGTCTTCTGAGCGAGCTCTTTGCCGATCTCGGCGCTTCGCGATCACAGCTGACAATTCATATCAAAGATATATGAATTCAGCAGTGAAGTCCCCTGAAAGACGAAGAACATTAAGATAAAGAAAATCGAGAAATCGAACTTAAAGGACGAACGTAAGTACTCACATCGAGGAAAAACTTTGAGATGCTGCGATACACGTCCGGCTTATACATCTCGTTCACCGGGCAAAGTGGAACAGCCTTGCAAGAGATGTTCTAATACCCCTCCCCACAGTAATCCTCGTCCGGATTCATCAATTTATCCCCCCGAAGAGCAAAAGATCTATTCTTCCAACTCTCGGAGGAACCACCAACCCTCGGACGCTTACTCGCATTCGAACGACTCACGACCTTGGAAGGCCTTTTTCTTGCCCCAACACGCGAGACCGACATCCCAGGAGGTCCTGAGACTGAGATCGGCAGAACGGAGGAGCTCCCTTATCTGATGAAGAAGGCACACCGACATGATCACTTAACTTTGAAGTCTTCCGAATCAACAGGTCAGAAGGCTCCTCCGACTCGTCCTCGGCGAGAGAGCACCAACCTCCTTCTTTAAAGCGTCAGTACCGTCACCCGTCTTCTAAGACCTCGTCTCAGACGAACGCTTTTTGGACTCCTCAGCCCTTATCTTATCGGCATCATCGGAGGTCCCCTTCTCACCTCTCCTGGACTGTGACCTAGGAGAGACCAGTCTAGTGACTGAAGGTCGGCTGGGACCATCTGGTCGACCGACATTGGAAGGTCTTGAAGCCTTCTTCGGACCAATCACCATGCTTGGAATAACCTTCCTTGCCTCCCATTTTCTTCACCGCTTGAGACGCTGCAAGAAGTTATCCATAAGGACAAAAGCAATAAAATAAGTCGAAATCACGAAAGAACGACGAACTCACTAGTTTTCTTGGATTCTTCGGTCTTGTGTCAAGTTCGCCAGCCGATCTCAGAAAACGCTATGCCAACGTCGTCCAGAAATTCCTTATTAAGAAGCTTCGGAATAAGGCGAGCTGCAAAAACAAAAAAGAGCGGCGATAAGAATCAACAGTAAAAAAGAACGCTAACATCTAGCCGATCGGTCAACTACCAACAGAGAGATTCCATTCATTAACGACCAAGGCCGCATGATCAGGAAACGAATGCGTGTCATGAAGGATGTTTTGGTGTTAATCCTGATTCAGTTCTTCAGATTAAACAGTCCTAAACATGCGGATCTAGGTTCTCTTGAATAGAAACTTTATGGATCTCACCTTATACCTGTTTATGCAGCGGAAAGAGAAGGTATGGGCAGAGATCAGAGAGCCACCAAGTGATAACTCCTCCAGAGGTTCACACACGCACACCAAGCAGGAAGAAGGCTGCTAGACCAAGCTGTGGGAGGCGCAGGAAGAGAGAGAGAGTCGCGGCTAGGGCTTAGGGTTAGGAGGAAAAATCAGACTTAAGTTTTAATTATAAAACTTGTCTATTTCCTTTTGGGCTTTTGGGCCCAAAATCCAATCTGATTAAATCCCTTGGATTTAATCAGACCCATTAATCTCTCTCTAAGTACGACAAATGCCTGGCACTTTTACCGTACTTCTGCTAAGCCGTTCCTACACATTTTCCTGTTAGCTTAGGCGTGTGACCCATATGGGATCATATAATAAAGGCAATAAGTCCAAGACTTATAGATCATGAGCGGACTCTAGCAAGCCATCATGACCCCCAGTATTATATGACTTATGTCTGATCATTGACATACTCTTACTTTCTAGAGACAGTACCGAGATTACTGGACACAATTCCAACAATCTCCCACTTGTACTGGAATCTCTGTATTCATAATCCTTTTGTCTCAATATCTCGATTAGTCATAAGGCAAGATTAGTGTCATCCTTATAAAGCCTAATCTTGTTCATCGGACTCTGATTCGATACTGACAATCCAAACGACTCGGGACAGTCCGTTTGAGCATGGCCATGCATTTTCCAGTATTCAAATCTCCGATTGGCCTAGAGATATTCACTCCATTTATATTGGAGGGACAAATCCCGTCTTGTTCCATCACTGTAAACTACTTACTTCATAATGTACCCAAACAAGGTCCTTATAACTATCGCAGAACGACAGCGTTAGACAATGATCAAAGTGCATCAGTCCATGTGCGGTCACATGCATGCGAACTCAGGTCTAAGGACTATACTCTATAGTCGTAGTAAGAATCTCTTATGACACAGATATAAATATCCTGAAGAGTTCTTATAATCGGGTCATGTCCGGTCGTATGTTCCCAACATACACCTATGTACTGACTTTGATGCCGCGCATCTATGACACACTAAAACTTTGTCATAAGTCACATACCAATCTAGTCTCACACGGTTGTTGGTGTTCCAATTTCAACAACCTTCGACTAGGGACATGATGATATAAGCCATCTATCAAATATAGGGTCTCATGATCAAGCTAAATGACTTTGATAACTCAAGATCAAGTCACTTACTTCGATGACCTATAAAATGGTTCATATCATTTTGGAACGATTATTTCATCACAGTTAAAATAATCTTGAAATAATAATTTCATTAAACATAAAATGTTTTACAAGAACATATCAGATAACTAAATAAAGCCCTCAAACTCCCACTCAAATTTAGATTACATTTCAATGTCTCTAATGCCTACAGCTTCAGTCAGGAACTCGAGCTTAGGCCTTGGGAGTGGCTTTGTCAACGGATCAGCGACGTTATCATCTGTCTGAACTCGGCTGATCTTGACTTCCTTTCTATTTATGATGTCACGTATCAAGTGAAATCTTCTTAGAACATGCTTGGATTTCTGGTGTGATCTTGGTTCCTTTGCCTGAGCAATAGCACCATTATTATCACAAAATAGTGCCAGAGGCTCAGCCGCATCTGGTATCACACCTAGTTCAATAATGAACTTTCGTATCCAAACAGCTTCCTTCGCTGCTTCTGAGGCGGCGATATATTCAGCTTTTGTAGTGGAATCAGCAACGGTGTCTTGCTTGGAGCTTCTCCAACTGATTGCACCGCCATTCAGACAAAAGATATAACCGGACTGTGACCGGAAATCATCTTGGTCTGTCTGGAAACTTGCGTCCGTGAATCCACTGACTTTAAGCACATCACTTCCACCGTACACCAAGAACTTATCCTTAGTATGTCTTAGATACTTCAAGATATTCTTTACGGCAATCCAGTGGCTTTCACCTGGATTTGACTGGTATCTACTCGTCATGCTCAATGCATAAGCAACATCAAGGCGAGTACAGATCATGGCATACATGACAGATCCTATTGCAGATGCATAAGGAATATTCTTCATGCGCTCAAGCTCAGCAGCCGTCGTAGGGCTCTGCTTCTTGCTTAGCGTTGTGCCATGTACCATTGGCGTGAAGCCCTTCTTGGAATCTTTCATGCTGAATCTTTGTAGGACTTTGTCAATGTATGAATCTTGACACAAGCCTATCAGCCTTCTAGATCTATCCCGGTAGATCCTGATTCCAAGAACGTATGCGGCTTCACCCATGTCTTTCATGGAAAAACAACTTCCAAGCCAGTCCTTTACAGACTTCAGCATTGGAACGTCGTTTCCGAGAAGCAGTATGTCATCGACATACAGAATAAGAAATACTATCTTGCTCCCACTAGTTTTCTTATACACGCATTGTTCTTCTTCGTTTCTGATGAAGTCAAATTGCTTGATCGCTTCATCAAAACGAAGATTCCAGCTCCTCGATGCTTGCTTCAATCCATAAATGGATTTATGAAGCTTGCATACTTTCCCAGCATTCTTTGGATCTATGTAACCGTCAGGTTGCGTCATATACACATCCTCTTCCAGAATACCATTCAGGAAGGCGGTTTTCACGTCCATCTGCCAAATTTCATAATCATGAAAAGCTGCAGTTGCTAGTAGAATCCGAATAGATTTCATCATAGCCACTGGTGAATAGGTTTCATCGTAATCCACACCGTGAACTTGTCTGAAACCTTTTGCCACCAACCTGGCTTTATAAATCTGGACATTTCCATCCACGTCAATCTTCTTCTTGAAGATCCATTTGCACTCGATGGCTTTTACACCAGCGGGTAAGTCAACCAACGAAAACACTTGGTTGACCGACATGGAGTCCATTTCGGAATCAGTGGCCTTGCGCCACTTCGAGGAATCTGGGCCCATCATGGCTTGATTGAAGTTCGATGGTTCATCACCATCAATGATCAAAAGATCATGACAGTCAGTCACGAGGAATCCTTGATATCTCTCGGGTTCGTGACGGATCCTCCCGGATCTTCGAACTTCAGGTACTACAGGTTCAGGCTCTACAATTTCTTGTAGGTCCTCCTGCTGCTCTTCCTCATTAGGTTGAGCAGTATCCTGTTCATCTTGAATTTCTTCAAGCAGTACCTTACTCCCACTGTCTTTCTTAGAGAGAAACTCTCTCTCAAGAAAGTTACAATCCCGGGCAACAAAGATCTTGTTCTCGGAACGTAGATAGAAGTAATAAGCCTTGGTTTCCTTCGGATAACCAATGAAGTAGCATTTATCAGACTTTGGTGTAAGCTTGTCTGAGATTAATCTCTTGACATATGCTTCACAACCCCAAATTCTAAGATAAGACAGCACTGGAGCCACTCCAGTCCATAATTCATATGGTGTCTTTGCTACTGCTTTCGATGGCGCTCTATTTAGAGTGAACACTGCTGTTAGCAGAGCATATCCCCAAAGGGATATTGGAAGGTTTGTGTGACTCATCATAGATCGAACCATATCCAATAAGGTCCGATTTCTCCTCTCAGACACACCATTCCATTGAGGTGTTCCGGGAGGAGTGAGTTGGGATACGATCCCACACTCTCTTAGATGATCACTGAATTCTTGGCTTAAGTATTCTCCTCCTCGGTCGGACTGAAGAGCCTTAATGCTTTTGCCAAGTTGGTTCTGTACTTCATTTTGGAATTCTCTGAACTTCTCAAAAGATTCAGACTTATGTTTCATTAAATAAACATATCCATACCTACTGAAATCATCAGTGAAGGTAATGAAGTACTGATAGTTTCCTCTTGCATTTGTGGACATTGGGCCACACACGTCAGTGTGTATCAGGCCCAATAAGTCGCTGGCCCTCTCGTTAGGTTTATTAAAGGGGGCCCGTGTCATTTTGCCCATCATGCAGGATTCGCATTTCTCACATGACTCAAAGTCAAATGAGCCAAGAAGTCCATTCGAATGGAGCCTCTTGATGCGTTTCTCGCTGATGTGCCCTAAACGACAATGCCATAGAAACGTTCGGTTCTCCTCATTAGGTTTGAACCGTTTGGTATTAATGTTATAAATTGGCGCGGATTGATCGAGTATGTAAAGCCCATTCGTAAGAGGGGCACAACCATAGAACAAATTGTTGCGATTGAAGGAACATAATTTATTCTTAACTGAAAAATCATAACCTTCCAAATCCAACAAAGAAATTGAAATAATATTCCTGCTTATAGCAGGTACAAAATAACAATTATTGAGTTCTAAAACCAATCCCGAAGGTAAAGACAACAAGTATGTGCCTACAGCTAGTGCTGGAACTTTCGCTCCATTCCCAACTCGTAGCTCCACTTGTCCTTGCTTCAGCCTTCTACTGTTGCTGAGTGCCTGCATATTAGTACAAATATGAGCCCCACAACCAGTATCCATAACCCATGAGGTATTATCAGAAGTAGTTGTATTAACTTCTATAACAAAAATACCTGTCGAAGAAGTCTCGAGAGTCTTCTTCTTCAATTCCTTTAGACCTTCTTGGAATTTCTTACATTCTCTCCTCCAATGCCCTGGTTCTTTACAGAACCTGCATATGTCAGTTGGCCCAGCCTTGGACTTGGGCTTGGGCTTTGACGTGTCCTTGTCCGAGACTTGGACAGCCTTGGCCTTTCCCTTATCCTTAGCAGAGTATTTTTTAAACCCCTTGCCCTTTTGCACCATAAGCACATTGGGGTCCTTGGCGGTTTTCCTCAAGTTGGGCTCTGCAGTCTTGAGCATTCCGTGAAGCTCAGGCAATGTCTTACTCAAGCCATGCATATTAAAGTTCAGAATGAACTGATCATAGCTTGCAGGTAAAGACTGCAGAACGATGTCGCAGGCAAGTTCCTGGCTGATAGGGCAGTCGAGTTTCTGAAGATGATCGAGATAACCCATCATCTTCAAGACATGAGGACTCACTGCCGCATTTGCAGCCAACTTACAGTCTAAGAGGTTCTTAACCGTCTGAAACCTCTCAGTCCTTGCTTGCTCCTGAAAAAGCGATTTCAGGCTTGCCATTATCTCAATTGGTGACAACACACTCTCGAACTGCATTTGCAGCTCAGCAGTCATTGTCGCCAACATAAGGCAATACAAATCATTTTCATCTGACGAATGCTTTTCCCAAGCATTATGCAGAGTCCTGGCGGCATTGTTAGCAGGCCTCTCGGGGAGGGGATCACGAAGGACATAATCCTTCTTCTCCTGCTTGAGGACCAGCCTCAAGTTCCTTGACCACGTCAGGAAGTTCGTTCCAGTCAGCTTCTCCTTTTCGAGAACAGACCGGATTGAGAATGTGTTTTGAGTGCTTGTACTAGTCATAGCTGAAATATATAGATAAAAGGTTATTAGTTAAAATGTTCAATATGATTAATCTTATATTATACTTAATATGATTAATCACGCATTATATTCAATAACATAAGTTACCCTCAATAGAATATAATGATTCCAAGATCCACATATAACTAAGATTAAAGTGGGCCACTGGCCATCACCCAATCTTAGCTTATATCGGTAAGCCCTATGTCGGCTAATTATATCCGTGATATAACTCTTGGTTGTGAATCTGGGCCCGAGGCCCAATCCACTCTGATGTCTCAAGGCCCGGGACTCCCGATGGCCTAGTCAAGAAAACCAGACTATACAGTCATGTAATCATTAATGTCTGGGACTCCCAATGACATTTATGAATCACAAACCGTCTTATCCACGCAAAAGCAGACACCCTCACACTGTAAGGCCATGAATACAATTGAATGGGCTTCGACAGCTGACATAGCCTGGACAAGACATCCAACGCTTGATATTATTTGAGGTTCGTAAGTTTATTAAAATTTCATCCCAAAATAGAAGATTACTATTTTGGGAAACTTTCCATTTTTGGAAACCTACTATTTTGGAAACTTTCTAAAATTGGAAACTTTCTAACTTTAGAAATTTCTTAAAATCCAAAACATGCAAATCTAGAAACTTCTATTTTAAGAAACTTTCTAATTTCAAAATTTCGGAAACTTTAATTTAAAATCGATTTATATAACTTTATAAAATAAATTTTAAATTAATCTGAAGAAAAGACTCAAATAATTGGCCCAATTGTTTTAACTTCTTGGCCCGAGGCCCAAGAATTGGTCCATGTCCAAGACATGACCCAATTGTCCAATTAAATGACATAACCGGTCTGGTTCATTAAAATTGGTCTAACCAAAATTAATTACTACGATGACCACAATTGTCAACCGGTTATTTACTAAACCGGATTTTCTCAATTTATTTGGTCCAACCAAATCAAATTAGAAAATCCTGGTTTAGGCACAAAATCCAATTTTTCGACTTTGGATTTCTTATCCCGGTTTAACCAGAACTTAATAAAATTATTAATTCTGTTTATTAAAACGTGACGATTTGAATTTAATCAAGTTTTTAAACCGAACCGTTAACCGAACCGAAACATCACACGCCAAAACCCTAACCGGTCGAGTTACAATCGTCCAGCCGCAAGCCATCATGCTTCCGCGGCGGATGAATGGTCGGGACGGTTGGGCCGTGTGATCGGGACGGGAAGGTGGGACGATCGGGCCGTGTGATCGGGACGAGACAGCCGGGCCATCTCTCGCGATCGGACGGGATGATCGAGACGATGCCGAGAGATCACGGACGTGATCGCCATGCGATCGTGGTCGATCTCTCTCTCGCGCGTCATGACCGATCGGGACGAGCCTAGCGGGACAAGATGCGATCCATGCGATCGGCTATCGCACGATCCATGCGATCATCGGCCCATCCACACGATTGCGTCATGCCGATCGGATCGACGCAAGCTCGGGCCGTCGATCTCTCTCGCGATCGGATGATCACGCGACTCGATCCTTTAGCGATCGGTCTGTGCATCATCAAACCGACGCATACCAAATCATATAGCTTGGTTTTTGCGATTTCAAATATGTTTAGGTTTCAATTCCTTGTTGCTTAAGTGATTTCTCTTATCAGTAGATTGATTCAAAACACTTCTTAAACAAGAAAAACAATCCTAAACATGAATCTAAACAAGAAAACCCAGAACCAATAGCTCTGATACCACTGAAGGATGTTTTGGTGTTAATCCTGATTCAGTTCTTCAGATTAAACAGTCCTAAACATGCGGATCTAGGTTCTCTTGAATAGAAACTTTATGGATCTCACCTTATACCTGTTTATGCAGCGGAAAGAGAAGGTATGGGCAGAGATCAGAGAGCCACCAAGTGATAACTCCTCCAGAGGTTCACACACGCACACCAAGCAGGAAGAAGGCTGCTAGACCAAGCTGTGGGAGGCGCAGGAAGAGAGAGAGAGTCGCGGCTAGGGCTTAGGGTTAGGAGGAAAAATCAGACTTAAGTTTTAATTATAAAACTTGTCTATTTCCTTTTGGGCTTTTGGGCCCAAAATCCAATCTGATTAAATCCCTTGGACTCTCTCTAAGGGCCCAAAATCCAATCTGATTAAATCCAATCTGATTAAATCCAATCTGATTAATCAGACCCATTAATCTCTCTCTAAGTACGACAAATGCCTGGCACTTTTACCGTACTTCTGCTAAGCCGTTCCTACACATTTTCCTGTTAGCTTAGGCGTGTGACCCATATGGGATCATATAATAAAGGCAATAAGTCCAAGACTTATAGATCATGAGCGGACTCTAGCAAGCCATCATGACCCCCAGTATTATATGACTTATGTCTGATCATTGACATACTCTTACTTTCTAGAGACAGTACCGAGATTACTGGACACAATTCCAACATGTCAATCTTTAGTTTTTCTGGATTTGACACCAGTCCGCAATCTGTACTGCGGACGCAAGTTAACTTGGAACCACTCCGGCCTCTTCGACACGATGTTCAGTTGGCCAAAGTATTCGAATAACTTGGCCGTGAGGGGAATCCCGAGAGACACGCTAAACTCGAGGAGGCCGGCTAAGTTAATAATGCTAGCAAGGTTAAGTTGGGTAAAAGCAATCTTGAACTTCGCACAAAAGTCAACCAGCACCTTCGGTAACGGAAATCGTAGATTCCCAACGTGGAAAAAACGACTCGTAAAGACAAGCAAAATTCGGAGGAGCAGTCCAAGGGCGCTGCGTGGCGGAGGGCAAAAGAGCCTTGACATTCTCACACCCAGGGAGGGCCTTTAACGAGGTCAGAGACGCTTCGGTAGAGGAGGTCGCCAGAACACCGAAATCATCTACATATCGAGAAGAAGACACCCCTTCTGCCTCTTTCTTCTGGCCGGCCTTTCCTTTACCTCGGCCCCGAGAAGCCACTTTCGTTGCAAGAGGAACATGATCATCAGAGTGGTTGGCAGCATCGTCACGCAGGGACGTAGATTGCCTTCGAAATAGTTCCTGGCTAAGGTTGACGGAGTCCAAACTACACGGAGAAGAAGAAGGAATGCTCTCCCCGTCAAAAGCACCAGCACTTGCTATGCTGGCGGAATTCTCGCTAAACTCGGCACGAATGCACATATCGCTAGAGAAATTGACACTGGCAAAAGGGACATTAAAAGAAGAAAGAAAAGATCTGATGAGGACATCAAGTCATCATCAACCAACGAGCATGGAGAGGACATAGATCAACCAACTAAGACTCTTGAAGAGAAGAAGTTTGAGCGCACTAGAGACATATGTGCATATCTTGGAGCATATCTATCCAACCAGGAGGATTTAAGCTATAAATCAACCAGATTCATAAGAGAGAGCTACACATCCAGCTGATCAATCTCCACCACTATCCATGCCTACATCATCTGGTATCAAAGCCGAAAGGCTCTTAACCAAGTGTTTTCTATCCAAAAAAACTCATTGCATTCGTTTCTATTTTCATTGTTCATTGTTTGTTTGATTTCTGTTATTGCATCCTCATAAGAAAAAGCCATAGAAAGTCATCTTGTTATGTCATTATGTTTATTTGCATCTTAAATCAAAAACCCATAATTTTTTTTTTACTTTGCACTTGTCCATTCCGTTGCATCTAGTTCATTCTGATTTGCATTTAGATTGTCCTTTGTTTTGTTTTCGCATCTTTAAACTGAAAACCTATAAAAATCCTTCTGTTTATTTCAATTTAGTCATTCATCAGTCTGTTTTCATTGCATTCTTATTGAAAAACTCATATAAACTTGTGTGCTTTATCATTGTCTTTTTTTTGCATTGTTCTTTAGTTCATTATATTTTACCTTCACACCTTGCATCTTTAGTAGTCATCTTGTTTTCATAAAAACCAAAAAAAAGTTTGAAGAAGAAAGAGTTTTAACCTATTTGATTCGTTTTTCTTGATTCAAAACCAAAGAAAAGTGTTTGTTTCCTTTGTTAACTCCATTAGATTTCGAAAACTTGATTGTAAAGGCTCCCATTAACTTTCACATTTTGATTTTTCCTTGTTAGAAAAAAGAAAACGTGTTTTCATCTTTTCAGAAAAAGGAAAACCAATATTTTGTGTGTTAAAACCCAAATTCCATTGCTTTTTCGAAAAGTTTACTAAACCAGCCTTCATAAACTTATTAAAACCAAGGAAGAAACTTTTAACTGATTTCTTAAACCGTGACCCAAGTTTAAACCCAAACAAACTTTGTTTTCATCTTAAACGGATTTCTAAATTTGTTTTCAAAGTTTCTGATTCTTATTAAACCTTGTGTGTGCACTTGTTGTGTTGAACACATACTTGTTCTATACTTAAGTTTCAGGAAAACCAGAACCGAATTCATACACTCTGTTTGTTATATTTCAGGAACTAAACACATGGAAGATGAGGATGGAGCAAGTGTCTACACTACCTCAGAGGTTGATTGGGGTGATGAAAATCACTCATGGAATGGAGAAGAAGAGTTCTCTGAAGCATCTTGGACATAAGAAGCAACATCAAAAACTAGCATTAACTAAAACCAGTGATATTTTAGCTCATTCCGATTTGTTATTTCCCAATTCTAGTGTCATGCATTTGTCTTTGCCAAAAGGATTTGATACAGGGAAAGAAGAACTAAGTAGGAAAGACCATGAGCAAACCAAAGTCTGTAGGAAAGATCAAAGACCAGAGCAACATGTTTTTGTGATCAGAAAAGAAGTTGACCAGGTCCAAACCCTCATACAACCCACTGAACTTGAAAATGTAAGTTGATGCAATATCAAAAAGTGAATCAAGGTCTTCAATGCATGGGTTTATTATGAGAATCACATCCTCATAACTTCATAAAAAAAGTCAAGGATTCTCATTCAATGACAATGGCTAAATTGATGGCAAGAAGACTAATATTTGAATTTAGCTAATTTTCCTCTTTTTGTATAAATGTAAATAATTTCTTTTAATGTATTTTATTGTAAAAATCATCTTGTAAGACCTATAAAAAGCACAATTGTTCTATTGTAAATATATATAAATTTTTGGAAAATAAAAGAGTTCTCTTTTCTAAAGCTTTTATGCTTTGTTCTTTGTTTCTCTAAGTTGTGCGGATTCCCCTTCTTAGAAAACATTATGAATCTATGTCTTATGTGTGGATTCACTAAGGCTTAGATTCTTGAGCTTATCACAAGGGCTTTCACATCCTTGAGTGGCGTTCTTCGATCCATCATCTATTCCATCTCCATCCACTTTCTATTCAAGGAGAGACCTTAATCCAATTGAATAGAACCATCAAGCCATCAACGACCATCTTTTGTCTTAGAAGAGAGTGACCTTAGTCCAACTTCTTAGATCCACATCTATCCTTGTGAGATCGGTCCCGATCTTAAAAACTAATTTCGTTTTTCTTAAAAAAAATTTTGTTTTTCTTCTTTTCATTTAAAAATAAAATAAAATATTTTTCTAGTTTTATTTTTGTTTTATTTCAAAAAAATAAAATTATAAAAAAAGAAAAAAAGTTTTGAGGACAAAACCTTTTGAAGAACGAGAGAATGATGCAATATCAAAAAAAAAAAAAAAATAGAATGAATCACGGTCTTCAATGCATGGGTTATTATAAGAATTTCATCCTCATAACTTCATAAAAAAAGTCAAGGATTCTCATTCAAATGCAATGGTTAAATTGGTGGAAGAAGACTAGTAATTTGATTTAGCTAATTTTTCTCCTTTTGTTTAAATGTAAATCATTTATTTTATTGTATTTATTGTAAAGATTAACTTGTAAGAGCTATAAAAAGCTCATTGTTCTATTGTAAATAATATAGAAATTTTTGAAAAAAATAAGAGTTCTCTATTATAAAGCTTTTATGCTTTGTTCTTTGTTTCTCTAAGTTGTGCGGATTCCCTTTCTTAGAAAAAATATTATGAATTTATGTCTTATGTGTGGATTCACTAAGGCTTAGATTCTTGATCTTATCACAAAGGCTTTCGCACCTTTGAGTGGCGATCTTCAATCCACCACCAACTCCATCTAACCATCCACTAAGAAGCCTTGAGAGCGCCTTCGGCCAGCAAGCTTTTCCCATTCGACCATCGTCCATCGACCATCGACCACGGATCGACCAGAGAGCGTCTCCGACCAGCTGGGCGACCCAAACAACTATCCACCTCGGATCTTATATCACTGATGCAATATCAAAAAGTGAATCAAGGTCTTCAATGCATGGATTTATTATGAGAATCACATCCTCATAACTTCATAAAAAAGGTCAAGGATTCTCATTCAATGACAATGGCTAAATTGGTGGCAAGAATACTAATATTTGAATTTAGCTAATTTTCCTCTTTTGTATAAATGTAAATCATTTCTTTTAATGTATTTTATTGTAAAGATCATATTTTAAGAGCTATAAAAAGCTCAATTATTCTATTGTAAATATATAGAAATTTTTGAAAAATAAAAGAGTTCTCTCTTCTAAAGCTTTTATGCTTTGTTCTTTGTTTCTCTAAGTTGTGCGGATTCCCCTTCTTAGAAAACATTATGAATCTATGTCTTATGTGTGGATTCACTAAGGCTTAGATTCTTGAGCTTATCACAAGGGCTTTCACACCCTTGACTGGCGTTCTTCGATCTATCATCTATTCCATCTCCATCCACTTTCTATTCAAGGAGAGACCTTAATCCAATTGAATAGAACCATCAAGCCATCAACGACCATCTTTTATCTTAGAAGAGAGTGACCTTAGTCCAACTTCTTAGATCCACATCTATCCTTGTGAGATCGGTCCCGATGTTACATCATTTGGTATCAGAGCCGAATGTCCTATCCTCTATCTTTTTAGTTTTTTTTGTTTAATAGTTTTCTTTTTCATTTTATCTTAATATAAAAAAAAAAAAACATTTTTTGTTTTGTTCTTTTTTTTATAAAATTTAAAAACCATAAAAATGTTTTTTTCCTTTATTTTTTCTAAAGTTTTATTTTCTCATTAAAAGAAAAAAAAGGTTCCTTTTTTGTTTTTTCAGTTTAATTAAAAAAACTTAAAATTTTTTTTATTACTTTTCCTAAATAAATTTCATCCATAAAAACTTAAAAAAACGTTTTTATTTTATTTCTTAAAAAAAACTAATTTCGTTTTTCTTAAAAAAAATAATTTTGTTTTTCTTCTTTTCATTTAAAAAATAAAATAAAATATTTTTCTAGTTTTATTTTTGTTTTATTTCAAAAAAAATAAAAATTATAAAAAAAAGAAAAAAAAAAGTTTTGAGGACAAAACCTTTTGAAGAAGGAGAGAATGAAGCAATATAAAAAAAAAAACTAGAATGAATCAAGGTCTTCAATGCATGGGTTATTATGAGAATCTCATCCTCATAACTTCATAAAAAAATCAAGGATTCTCATTCAAATGCAATGGTTAAATACATAAATTGGTGGAAGAAGACTAGTAATTTGATTTAGCTAATTTTTCTCCTTTTGTTTAAATGTAAATCATTTATTTTATTGTATTTATTGTAAAGATTAACTTGTAAGAGCTATAAAAAGCTCATTGTTCTATTGTAAATAATATAGAAATTTTTGAAAAAAATAAGAGTTCTCTATTATAAAGCTTTTATGCTTTGTTCTTTGTTTCTCTAAGTTGTGCGGATTCCCCTTCTTAGAAAACATTATGAATCTATGTCTTATGTGTGGATTCACTAAGGCTTAGATTCTTGAGCTTATCACAAGGGCTTTCACACCCTTGAGTGGCGTTCTTTGATCCATCATCTATTCCATCTCCATCCACTTTCTATTCAAGCAGAGACCTTAATCCAATTGAATAGAACCATCAAGCCATCAACGACCATCTTTTGTCTTAGAAGAGAGTGACCTTAGTCCAACTTCTTAGATCCACATCTATCCTGTGAGATCGGTCCCGATCTTTTACATCATAAGTACAAGTATCATACAATCTGTTTATACTACTCCAGGAACGTATATAATGCACTTGTTCTTCCAAATGAGTATCTCTATCGATATAAAGCACAAAGAAGAATAGAATGTGAAGAGAAGCTCAGAAACAGCCCTTACACTAAGTGACCAGACTGATCAAGGCAGTAGAGAAAAGGAGAACATCAAGGAGAAACCTCCAGACCAAAGCAAGGACACAACATCTATTACCAAGCTAAGTCTTTCTTTGATACATTTCATTTCCAATGATTCAACAGTTGTATTAAAGAACTTGTTAAGCTTGCAAGAAGATGAAATATCACTAGCACAAGAAATTGACTCTAAGGAGAATGATTCAAGTTGTTTATTCAGTGATAAAGAGCCCATAATGCACTTGTCTCTTTGCCAAAATGTTGAGCATATTTCAGGTCTTAAGGAGAGAACGAGCAAGATAAGCAAAGGAGACACCATTCCAGCTCAAAGAAGAGGAGTAATACTATCCTATCTGCTTGAAGGAGAACCACCAGACACTACACTCATCACTAGACCACATACACATCAAGGTAAGACCCTAAACTCCCAAAGGAAATGAAAGATAACTTGCTTTCTCTTGGTGCGAATTATTCAGTTTCGAGGTCAAAACCTTTTCAAGAGGGAGAGTATGATGAGGACATCAAGTCATCATCAACCAAGGAGCATGGAGAGGACATAGATCAACCAACTAAGACCCTTGGAGAGAAGCAGTTTGAGTGCACCAGAGACATATGTACATATCTTGGAGCATATGTATCCAACCAGGAGGAGTTAAGCTACAAATCAACCAGATTCATTAGAGAGAGAGAGCTACACAACTAGATGATCAATCTCCACCACTATCCGTGCCTGCATCAAGATCAGAGAGGTTTGGAAGAGGAAGTACCTGAAATTTACTTCTGGTGGCAAAATGGCGAGAAGCGAAGAGAAAGAGCAGAATTTATAGAAGCAAGGGAGTGGGAGTCTTCCGAGGGCTGCAACTTTACCTCTCAACAGACGTGACCCCAAGACTTCTCAGTACACGTGTCTCCAAGCGATTGGACGAAGAAGAGGCATCCTAGACACGCTGAACAGCGAAAGGCCGAATCTCGACTCGCAACAACTCAGTTATTGGGACTAGACCACGAGTAAATTCGCCGACCTACGCCCTACTCAGAACAACGAACTGGGGGGCTTACTGTTAGAGGTGGGTTTAGCACCCCTCTAAGGCCCGGCCCAATAACAAGGAGGCCCAGTAGATATTCAACCCAGAAGATGTGGAGACCCACCACGAAGAAGCTCGGCGACATCGAAGGAGCTCGGCGACGTACTCGCCTGACCTGCAAAGGAGAAAAAAGATAAATCTTAGTTTAACATTTATCATAAAGATAAACATGAATCTTTTAAGGAAATAAAATATAAGTTGTTCAGATTTTGTAAAGAATATTATAGAGAATCTAGGGACAAAACCCTAGATCCTCTAATATAAATATCCTTCCCCTGCGCGGGAAAAGACTAAGTCGAAAACAGACACACATTGTACTCAAAAACTAGCGATTATTCAATCGATTTCGGCTCAAACCTAATAAGACTATATTTTCTGGTCTATCTTCGTTATTGCTTTTTTAATTCTTGTTTAATCTCATATTCGAGTCCCTTATTTACTAATCAATTTACCAAAGTCCGGTGGCGGGTTAGAGCTTAATGCCTCTCTTGTCTGCTCTTTAGATTTCTTAGCTGGAGGAGTCATCTGCGATCAAAGACACAAGAACGAGCATTCTTGCAAATTATGCAAAAGCGCGAAGCTCAACAAATGGTCCCAAATCATGCTAATCATCAAAAAAAATCTACAGCACCAAAAGCATCAATAATCCATCTCAATTTCGTCATAATTCCATAAAAATCGCAAATCCCAGGGTTTCGTCGTCAAATCAGGTATTTTAGGAAAACTTGCAAAATTGCTCATGAAATCACATTAAAAAACGAAATCACTACCACAAACCCTAACAAGGAATGATTCAAGCAATAAACCATTAAGAACAAGGTGAATTTCGAGTTTTTATACCTTAGGGCAGAAATCGAAAAAGTGGAGATTGAAAGCACATACCTTGGAGATCAAGTGAATGGTTGATAGAGATGGAATGAGGGCAAAATACAAGTGTTTTAGGCTTTTGAATCACCAAAACGGTTAAGAAACAAGGATTTGGCAATTTTTGGGAGAGAGGTTTCAGTTTTTTCGCGAAAGAGAAAGCGAGGAGGAAGAAGAAGAATTGAAGAATTTAAAGCACTTACCTTTCGTGGACCTGCATTGACCGACACACAGGTCCGCATCGATCGACACAGGTTCTGAAAGATTGCAACGACCTGTTTTCATCGATCTAGGACGATGGTTCTTTGTCTTTTCTCCGTCTCGTCGTTCCGTGTGCAAGCCTTGCGTCTATCGATGCACAGGGCCACGTCGGTCGATGCAAAGTGCATAGCTCGACATCTCTGAATCTGTGCAAGAATTAGACAAACCAAAAACTAAAAACAAAAGTAAAACCAAAAGAAAACACAAGTTGTGTATTTAAAGACTTATCAGTGGATTGCCCACCCACCAAGCGCTCTTTTAACGTCATTTGCTTGACTATAATGCAATCAGGCAGTGGGTGTATCATCTAGAGGCACAATGTGACCTCCTGAAATCTCGGCCTTAGCCCAGTAATGTTTTACGCTTTGTCTATTAACGGTGAACTCTTTGCCTTCAGAGCTCAACATGACCACATCACATTACCTCTTTGATTGTGAAAGGACCTGACCCTCGAAGGCGCAATTTCCCTAGAAACAATTGCAAACGATAGTTATACAAAAGTACCTGGTCATTTGGCTCAAAGTTTCTGAAGACTTATCTTCTTGTCATGATATGCCTAATCCTCACCTTGTACATGTTTTAATTCTCATAGGCGTGATGCCTAATCTCTTCTAGATCGTTCAACTGTACCAATCTCCTCTCTGCAGCAGACTTCAAGTCAAAATTCATACGCTTCACAGCCCATGATGCCTTGCGATCAAGCTAGACTGGAAGGTGGCAGGCTTTCCCATAGAGTAGATGAAATGGTGTAGTTCCTAGTGGCATCTTAAACACAAGCCTTTAGGCCCAAAGCGTATCATCTAGCTTCGCAGACCAATCCTCCGTTGTCTTTCCAACTGTCTTCTCTGGGATCTCCTTAATCTGCCTATTGGAGACCTCTACTTGTCCACTTGTCTTAGGATGATAAGGAGTTGACACACGATGATTGACACCATGCTTCTTCAGTATATTCTCATAGACCTTGCTGATAAAGTGAGATCCTCCATCACTTATCACAATCTGAGGCACCCCATATGAAGGAAAAGTGATGGTCTTAAACAGCTTAAGAACCACTAAAGCATCATTGGTTGGAATTGCTACTGTTTCAACCCACTTAGACACATAATCCACAACAACCAAGTGGTACTTGTTCCCATAAGATGAAGGGAAGGGGTCCATGAAATCGATTCCTCAGCAGTCAAAATCCTCAACTTACAAGATGAAGTTCTTTGGCATCCCATGCTTCTTGCTGATTTTCCCTCTTCTCTGGTAAGTGTCGCACTGAGATACAAACATCTGAGCATCTCTGAACATGGTAGGTCACCAGAAGTCTGCTTGAAGAACCTTACACACTTTCTTGAAGGTTGAAAAATATCCAGCATACTCTGATCCTTGACAAAGAAACAACACATTCAGCACCTCAGACTCAGCAATTAATATCTTGTATATCCCATCTAAGCAGTGCTTAAACAAGTATGGATCGACCCAGTAGAACCTCCTTAGCTCTCGCAGGAATTTCTTCTTAGCATAACCTTTGAAATTCTCTGGCTCAGCCTCTCCATCTGGATAAATTGCGATGTATGTGTACCATGGTCGATCAGGAGTAGTCACAGCGCATATTTCGTAGTTGTAGTGACCAATCTAAACCGTGAAAAGTTCTGGATTCGTAGACGCCATGCATCGACCAACATCGTGTGATGTGTCGATCGACACGAGCATCTTTGCCTTGCACTGACTTCCTTTAATCAATCCAAACTTTGTGTGTTTTGAGTTGTGCATTGACCAACACAAGGGTGCATCGATCGATGCAAGATCTGCAACTCGATAATTTTGAAAACTTTTGCCGAAGTCTGAAAATAACACTGATTTGATCATATAGACGTTTTCCTCAGGTAAGAAATCATCAATCGAGACGTCTTCCTCAGTCCTGATCTTGGAGACGTGATCAGCAACACCATTCTCAACTCCATTCTTGTCTATGACCTCAATGTCAAATTCCTGGAGAAGAAGAATCCATCTCAACAACCTCGGTTTCACATCCTTCTTATGCATTAAGTACGTCGGAGCTGAGTGGTTTTTATGTACTATCATCTTCGATCCAACCAAGTATGGGCGAAACTTCTCATATGCGAAGACTACATCCAACAATTCTTTCTTTGTAGTCGCATAGTTCTTATGTGCATCATCTAGTGTTATGCTAGCGTAATAGATGGCATGAAGCTTCTTATAATTCTTCTCCCCGGAACAGCTCCAACTTAAATATCACTGGCATCGCACATCACCTCGAAAGGAAAATTCCAGTCTGGTGGTTGCACAATAGGAGCACTCACTAACGCTTGCTTGATCTGTTCAAATGCACCTTGGCAATCTGCAGTGAACTCAAATTTCACATCCTTACACACCAGAGCATTCAATTGTTTAGCAATCTTACTAAAATCCTTGATGAACCTCATGTAGAAACCATCGTGTCCCATAAATATCCTCACAGACTTCACAGAATTTGGAGCCTGAAGTCTAGTCATAACCTTGATCTTCATGCGATATACCCCGATCCCTACCTCTAAAACTCTGTGCCCAAGAAAAATGCTATCTCTGACCATAAAGTGGCTTTTCTCCCAATTTAGAACCAAGTGCTTCTCTTCACATTTAGCAAACACTTTCAAAAGGTTTTCCAAACACTCATGGTATGATTGTCCATAGACAGAGAAGTCATCCATGAACACCTTTATATAGTCCTCAATCATGTCCGTGAAAATGGACATCATACATCTCTGGAATGTAGCAGGAGTATTACAGAGTCCAAATGGCATTCTGCGATATGCAAACGTACCATAGGGACAAGTAAATGTGGTGTTATCCTGATCGTTAGGATGGATGAGAATCAGAAAGAAACCCGAGTATCCATCTAGGAAGCAGTAGTAGGGGTGATTAGCCAACTTCTCAAGCATCTTATAAATGAATGGTAGTCTTTTCTTGTTGCTGCATGCAGCTTACTGTAGTCAATGCACATCTTGTGTCCATAAACAATCCGTGTAGGAATCAGCTCATTATTATTGTTCTTGACCACTGTGACACCTCTTTTCTTAGGCACCACATGCACTGGACTGACCCACTCACTGTCAAAGATAGGAAAATTTATCCTAGCTTCCCGGAGTTTCAGAATTTCCTTCTTGCAAGATCTTTCAAATTCGGATTCAGCCTCCTCAGATGCTCATCTGATAACTTCGTCTCAACGTTAAGATGGATCCTATGCATGCTTAGTAGTAAGGTGGTCTCTGCATTGTTCAAGGAAGCGTTAATAATGACAGGATATGTAGAGTTTGGACCAATAAATGCATACCTTAGCCGTGCAAGGAGCTGTTTAAGCTCGATTTTTGGAGACTTTTCCTCGCTCTAGTCACTCAAATTTGCGGCCTGCTTAGATGTACCAACGAGCTATTCTTGCGTCACCAGCTGCATCACATGCTCACAAGCATCCAACATCTTCACGTACCCAAAAATAGTGTCATCTAGATGCCCCATCTCCCGCGCACAGTTGATCAAAGCCCTCTCCAAAGGATCAGCAGCATGTGTCATGTGGAAGAATTCCCCTGCTAAATCGCTGAGAATGTCCATGTAGAATGTCTGACCGTCAATGGTAGGCCGCTTCACCAGCTTGTCCATGTCGGAACTCATCTTCCGATCTCCAACATTCACAGCTATCGTTCCCTTCATACAATCGACCATTGCTCTAGTAGTAGCCAAAAATGGTCTACCAAAGATAAGTGGATCTGTTGGCTCTTCTCCATACTGCAGAAACACAAAGTCTGGTGAGATCATGAAGTTACCAATTTTGATTGGCACATCCTCCAAACACCCGCTTGAATCTTGACACTCCGATCATCTAGAACCAATGAGATCATAGTAGACAAGAAATCAGTCGAGCAATTGAAAAAGGCATGAGGTTCACACTCGAACCAAGATTGCACAATGACCTCTCAAATCTGTCTTTGTAGATCGAACAATCCAAAACAAAACTAACTGGATCCTTAAGTTTCTCAGGAATCCTGCATTGATTTACAGCATTACATACCTCAGAGATCATCATAATACCCTCTTCTTCAGTCATGATTCTCGAAAGCATGTCTTTCAAACATCACTTCATCATCAGAGGAACCTCAATAAGTAACTTGTTCATCATAGCTTTGCATTTAGCCATCTGAAGCTCGTACTTTGACTTCGTTGGGTTCCTTGGGAATGGAACCTTCTGTTTATGGACCTGATATTCAGCATCTTTCAGTTTCTCTGCGTCTGGTATCTGCGTCTGACCCTTGCGTCGATCGACCTGGGGTTGTGTCGATCGACACAGGGTCCAGGAGTTGGCTCCTTCGTTGACTTATCAACTGTGTCGACCTTCGGCTTGTGGATTGAGGTTGATAGCGGATCAGCTTATGCTCCAGGATTTGGATTGTTTGTTGAATTATCAATTGTGGCCACCTTCGGCTTGTCGATTGAGGTCGACAGCGGATCAGCTTATTCTCCGTCAGTTGTCGAAATTTCCTTTTAGTAGGCCTTGCATCGACCAGCATCGGGAGTTTGTCGGTCGTTGCAAGACTTGGGTGCCTCGTCCTTCTTGTCTGTGTCAAGCACAATCTTCATTGCATCACATTTCACTCCGTCAAAACTCGAAGAATCTCCGAATTCCCCTTGCATCGACCGATGTTGAGGTGCATCGATCGACACGGGATCCCAATTCAAAATCTCATCTTCGAGTTCCTTCAGCTCGAAGAGTTCATCAACACTCATACCCTTATTCAGCACATGAATGACCTCCTTTCCACTTCTCAACGTGATGGCATTACACTTATACTTCGGATTAGCATATGTCCTTCCAGGATGGGTTCCATCTTGCCTCTTCACAGACCCTGCATCATGTCCTACCTGAATGTCCATATGTTTGACATGGGTGTTCAGATCTTCGAACTTCCCATTCAAGTCAAGGTACAGAGCATCAGTCAGCCCATTAAAGTCAAGAGCAATCTTCTGCTGACCCTCAAGAATCTGCTCCAGCACCGATTTCATCTCAGTCTTCTCATTCAGTGGAGAAGGTGTCTAGTAGGATAAAGAACCATAATTCTTGCTGAAACTGTTGTTGCCCAAGGTGTTGTTGTTGTTGCTCTAGAAAGGCTTCTGGTATTGAGGCTTGGAGACGTAGCCAGACGAGTTTTGATTACCCTTGGAGGTACTCCTCTGACCGGTCCTGTTGTAGCCACCTCTGCCTTGTTGATTTCCAAACCTCTAACCCTGAAAACCAGTTCCACCAATGTAGTTCACATCTTCTTCATCGCAGTAATCCTCAGCTTCAAATGTCTCATCCTCTATATAAAATTGGACTTGCTCTTGTTCACTAAGACGTTATGAACCGAGTCCAACTTCTTGTTCAGCTCAACAATCTGCTTTCCTTATGCGCTCCCAGCTTGTCTCTGCCTCTCCAAGTCTGCGTTCTTGGTGATATTGCTAGACGCCAAGTTCTAAATCAGCATGTAAGCTTCCTCTGGATACCTCGTGTTGATTTTCCGTTGCTCGCATCATCGAGAGCCATTTGGTACCGCCAATCTACACCTGTAAAGAAGGTACCCACCAACTGAACCTCAGATAAACCATGATGTGGACAATCTCTCTGGTACACCATGAAACGCACCCAAGCAACCATGAATGCCTCAGTAGGTCTCTTAGTGAATTGAGAAATTTTGTTTCCCAGTTCTGCTGACCTCGCATTATCGTAGAATTTCCGCGGGAAAGCCTTTTTGGTAGCATCCCAAGTAGTCAGTGATACTGGTGGTAACTGCTTTAGCCATTAAGCTGCTTCCCTAGCCAGAGAGTGAGGGAAGACTTTTCTGAAGAGGAAGTCATAATAAACTCCATTGTACTTCATCCTCGTTACAAGATCTTTGAATCGCTCAATGTGATCCATGGGAAGCTAGTGGGACAATCAACATTAAGGATGTTGTCCCACCAGAGTGTAGTAAGAGGTTTTGATCTCAAAATCATTCCTCTGAAAGGGAGGAGATCTAATCGTAGAACTGTTCGCATAAAACTCATCAGGTCTGTTGTAATCACTGAGTGTTCTTCCTCTGATGAGTTGCGCTTGTCCTTGCGCCTGTGCAGCAGCTTCTCTAGCAGCCTGTGCAAAAACATGTGCCTGTTCTGCGCCCGCAACAATGACTGGCACGAAGGACGTCCTTCCCCATCTAGTTTCTGACCCTGATCATTGTAAGTATGACCCTTGAGGTCTCTTAGAACACCAGCTTCGTCCATTCCAATATCCTGGCGTTAGGATTCAACATTTAGGTTGGTTTCTTTGCTTTTTTGGTCGTTCGTTCCAACTTTGTAAGCTCCTGATTTCATAGAAACAAAAGCTCTTTGTCAGGATTGCTTCTTGTTACACGATTAGGCATTTCATGCAATGTCTGGTTACGAAATCTATGTCGACCGATGCAGTGTTGGTGTCGATCGATGCAGATATTCTTCACGCATGCCTGAAACACACAAAACGGCGAAGAAATTAACTATGTGAGTAAACTTAAAAGAAACGCTTACTCTAAAATCTAAACTTAAATCTATCAGAGACTCGAAAGAGTCCCGGCAACAGCGCAAAAAACTTGATATGCTCAAAGTTTCAATATCCCTAGAGCAACACTACAAGTGTACAAAATGCAATTGTAGTATATAGGGGTTGAATCCACAGAGACTCAAGACTCTCACGATAGACTTTCAATATCGAATAAAGCAGGAATGATTTAAATGTAAATAGCAATGCAGAAAATGAAATCGGTTTTGTTTTCAAGAATGGGAAAGCGTCAGGTTTCAGGAATTTCTCAGAAAGTCTAGCAATGCAGATCAATTATCAGTCATGATCGAATTAAACATGGTTCTAGAGCTTAAATTATATAGATAAAATAAACCAACTTTCGTTGCAAAAATTTACTAAGTCTAAGTCTTAAAAATCCATATGTATTTGCAATTTCTAAGGATTAAACCAGCATTAAGCGCATGTTCGATTTGTCCACAAATTATCTAATCCAAATTTCTTTGTAATTATCTAATTTACTCATCCTAGGTTCTGTCAGATTACAAATTACACATTCATGTCAACTTAAAAACCTATGATCTAGATTCTAGGTGATCAATCTAAAACTAGCCTTAGGAAGAACTTTATATGAAGAATTAATCAGGTTATGAATCCTAACAGATAAAACAGTCTAGCATTCAATGAAATCCCTAAAGAGAATTCCTAAACCTAACTAGAGATCTACTTAGACATATCGAATGAAAAAAAATTCATTGATGAAAAAGATATATTATAAATCAAAGCGAAATAAGAAAAGGGGTTTGATATCTTCTCTCAAAAGTAGTACAGAGTATTGGATCAACCCCAAGCTTTAATCTCTCTCAAAAACTCAAAGTATGAAAGTATGAATGAACAAAAACTCTAAAACCTAATTAAAAGGCTATTACATGTTTTGGGTCTCTTTTGTAAATAATAAAAACTTATGGGCCATCTTTTAATTCTTCAAAACTCATCATAACTTGGCGAGAAATGGTGATTGTCATCCCGTGTCGACGGAAGCAAGGGCTGCATCGGTCGACGCTCAGCTCCAAGGTCAATGGTGACTTGATCATTTCGGTTTCAATCTTCCAAAACATCCCAAATAGCTCCAATATCTCCAAAATGTCCCCAAACGTTTGCAAACCTGTAAAGGACTCAAAAGACTTGATAGACACTTAAAACGACTTAATTATGGATATATATGAAGGAATTTCTAGCAGTTCTAATCAGGATTAGCAACCCTAGTCTGAATTCCGAGCCTAGGATCTAAGGTTCATATGATTGAATCTATGGGATCTCAGATTTACCTGTTGATTTACAGCGGAAGTATTAACAGATAATCGAGATCACGAAGCGCCTCAAATGCTGCGCCTCTACTGGTATCCACACGCACACAAACTGGACCGCAGGGATGCTAGTGCCTTACAGAGATCTAATCTCCAGAGAGGTTTCTTTCTGTGTTCTTGTGGCTGTGAATTAGGTTAGGGGCGAGTTTAGGTCGACCATATATCTTATATATGTCGGCTTAAACCACAACGGAATTAACTAACGATTAAACCGTATTAATCTGGTTAATCCGCGAGTGCATCGATCGATGCACTAACTGCAACGATCGACACTGCCCCAGAACATTGATATCGAATGCATATCAAATATGCATTCACTGGATCATTACATTAATGATCAACCTCGTCTTTAACGTCCAGTTTGCTTAGGTGTGTGACCCTGTAGGATCATATAACACTAGCAATGAGTTCTAAACTCATTGATCATAAGTGGCTTCTAGCAAAGCGTTATGACTACCTAGTGTTATGTGATTGTCTCATCTCGACTATACGACTTTCACTCAGAGCAAGTACAATAGATTTCAGGACATTCCCAACAATCTCCCACTTGTACTGGAATCATCTATTCCTTTAATCCCTTTGTAGCTATATCTCAATCTAGCATAAGGCAAGAACTGTGTCATCCTTATTAGGCCAGATTACGTTTATCGAATCCCGATTTGTACTGATAAAACAAACGACTGACAATCACCTCGTTTGAGCGCGGCCACGCATTTCCAGTATCAAATCTTCGATAGGCCCAAAGATATTTAACTCCTGTTATATAGGAGGTACAAATCCCATCTTGTTCCATCCATGTCTCCTTTTATATTTCATGGTACGCCTAATCAGTGTCTTTATGATCACCAGTTACGGCTGACGTTTGACAAAGTCAAGACGAACCAATCCATATAAGAGAGGACATGATGAACTCAGGTCTAAGGACTACTCTCTTTAGTCGTAATGAGAAACTCTTATGACACTCATATAACATCTTGTAGAGTTCTCTTTAACGGGTCAAGTCCGATCATGTGTTCTCTAACACATATCTATGTGATTGACTTTAATACACTTATTAAATGACTCCATGAAACATAGTCATCAGTCACCTCACATACTAGTCTCACGTGGTTGTTAATGTCCCATTTTAACAACCTCGACCAGGGACCAACATAATTCATGACAATCTTTGTTTATAGGGTTTCATGATCAAGTCACATACTTGATGACCTATAAAATGTCATAAATTACTTTGGGACAATGTATATTTAATTAACACAATTAAATAATACTGAAACAATTTCATTAAAACAACATAACCAAATTATGTTTTACGAACATCAAGTCATAACTAAAAACCAAATATAACTCCCACTGAAAACTAGATCATATCTTAAGAAATCTAATGCCTACAACAGCAGTGTGAAACTCATGCTTAGGCCTTGGGAGGGGCTTGGTCAGCGGATCAGCTACGTTCTCATCCGTCGGGACTCTGCTGATCTTCACATCTCCTCTATTCACAATATCACGGATAAGGTGATATCGCCTTTCTATGTGTTTGGATTTCTGGTGTGATCTAGGTTCCTTTGCTTGCGCAATGGCTCCATTGTTGTCACAATACAAAGCCACTGGCTCAGAAATGCTAGGAATCACACCAAGTTCAGTGATGAACTTCTTGATCCAAACAGCCTCCTTTGCCGCTTCAGAAGCAGCGAGGTACTCAGCTTCAGTTGTGGAATCTGCTACAGTGTCCTGCTTGGAACTCTTCCAGCTGACTGCACCGCCATTCAGGCAGAAGATGTAACCATATTGCGATCGAAAATCATCTTTGTCTGTCTGAAAACTTGCGTCTGTGTAACCACTTACTACCAGCTCATCACTTCCTCCATATACCAAGAATTTATCCTTAGTATTTCTCAAATACTTCAGAATATTCTTGACTGCTGTCCAGTGACTTTCACCTGGATCCGATTGGTATCTACTCGTCATGCTTAAAGCACAAGCAACATCTGGACGAGTACAGAGCATGGCATACTTGATGGATCCCAACGCCGAGGCATAGGGAATCCGACTCATGCGATCTCGCTCAGCAGGTGTCTCAGGACACTGCTTCTTGCTGAGACTTATGCCATAAGACATTGGTATGAAGCCCTTCTTGGAATCTTGCATTCTGAACCTGTGTAAGACTTTATCGATATAGGTGTCTTGACACAGTCCAATTAGCTTGTTTAATCTATCTCTATAGATTCTTATTCCAAGAATATACGCGGCTTCTCCCATGTCTTTCATTGAAAAACAACTTCCGAGCCAAGTCTTAACAGACTGTAACAACGGAACGTCATTTCCGAGAAGAAGTATGTCATCTACATACAACACGAGAAATGCAACTGCGCTCCCACTAGTCTTCTTGTAAACACATGGTTCTTCTTCGCTTCTGATGAAATCAAACTTTTTGACTGCTTCATCAAAACGAAGATTCCAACTCCGAGATGCTTGCTTCAATCCATAAATGGATCGATGAAGTTTGCATACTTTCCTAGCTGCATTTGGATCGATGAAACCTTCGGGTTGTGTCATGTACACATCCTCTTCCAGAATTCCATTAAGGAAAGCTGTTTTCACGTCCATCTGCCAGATCTCATAATCATAATGAGCAGCTGTTGCTAGGAGAATCCGAATGGATTTAAGCATGGCGACAGGTGAATAGGTTTCTTCATAGTCAATACCATGAATTTGTTTGAAACCTTTGGCCACTAGCCTTGCTTTATATATCTGAATATTTCCATCCACATCAATTTTCTTCTTGAAAATCCATTTACACTCAATGGGTCTTGCACCATCGGGTAAATCAACCAAAGTCAATACTTGGTTCTGTGACATGGATCCCATTTCGGATTCAGCGGCTTTCAGCCACTTTTTGGAGTCAGGGCTCATCATCGCTTCTTCAAAATTCGCTGGCTCGTCACTGTCAATGATCAACAAATCATGACAATTGGTTACGAGAAATCCATATCTCTCGGGTTCGTGACGGATCCTTTCGGATCGGCGAATTTCAGGCTCCACAGGCGCTGTCTCTACAACTCTTTGTAGATCCAACTGTTGCTCTTCCTCTACGGGTTGAGCATTTTCCTGCGGTTCTCGAACTTCTTCGAGTTGTACTTTACTCCCACTGTTTCTCTTGGAAAGAAATTCTCTCTCAAGAAAGACGCAGTTCCGAGCAACAAACACTTTGTTCTCGGATTGGTTGTAAAAGTAGTATGCCTTGGTTTCCTTAGGATAACCAACGAAGTAGCATTTATCAGATTTGGGCTCGAGCTTATCTGTAATTAATCTCTTAACATAAGCTTCACAACCCCAAATCTTCAGGAAAGACACATTCGGAACATTTCCAGTCCACATCTCATGTGGTGTCTTTGCAACTGATTTTGACGGAAACCTATTAAGTGTAAACGCAGACGTTTCTAGAGCGTATCCCCAAAAGGATAATGGAAGAGTTGAGAGACTCATCATTGATCGAACCATATCTAATAAAGTCCGATTCCTCCTCTCAGAAACGCCATTCCATTGTGGTGTTCCAGGAGGAGTGAGTTGTGAAACAATTCCACAATCTCTCAAATGATCACTGAATTCTTGGCTTAAGTATTCTCCTCCACGATCTGATCGAAGAGCCTTAATACTTTTGCCAAGTTGATTCTGTACTTCATTTTGGAACTCCTTGAACTTTTCAAAGGATTCCGACTTGTGTCTCATTAGATAGACATAGCCATACCTGCTGAAATCATCAGTGAAGGTAATGAAGTATCGAAAATTTCCTCTGGCACTTGTGCTCATTGGGCCGCATACATCTGTATGTATAAGGCCCAATAGGTCACTGGCCCTTTCATTTTGTTTGTTGAAAGGGGCCTTCGCCATTTTTCCTAGTAAACAAGATTCACATTTCTCACATGATTCATAATCAAATGAGCCCAAAAGCCCATCACTATGGAGCTTTTGAATCCGTTTCTCGTTTATGTGGCCCAAACGACAATGCCATAGAAAAGTCTGATTCGTGTCATTTGATTTGAATCTCTTAGTGTGAATGTTATAGATTGGTGTGCTTTGGTTTAAAACATAAAGCCCATTCTCTAATGGGCTGCTACCATAAAATATATCATTGTAATCAAAAGAACAACATTTATTCTTTATTGAAAACTGATATCCTTCCACATCCAAAATAGGAATATAAATAATATTTCTGCTTATCGCAGGTACATAGTAGCAATTATTAAGTTTTAAAACAAAACCAGAAGGTAAAGACAAGTTATATGTTCCTACGGCTAATGCAGCAACTCTTGCTCCATTTCCCACGCGCAGGTCCACTTGTCCCTTTTCCAACGTCCTACTGTTGCTTAGGCCCTGCATATTTGTACAAATATGAGCACCACAGCCGGTATCCAATACCCAAGAAGTAGAACCAAAAGTAGTAACATTTACTTCTATAACATAAATACCTGAAGATGAAGTCTCGAAAGTCTTCTTCTTCTTCTTCTTCTCTTCCAAGAATTTATTGCAATTTCTCTTCCAACACCCAGGCTCTTTACAGTAATGGCACTTATCAGTCTCAGATGGGCCCGGCTTGGGCTTCGGGGCTGGCGCAGGCGTGTCCTGGTTCTCAACCTGGACTGCCTTGCCCTTTCCCTTGCCTTTGCCAAGTTTCTTAAACTTCTTACCCCCTTGTACCATAAGTACATTAGGAGTGCCCTTCTTGATATTAGGCTCAGCTGTCTTGAGCATGCCATGCAGTTCAGTCAACGTCTTCGTCAAGTTGTTCATGTTATAGTTCATAACAAACTGATCATAACTTGACGGCAGTGACTGCAGAATGATGTCAGTAGCCAACTCTTGGCTAATGGGACAATCCAGTCTCCCCAGGTTATCAATATAACCCATCATCTTAATGACATGAGGACTGACCGGACTGTCCTTTGGTAGCTTGCATTCAATGAGAGATTTAACCGTCTGGTATCTCTCAGTTCGTGCTTGCTCCTGAAACATGCTCTTCAGGCTAGTAATCATCTCCACTGGCGACTCCACGTTCTCGTATTGCTTCTGCAAGTCCGAGTTCATGGTAGCCAACATGAGACAATTCACATCGACCACATCATTGGAATGCTTATCCCAAGCACTCCTTTCTGCATGTGCAGCATTGGCTCTCGGTTTTTCAGGGAGAACAGTTTCCAGGACATAGTCCCTTTGCTCCTGCTTGAGAACAATTCTCAAGTTCCGATACCATTCGAGAAAATTCGATCCATTTAACTTGTCCTTCTCAAGGACGGATCGCAGGGAGAAAGAGTTATTATGAGTGTTAGTCATAGCTGAGAACAAAGAAAGGAAAAGGTTTAGTTATGATGTTCAAGAAATGAGAAATCTTAACTTTTAAGAAAAACTCGCATTATATTCAAAACAATGTTTCCTCAGATGAATATAATGATCCAAGACCCATACTTCACTAAACTTGAGTGAGCCACTGGCTATCACCCAAATTTAGCTATCTAGGTAAGCAACAACTTTGCTAGTTATATCCAATATAACTCTTGGTTGTGGATCGACATCTCATGTCCAATCCACCTGATGTCTCTGGGCCCAAAACTATTTTGATAGGCCAGTCAAGTAAACCAATCTCTTCAGTCATGTAATTGTTGATGCCTTGCACTGCAAGCCCATTAACACGATTACTTCCTGCCTTACTCATGTAATTGTTGATACCTTGCACTGCAAGCCTATCGTACAATGAAATGAGTCTTGACAGTTGACAAGATTGGAAAGACATCAAGTATTACTTGATATTTGGTTGAGGAACGGAACCATTTAAAACGTTCAGTTTTACTATGTTTTAATTCTTATAATTAATTGATTTGTCTTGCTTCGGTTCTGTGATTTCAGGTTCAATAACCCAATCATCAAACCTGATGTCGATCGTCACTACTATAGTGTCGATCGATGCAGGATAACCAAAAGCAATCCGCGATAACCGATCAATCCAATTGATCCGGTTTTGAATACCGGTCAGCGTCGATCGATGCTACGTTAACATCGGTCGATGCCAACCTAATCAAGACAATCGCAATTAAACCATTCACAGTGTTCGACCATCTTTAACCAAGCTCGATAACCGGTCCAATCCAATTGAACCGATTCATCAATCTCGCGAGGTTTGTGTCGATCGATGCAACATTTGTGTCGATCGACACTAGGCGAAAACTGAGTTTTATTCGGGTTTTCGCCCTGTGTCGATCGATGCCGGATTGGCAACGATCGACACCATGCGAAAAACCCTAAATTTTATTTGGGTTTTCGCCCTGTATCGATCGATGCCGGATTGGCATCGATCGACACCATGCGAAAATACCCTAAAACGTTTTCGAACAGAACCCTAAACTAGGTTTTTTAATGAAAACGAATTTTAGCAAGTTTGTATCAACCATACACAGATTCAGATTCAACCAATCTAATCAACATGCTACAGATTCAATGGAACCCTAAAGCTCTGATACCACTGAAGGAATTTCTAGCAGTTCTAATCAGGATTAGCAACCCTAGTATGAATTCCGAGCCTAGGATCTAAGGTTCATATGATTGAATCTATGGGATCTCAGATTTACTTGTTGATTTGCAGCGGAAGTATTAACAGATAATCGAGATCACGAAGCGCCTCAAATGCTGCGCCTCTACTGGTATCCACACGCACACAAACTGGACCGCAGGGATGCTAGTGCCTTACAGAGATCTAATCTCCAGAGAGGTTTCTTTCTGTGTTCTGGTGGCTGTGAATTAGGTTAGGGGCGAGTTTAGGTCGACCATATATCTTATATATGTCGGCTTAAACCACGACGGAATTAACTAATGATTAAACCGTATTAATCTGGTTAATCCGCGAGTGCATCGATCGATGCACTAACTGCAACGATCGACACTGCCCCAGAACATTGATATCGAATGCATATCAAATATGCATTCACTGGATCATTACATTAATGATCAACCTCGTCTTTAACTTCCAGTTTGCTTAGGTGTGTGACCCTGTAGGATCATATAACACTAGCAATGAGTTCTAAACTCATTGATCATAAGTGGCTTCTAGCAAAGCGTTATGACTACCTAGTGTTATGTGATTGTCTCATCTCGACTATACGACTTTCACTCAGAGCAAGTACAATAGATTTCAGGACATTCCCAACAATATATCATGGCTTAAAACCCACAAAAATCATGATATATCAAGGCTTACTCTTATTCGTGTGAGACAATCTTGTTAATGAGTCCTTACCATCGTCCATCCCTTGAGTAGAGAAAAGAGAGCACATCGGCCAATTGCAAAGCTTCCACCGTCCACCTTGTGCCCGTGGATCAAAGAGAGAGTGCTCTTCGGTCAGCTCTTTGTTCTTCAGCCAGCTTGTGTTAGATTCTCTACCTAGAATCTTACATCATCTGATACCAGAGCTTAAGGCTCGTGAACTATCGGTTTTATCTCACCATGTAACTTTTTTTGTATTGCTTTCTTGCTTGTTTTCTCTGTTTGTATTCTTAAATAAACAAACCCCATAAAAAATTTCTAATTCTTTGTGTTTTTTTGGTTGTTGCATTCTCATAATTGAAAATAAAAAAGAAGAAAAAGTAGTAGAACTTGCATATCTAGCTCGCGGCCGCACATCTCTTCTCATTAGGGTTTGTAGGACCGTTTTTATTTTCTTGTTCTATTTGTTTTTGCTTGCATATTTTTTTTAACCTTTCGTTTTAGAAGTCATACATGTTTAGTTCATAGAAAAAATAAAGAGGTGATTAGGTTGATAGTTGCATAACCGGCCGCACTTTCTCTCTCTACGGTTTTAGTTAGACTGCTTGCTTGTCTTGCTTTTGCCGTTTGGTAATCTTTCTTTGCATTTATTTGTTTTTGTGGCTTATGTTTAGGTTGTTAGTCCATTACCTTAGTTGGATCAGAAAATTAAAAAAAAAAGAGAGAGAGAGAGTTAGGTCTTTATTTTCACTCGCAGACATCTTTAGGTTCCATATCGATTAGGTTTTGCATCCGATTATTTGAAAGCTTATTGCGTATTGATATTGCATTCATCTCATCCAGCCTTAGTTAGTTTGCATTATCCATTATCTAAGTTGCTTAGAAATCCAAAATAATTAATATAGCTTGTGATTTGCATCCTTGTCTTGGTTAGGTTTTGTAGTTGCACCCGATTGTTCGATTTTACATTGTCTTGAGCTTGCTAGGTTTATAGTTTTACTTCTGCATATTTCTTGTTTAGATTCCATTATAAAATTAAAAAAAAAACAGCTAGCATTTAAATAAGAATTTTCTATTTTACTAGTCTTTTCCATTTTTTGTGCATATTTGCCTTTTTGCTTAAGTTTTCGATTATTGCCACTTTTATTACTGCATGTTTCTATGTCCCTTTGCATTTGATCTACTGTCTAGTGTAGTGCTTGCAGGATCAAGTACCATGGGAGATAACAACGCACCGGTAGACTTCGCCCAAGTCCGTGGAGCAACAACCGCCACCAGCACCTCGACAACAGGCTAGGCCAAAACCAATCCAACCTTGGAGAGTTCAGCTCGTGCCTGCTCAGCGTCAGGAGGACACAGACGATGACATTCCCGAGATGGAAGATGACCAACTGCCCTACAAAAACCACCGGACTTACAACCACATAAGGGACCATATTCACTGAGGCCGCATGCGAGTCGATGAGATACAACGACCTGTTCAGAATGATATCAAACTAACTGTTCCTACTTTTACAGGAAAGTTCAATCCAGAAATCTATATGGAGTTGGAAAGACGAATGGAGCACATTTTCGAGTACTACGCCTACAATGACCAGAGAAAAGTGGCCTTAGCAACAACTCAGCTCACGGACCATGCCCTTTCTTTGTGGGACAGAGACGTTTCAGAACGGAGACGCCACCGATACAAGTAGATCACGACCTGGACAGCCATGAAATTCAACCTCATAAAAAGGTATGTTCCTCCACATTTCCATATAGACTTACAAAAGAAATTTCGAAAGATTGTGTAGGGAAACATGTTGGTGGAGGAATACTTTGAGGAATTTGAGAAACCCATGAACAGGCTCGAGCTCAAAGATTTCGAGGAGACGCTCACGACCCAATTAATTGATGACCTAAACGACCGCATTTCCCGGAAGGTCGAGATTCAGCCTTACCATGACTTTTCTGAGCTACTACACTTGTGCATTCAAGCTGAACAACATATCAAACGCAAGACAGCCGTCCCGAGCCGAGCAAGAAGCAACTGGACGCCTTATGCACCTAAGGCCGTGGACAAGGGAAAGGCCATTAAGATTGATTCACGGTTCAAGAAATCAAACACCAAGGCTCCCAAATTCAACCGACCAGAAGTAGGTAAGTTTCCTAGTAGTTCTAGAGTTAGATATATTACTTGTTTGAAATTTTAGGGAAAATGATACATGGCTCGAGTATTCCCCAACCGACGAGTCATGATCCATGAATTGATGTCTAAGGATCCATGAAATCCTCAGCCCATGTGTCGTTCCTTTTATCTTGGTGCCTAAGAAATATGGAACGTGGAGAATATGCATAGACTGTCGAGCAATCAACAACATCACCATAAAGTACATGCATCCTATACCACGGCTTGGTGACATGTTGAACGAGCTACATGGCGCCACGGTTTTCTCCAAAGTGGACCTGAGAAGTGGCTATCATCAAGTGAGGATGAAATAAGGTGACGAGAGGAAGACTGCTTTCAAGACCAAGCAAGGTCTATATGAATGGCTCGTGATGCATTTGGTCTTACCAACGCGCCATCCACGTTCATGAGGCTCATGAACCAGGTCTTAAGGGCATTAATTAGTAAGTTTGTGATTGCTTACTTTGATGATATTTTGATTTATATTAAATTCTTTTCCGACCGCATTGTGTACTTGAGCAAGTTTTAGAGACTCTTCGTCAAGAAGATATTTATGCTAACCTCAAGAAGTGAACCTTCTGCAATGATGATAGGTGTAAAGTTTTATCCCTATTCTACTGCAAGTGCACAGTTATGCTATTGTAGTATTTCAGGGTATCGAATCCACAAGGACTCACGGTCACACGATAGATTATATGCCGTCAAGTTAAGCTAAATCAAATCTTAAGAAAGCAGTAAACAAGAGCAATTAAACTAGTAGGTGAATTCAAATAGAGAAAGGCGTCAGACTTAGGAAGTTCTCGGGAATTATGCTATGTAAGACACTTAACTAACCGGATTCAGATTAAACACAGGTTCAAGAACTAGAAACACAATGCTAAATAATCCAACTCTCGCTGAGATTATTTCTATATCTAGCAACCTAGCGATCCAAATCTCTTTGTGATCCTAGAGTTCTAAACAAGCATTAAGAACAGGTTCTATCGATTCACAATTTCACTAAACCAAATCTCTATGTATCTAGTCAAATTTCTCACTCTAAGTTTGTTCAGATTATAACTCACACTCTCGCGCTATTGTTAATTATCTCAGATCTAAACCCTAGGTGATCAATCCAGAATTCAGTATTAAGCACAACTTAGGTGATGAACAATAGATGGTGAATCCTAATCAATCAGTTATCAAACAAGCATGAAACCTTTGTGAGAATTCCTAAATCTAACTAGGTTACTACTCAGACATATTAGTAATCAAACAACACATCATGAATAGAAAACCAAAAGACTGAATAGATAAAGTAAAAGGGGTTCGAAATCCTTCTCTCAAGGTTACAAGTAGCAAGAATCAGCCCCAACTCAATATCTCTCAATCTCTCAAGCAAGAACAAAGTAAGAACAAAATAAAAGATAGATTGAGTCTGAAAACCTAATTAAACTCTCTAAACACGTTTTGGGGTCAGTTTAGAATTAAGGGAAACTTCTGGGAAATTCTGCAAATCTTCAAAACTTGTCCTTAACTCTCGGGTATTGTTCTGTCGCGCTCAATACCTGGTTAGATATGGGTGTCCTTGGTAAGTTGATCTGTTTGGGGTTTTCTAAAAGTCATAGAGCTTGTGCAAGTCTGTCCAATGGTCACTTAGTTCCTGTTCCAGCGAAAAATTTCCTCGAAAAATTATAGTTTCATACAAGTTTTGACTCAATAAAACAATTTTGAAAACTAGTGAAAACATGGGACTGACTCTAAGAAAACAAAACACAATGTCAGTAGCCACCTCCACCACACTTAAACTGCCCTGTCTCCAATGCAATTGTAGCATGAGATCGGTATAAATCAAATTGGAACCATAGAGATTTTGAGTTAAAAATCCGAACCTGATCACGGCTGATGTCGACCGACACTAAGCTTAGTGTCGACCGACATCGAGCTCGTATGAGCATACGCAGGATGATAAATCTGTCCGTGGTTAAAATCATGAGTTAGCACTCAATTTTCTCACATGTTAGCTGCGTTAGATCACTCAAAGTCACATCAGAAATAACAATAAAGATGCATAAACTCAAATAGTCATAGGTCCAAGCAAACACTACTGAAAAACTGACTCAAAAGAAACATAAGAATAGACTCAAGAAATAAAAAAGAAAAAACAAAACCAGTAACAGCTGCAAGACTAGAATTCCTGGGAGACCTCATCATCCATATCCTCATCGGAGTCAGCATCCACCTCTACTTCCTCTTCCTCGGAGCTGATGTGCATAGGAGCTGGTGCAGGTGCGCGACGTCGTGGCTGTGGGTGATGCACATGCTAGGATCGCTGGCAGGACATCGTGTGAATCGTCTTCCAGATTCCTTTAAGTACAGCTGCTTCCCACTTCTGGAATTGCGGTGGTGGAATGTCTTCTGCTGGTCCGGTAAGCACAAGAAACCCATTGGTTTCGTCTGAATCATCAACATGGACACGCTCATGCTCAGCAGCAGAATCAACAGCTCCAGAACATGCGCCTCGAAGCACAGTAGCTCGGCGCGGGACAGCTCTACAAAGATCCACACTCGGCTGGAAGGACAGTGATAGAGGATGATCAGTGATACCTGTGAGCTTAGTCTCTGGGAGAGGAAAGTGTTGGAATTATGTCCAGTAATCTCTGTACTGTCTCTAGAAAGTAAGAGTATGTCAATGATCAGATATAAGTCATATAATACTGGGGGTCATGATGGCTTGCTAGAGTCCGCTCATGATCTATAAGTCTTGGACTTATTGCCTTTATTATATGATCCCATATGGGTCACACGCCTAAGCTAACAGGAAAATGTGTAGGAACGGCTTAGCAGAAGTACGGTAAAAGTGCCAGGCATTTGTCGTACTTAGAGAGAGATTAATGGGTCTGATTGAATCTAAAGGGATTTAATCAGATTGGTATTTGGGCCCAAAAGCCCAAAAGGAACTAGACAAGTTTTATAAATAAAACTTAAGTCTGAGTCCCAAAAACCCTAAGCCATCTGCGCCAGCCTCCTCTCTCTCTGCGGCCTCCCTCCTCTCGGTCTAGCAGCCAGTTTCCTTCGGTGTGCGTGTGTGAGCCTTTGGAGGATCCATCCCTTGGTGGTTCTGCTGATCTCTGACCATACCTTCTCATTCCGCTGCATAAAACAGGTATAAGGTGAGATCTATTATGTTTCTAGCAAGAGAACCTAGATCTGGCATGTTTAGGATCTATTAATCTGATGAATTGAATCAGGATTAACACCAAAAGATCCTTCAGTGGTATCAGAGCCATTGGTTCTCTGGTTTTTCTTGTTTAGAATCATGTTTAGGATTGTTTAAGAAGTGTTTTTGAATCAATCTACTGATAAGGAAAAACACTTAAGAAACAAAGAATTAAAAATCCTAAACAAACAAGAAATCGCATGATCCGATCTATATGAATCGGTATGCGTTGGATCGTCCCGATCGCGGAAGACGCACGAACCGATCGGTAACGATCGTGTTGCGTGGTCGCGTCCCGATCATCGGATTGATCGCGTCCCGTCCGCGTGAGTGGCTCGTCCCGTCGCGTGGATGCGGCTGTCCCGATCGCTCGGCGATCGCGTGAAGCCTGCATCGTCCCGATCGTCCAGCTCCCGTCCTGCGTCCAGATCGCTCGGCGATCGCATGACGCACGTCCCGGACTGACCCGAGAGCTCGACGATCACGCTCCCGTCCGATCGCGAGAGATGGCCCGGCTGTCTCGTCCCGATCACACGACCCGAGCTCGACGATCGATCGTCCCGTCCCGTCCGGATTCACGTGCGGCTGTCCCGATCGTTCATTCGATCGTGTGAAGCTAGGGCAACGTGATCGTGAACGGTTCACGTCCATTCGGTTTGGTTCGGTTAATGGTTCAGTTTAAAATTTTAATTAAAATCAAAACGTCACGGTTTAATAAACAGACTTAATAAATTTATTGAGTTCTGGTTAAACCGGGATAAGAAATCCAAAGTCGAAAAATTGGATTTTGTGCCTAAACCAGGATTTTCTAATTTGATTTGGTTGGACCAAATAAATTGAGAAAATCCGGTTTAGTAAATAACCGGTTGACAATTGTGGTCGTCGTAGTAATTACTTTTGGTTAGACCAATCTTAATGAACTAGACCGGTTATGTCAATTAATTGGGCAATTGGGTTATGTCTTGGACATGGACCAATTCTTGGGCCTCGGGCCAAGAAGTTAAAACAATTGGGCCAATTATTTGAGTTTTTTCTTCAGATTAATTTAAAATTTATTTTTATAAAAATTATAAAATCGATTTTAAATTAATAAGTTTCCAATTTTTGAAATTAGAAAGTTTCTTAAAATAGAAGTTTCTGAATTTGCATGTTTTGGATTTAAGGAAATTTCTATAATTAAAAGTTTCTAATTTTAGAAAGTTTCCAAAAAAAAAAAAAATAGTAGGTTTCCCAAAATGGAAAGTTTCCAAAAATGGAAAGTTTCCCAAAATAGTAATCTTCTATTTTGGGATGAAATTTTAATAAACCTACAAACCTCAAATAATATCAAGCGTTGGATGTCTTGTCCAGGCTATGTCAGCTGTCGAAGCCCATTCAATTGTATTCATGGCCTTACAGTGTGAGGGTGTCTACTTTTGCGTGGGTAAGACGGTTTGTGATTCATAAATGTCATTGGGAGTCCCAGACATTAATGATTACATGACTGAATAGTCCGGTTTTCTTGACTAGGCCATCGGGAGTTCCGGGCCTTGAGACATCAGAGTGGATTGGGCCTCGGGCCCAGATTCACAACCAAGAGTTATATCACGGATATAATTAGCCGACATAGGGCTTACCGATATAAGCTAAGGTTGGGTGATGGCCAGTGGCCCACTTTGATCTTAGTTATATGTGGATCTTGGAATCATTATATTCTATTGAGGGTAACTTATGTTATTGAATATAATGCGAGATTAATCAAAAGAACAAAAACTTGTCTTTTATCAAAATGAAAAACATTCAAATTCTTACAAGAAAATGAAAGACAACTCTGCTTAAAGCAGGTACATTGTAGCAATTACTTAATACAAAACCAAGCCTCAAAGGGATCTATAAGTGAAAACCCTACGGCTGAGGCAGCATCCCAAGCTCCTTCCAGACATGTAGTTTCACTTGCCCTTCCTTCAAAGTTCTACTGTTGCCCAGGCTCTGCATATTATAACAAATATCAGTGCCACAACCAGTATCCAATACCTATAAGGTAGAACTTGAAGTAATAACATGAATACCTGAGGAAGTAGTCTCATACATCAACTTCAACTCCTCATCATCTTCCATGAATTTAATGCAATTTCTCTTCCAATGCCCAGTCTCTTTACAGTAGCAGCACTTACCAACGTAAGAGGTATCTGACTCGGGCTCAGAAGACCCACGCTTGCCATGATTCAAAATCTGGACAACTTTGTCTTCACCCTTGTCAGCATTAGGTTTAGTAAACCTACCCTTCTCATTCATGAGATTGTACAGGGTACGCTTCACGTTTGGCTCAACTGTCTTGAGCATATCATGCAGTTCAGTCAGCGTCTTCGTTAAGCCTTTCTTGATATAGTTCCTTCTGAACTTATCATAGCTTGACGGCAGTGACTGCAGAATGATCTCAGTTGCCAATTCTTGGCTAACTGGATAATCCAGTTTCCTCAGGTTATCAATGTAACCCATCATTTTACTGACATGAGGACTCACTGGATGATCATTTGGTAGCTTGCAGCTAGTGAGAGACTTAACCAACCGGTATCTCTCCACTCTGATCATCTCTATTGGCGACTCCATGTTCTCATATTGCTTCCGCAAGTCTGAGTCCATGGTAGCCAATATCAGACCACGCACATCTACCGCATCATTATAATGCTTATTCCAAGCATCATATACTGCATGAGAAGCATTGGACCCGATCCTCACGGGGAGAGCTCTCTCAAGAACATAGTCCTTTCTCTCCTGCCTGAGGACAAGCCTCAGGTTCCGCGACCAAGTCAAGAAATTTGATCCGTTCAGCTTGTCCATCTCAAGGACAGACCGGATCGAGAAAGTGTTTTCGGAGTCCGGGCTCACTCTCGCTTCTTTGAATTTCGCAGATTCGTCGCTTTCAATGATCATCAGATCATGCGAACTTTCAATGATTATCAGGTTCAACTAATGACGAGAAATCACTCTCGGATTAGTAACTGATTCATTCATATCTGCGAACTTCAGGCTCCACAGGTGTAGATTCTACAGAAATCTGTAAATCCATCCGTTGCTCTCCCTCAACAGGTTGAGCAGCCTCCTGTATTTCTCGAATTTCTTCGAGTTATACTTTTACTCCCACTGTTCTTCTTGAAAATAACTTCCCTTCTTAGAAGACAGAATGGACGTAAAAGTAACAAGCCTTGGTTTCCCTAGGAAAACCAGCGAAGTAGCACAACTACAAATACTCAGTAAAGACGAATTTGGATCGATTCCAATCCACATTTACGTGGTGTCTTTCAACTGATATTGGTGGAACCTTTTCAGCGTAAACTTAGATATTTCTAGAGCGTTATTCATAAATAATATCATGGAAGATTCGTGTGACTCATCTTTAATCATTTCTAATAAAATCTGATTCTTTCTCACAGAAACACCTTCAGGTTTTCAGGAGAAATGAGCTGTGAAACGATTTCACACTCATTCAGATGATCACACAATCAATGACTTAAGTATTCTCACTCGTGATCTGATCCAGAGTCTTAATACTTCTGTCATTCAGATCCTATACTTCATTCTGGAACTCTTTCGACCATGTCAAAGAATTCCGACTTGTGTCTCATCAAATGAACACAGTCACACTCACTGAAGTAATCAGTAGAGACAATGAAGTACAGGGAATTTTCTCTGGCATTACTGCTCATTGGGCCACATACATGAGTATGTTCCAGGTCCAATAAGCCTTTGGGCCTTTCTCTAGCTCGGCTAAGATAGGCCCTTTACCTTTTGGTCCAGTAAACAGAATTCAAGTCTCATAAGATATCTTATCAAATGAGCCCAACAGTCCATAACTATGGGATTTCTGAATCCGACTTACTCTATGTGACCAAGACTTTTATGCCAAGAAAAATCAGGTTTAATTCATCAGATTTAAACCAATTCGGTATTTATGTTACATTTAGGCACTCTTTGGTTTAAGATATAAAACCCATTCAATGAATAGGGTGCTACAATTAATATTTCATTAAGATCAAAAGAACAAGTTTTTGTTCTTTTGATTAATCTCGCATTATATTCAATAACATAAGTTACCCTCAATAGAATATAATGATTCCAAGATCCACATATAACTAAGATCAAAGTGGGCCACTGGCCATCACCCAACCTTAGCTTATATCGGTAAGCCCTATGTCGGCTAATTATATCCGTGATATAACTCTTGGTTGTGAATCTGGGCCCGAGGCCCAATCCACTCTGATGTCTCAAGGCCCGGGACTCCCGATGGCCTAGTCAAGATTACATGACTGAATAGTCCGGTTTTCTTGACTAGGCCAAACATAGATGAGAATAGGTATAACCTATTCCGTGAGATAAATGACAGAGATGTTAAGTAGATCAGCAAGTTTCAACGAATGAGAACGTTGCTAATCTATTAACGAAGCCACTCCTTAGGCCTAAGCACGAGTCGCGGACTGTTGCTGTAGGATAAGTGAAATTAAGATGTAGTCTTAATTTCAGTGGGAGTTAATAAAGGGCTTTATTTAGTTATTGATATGTTCTTGTAAAACATTTTATGATGTTTATTGAAATTATTATTTCAAGATTATTTTAACTGTGATGAAATAATCGTTCCAAAGTGATATGAACCATTTTATAGGTCATCGAAGTAAGTGACTTGATCTTGAGTTATCAAAGTCATTTAGCTTGATCATGAGACCCTATATTTGATAGATGGTTTATATCATCCTGTCCCTAGTCGAAGGTTGTTGAAATTGGAACACCAACAACCGTGTGAGACTAGATTGGTATGTGACTTATGACAAAGTCTCAGTGTGTCATAGATGTGCGGCATCAAAGTCAGTACATAGGTGTATGTAGGGTACATACGACCGGACAAGACCCGATTATAAGAACTCTTCAGGATATTTATATCTGTGTCATAAGAGATTCTTACTACGACTATAGAGTATAGTCCTTAGACCTGAGTTCGCATGTATGTGACTGCACATGAACTAATGCGCTTTGATCATTGTCTAATGCTGTCGTTAAGCGATAGTTATAAGGACCTTGTTTGGGTGTATTATGAAATGAGTAGTTTACAGTGATGGAACAAGACGGAATTTGTCCCTCCAATATAAATGGAGCGAATATCTCTAGGCCAATCGGAGATTTGAATACTGGAAAATGCATGGCCATGCTCAAACGGACTTTCCCGAGTCGTTTGGATTGTCAGTATCAAATCAGAGTCCGATGAACAAGATTAGGCTTTATAAGGATGACACTAATCTTGCCTTATGACTAATCGAGATATTGAGACAAAAGGATTATGAATACAGAGATTCCAGTTCAAGTGGGAGATTGTTGGAATTATGTCCAGTAATCTCTGTACTGTCTCTAGAAAGTAAGAGTATGTCAATGATCAGACATAAGTCATATAATACTGGGGGTCATGATGGCTTGCTAGAGTCCGCTCATGATCTATAAGTCTTGGACTTATTGCCTTTATTATATGATCCCATATGGGTCACACGCCTAAGCTAACAGGAAAATGTGTAGGAACGGCTTAGCAGAAGTACGGTAAAAGTGCCAGGCATTTGTCGTACTTAGAGAGAGATTAATGGGTCTGATTGAATCTAAAGGGATTTAATCAGATTGGTATTTGGGCCCAAAAGCCCAAAAGGAAGTAGACAAGTTTTATAAATAAAACTTAAGTCTGAGTCCCAAAAACCCTAAGCCATCTGCGCCAGCCTCCTCTCTCTCTGCGGCCTCCCTCCTCTCGGTCTAGCAGCCAGTTTCCTTCGGTGTGCGTGTGTGAGCCTTTGGAGGATCCATCCCTTGGTGGTTCTGCTGATCTCTGACCATACCTTCTCATTCCGCTGCATAAAACAGGTATAAGGTGAGATCTATTATGTTTCTAGCAAGAGAACCTAGATCTGGCATGTTTAGGATCTATTAATCCGATGAATTGAATCAGGATTAACACCAAAAGATCCTTCAGAAAGAGCCGCTCAACTCCGGATCTGTCATGGAATCTCCACCAGAACTGTGTCCCATTGGTGTCTCCCTTGATCCACTGACTGCTCTTCAGATGTGTGAAGTTCATGGTGAGTTTCCTAGTACAGATGTTCATCTGACTCCTGTCAAGTCCAAAGTGATCAAAGATGGGAGTTAAAAGACTCCCGATCGACTCCGTCTTCGTTGCCTTCCCAGTAAAAGGCTTCGTCGCCTTCAATGTCTCCAGATGGTGAGCAAAGAGAGCTCCCATGTTAGCCTCCAACTCCAAATGAGCATCCTCAAACTCACTGACATCAACGCTCTTACCAATCCCAATATAGAGCAAGAAGAGCTCAGCAATCCTCATCATCCCATGCTCCATCTTACACAAGATAGTGTTGGAGAATATGCAAACAAGATAACGCAGAACCGGGTGTCGCACATCGATCTGCCTGGTGGTCTGAGAATCATATACCCATGTGCCAAAGTGTATCCAAAAGAGCTCCACATCTGACCAGTGCTCAGACAAACTGACTCTCTCTTTGGTCTTGTCAAACTCATAGATATCGCATAGCTCATTGAGACTAAGTCTATACCTCATGCCCTTGGCCATAAATTTCAATGTACCCTCAGAAGCTTTCCTCACCACATCGTTGGTGTACTACACATGGACTGTGGCCATAAACTGTCTCACCAGCTCTGGATATAAGTCGTAGTACTTGGTACAGATCGTACCCAAGCCTATGGTCCGTAAGACGCGCACCACATCTGATCGTATCTTCAGCTTGCTCATTGTGGTCATGTCAGGAAGCCGTGTGGGCTCGATGTTAATGTCACACCATGCGTTGTAGAACAAGCTGTCATAGATGTCCCACTTCTCTGAGATATCCCTGTAAATGCATTCTCGCTTCTTCACCTCTACTGCAGGTTCGTCATTAAAGCAAGTGATCGTGAACTTAGTTTTCTCCATCCCTGGCCAAGGTGCTTGGTTCTGAGCATCGCGTTGCTGCGACGAGGAACCAGAAACATTGGTAGCAGAGGCTCTTCGTGGGCACTTTCCTTGGTTCAGACAAGGGTCCATCTGCAAAACGAACAAACAGACCAACAAGCATGAGATTCTAAAAATCCGGATTTTTGCATTAACATATTCTCATGAATTGACTCCATACAATCATTCCCAGCATCAAAAGCAATCACATTCCACTAGACAATCATCCTAAACATCAATAAAACAAACCAAAATCGAAGTTTTCTTCTTATGAACATGAACTGAAAAATGGAGATTTAGAGCCATACCTTCGCCGATCGATTAAATGGATGATAGAAATGGATAGAGCATGGAAAAACAAGTGGAATAGAGCTTTGAATCGTCGAAAACAGTGAAGAATTGAAAAAGATGGCGATTTTTGGTGGTTTTCGGCGAGAGAGATAAATGAAGATGATGAAGAGAGGTCTCGGGTTTTTAAGAATCCGTACCTCGATTTCATCGATGTCGACCGACATCGAGATGGAAATCGGTCGACACTTACCTTTGTAGAACAAATCGACCTTGGAAATCGAACTCGGTCGATTATCGTCCGTGATCGAAACTCCCTCGAATCGATGTCGATCGACATCCAGGTGGAAATCGACCGACACTGACCAAACAGTGCTACGGGTTCTGCATAACTTGACACAAAAACTCCAAAAACAAAAGAAATTAAAATGCAAAACTCAAAATCCTAATATTTACAACTTACCAGTGGGTTGCCTCCCACTCATCGCTTGTTTTAAGTCATTAGCTTGACTTTGATGGGAGATTAGACTCCCGGTGGTTTCGACAGAGACTGCGAGTGCCTATGCGAAAGTCTCCTCATCCAAGGTGGAGAGTAAGGATTTTCAGCATGAGCTCGTCCAAGGAACGAGAGATTAGGACCAGAGTATTTTTCTGCAGTGATAGCAGTGAAATTAGTAGAATCGAGTTGGGAAGATGCGCACCTTTACTTTGGTGAGGCTCTGATGTTTGGAGCTTTCTGCTTAGAAGCAGTTGCAAGTTCTGAAGATGTCTGAGTGGAATCTTGAGAAACCACTATCTTCTTCTCTCCAGGATCAGAAGCTGGAACCTCTCTAATCTGAGTTTCCTGTTCATCCTCAATGCTAAAGGTTTGACCATCGATCTTTGGCCTTCGCAGCATATCCATCTCAAAGTGTAGAGGCTCATCTTCCAGGTGGAGATCAATCAAAACATGCCTCACATCAATCTTCGCTCCAGCTGTGGCTAAGAAAGGTCTTCCTAGTATTAGAGAATCATCCGGCTCACTATCGTACTTCAGAACCACAAAGTTTGTTGGAACTAGATAGTTTCCAACTCTGACCGGGACATCCTCAAGAACTCCTTCCGGAATCTTTCTTGACCAGAGAGATCCTAGTGTGTGAGAACTCTATCATCCCCAGTCTCTCTGCCACAGAGTATGGCATGAGATTTCCAGCAGCTCCCAAATCACACAAGGAGCGCTTGAAGTTATTCTCAAAAATGGAACAACTCAACACAAATATACCAGGATCTGGTAGCTTCTTGGGGACCTGATTATGCAGCACGTCACTGACTTGCTTAGGAATCACCACTACCCATTCCTTCAGTACCTCATCCATAGGCAGCATCATCTCTAAGTATCTCTGTACACAAGGATGATAGGGTGAAGTGTCAACTCGTGGATCTTCTTTCAACTTCTTATCCATCACTTCCAACTGTTTAGCTTCATCAAGCTCTTGTTGAGACTTCATGGATAACTTAGGGAAAGGTACATGAGGCTCATGATCTGTTTCTTCAGAAATAGCACAAGATGTTGGCAAATCCGGCTCCTTACGCTCTTGATATCGACCGACGTTGAAATGATGTCGGTCGACATTAGCCAATACACCACTGATGTCGACTCCAAAATCGGTCATGCTCGATTTACATTCGTCATGAAAACTCGAAATCCCTGTTGAAAGTGGATGTCGACCAACGTCAAAGTCGAAGTCGACCGACAATGGGATTTCAGTCTCGGGTTTTTCAGCATCTTCAACAAGTTCAGCAGTCTTAATCTCAATATTCTCTCCTTGATTTGATCCATCATCAATCTGAACTGGCCAAGCCTTGATGTGGGTGTCCATGACATTCTTTCCCTTGACTGAGCTTGAAATTTGGTTCACTTGTGTGTCCAACCGCTTCATATGTGTGCTCAGAGACTCATATTTCCCATTAAGATCTTCATACACCGCATCCAGCTTCTTGTTGAATTCCACGGTGACCTTATTCTGACCCTCCAGCAACCGCTCCATCATAGCTTCCATCTTGCTCTCACGAGCACTAGCAGCAGGAGGTGTCTGATATGAAGATGATCCATAAGCCTTTGATAAGAATTACCTTGCTGAAAAGGTTTCTGATAACCAACATTATGACCATATCCAGAAGAGTTTTGGTTGCTTTTGAAAGCACTCTTCTGTCCACCATTAAAGAACTTATTGCCTTGCTGATTTCCAAACATGTTTCCTTGAAATCCAGAGCCACTGATGTAGTTCACATCCTCTTCTTGGCAGCCTTCTTCAGCCTCAAACACTTCAACTTCTTGAGCAAAGTGAATAACCATCTTATTAGTTAACAAGCTATGAACAGTGTCCAGCTTGTTCCTGATATCATTAATCTGCAGATCATCAATCTTCCCACCAGACTCTTTCCTTTTTCTATCAGCAGTCTTGGTGCTGATACTGCACACCAAGTTATCAATCAGCAATCTAGCCTGCTCAGGAGTCCTGGTGTTGAAAATTCCATTGCTGGCAGCATCCAATGCAGACTGGTAATTGAGATCAATTCCTCTGAAGAATATGCCCAGCAACGTTACTTCAGAGAATCCATGATGAGGACAGTCACGTTGTTACATCTTAAACCTCATCCAAGCAGACTTAAGACGCTCTGTAGTACCTTGAGTGAATGTCAGAAGATCCTGTCTGAGCTGATCTAAGCGAGCATCATCATAGAAGTGTCGCAGGAACTCTCTCTTCACAGCATCCCAAGTAGTTAAGTTCCCATGCGGAAGTTGCTTCAGCCAAGCAGCAGCCTCTCCAGCAAAAGAGTATGGGAAAAGCTTCAGATACAAGAAATCATAGTCCACCCCATTGTAATTCATTCCAGTGATGAAGGCTTCAAAATCCTCAATGTGGTCCATGGGTTGCTCATCTGGGAGACCATGGAAGGGGTGCTGTCTCAGCATAGAGTAGTAGACAGTCTTGATCTCAAAGTCATTCCTCTCAAAAGGAGGAGGAACAATTGCTGACCGGTTAGCATAAAACTCATCGGGACGGTTGTAGTCAGCAATAGTCTTCTCAGAAACAACCATCTGCCTCTGACCTTGAGGCGGTTCAGGTTCAGGTTCAGGGATCACTCGCCCCTCAACATCAATTCTTTGCCCCTGATCATTGTAGGAGTTGTTCTGTTGGTCTCTCAGAACTCCTCAGCATCTGGTCTCAAAATCAAACGATTGTTCATCATTCTTGTTCTTTGACCCTTTCTGTTCGTTCTCTCTAGTCTACAAGCTCCTCAAGTCTAAGGTTCAAAAGTTCTTCGCTCTGGTTGCTTCGGGTATGTCGACTTGGCATACACTGATCTCAAAACTCTGTCTCGAGGTCAATGTCGAGCGACACTACGAGGGAAATCGGTCGACACTGAATGCGCCTGTTTAATCCTGCGCAACAAAAACAAGCCAAACAAAAGAAAAATCAGTAACAAAGAAAATAAAAACGACCCAGACTCAACTCTAAAACAAAATCTATCGGCGAACTTAGTCGAGTCCCCGGCAACGGCGCCAAAAACTTGATAGGTGTAAAGTTTTATCCCTATTCTACTGCAAGTGAACAATTATGCTATTGTAGTATTTCAGGGTATCGAATCCACAAGGACTCACGGTCACACGATAGATTATATGCCGTCAAGTTAAGCTAAATCAAATCTTAAGAAAGCAGTAAACAAGAGCAATTAAACTAGTAGGTGAATTCAAATAGAGAAAGGCGTCAGACTTAGGAAGTTCTCGGGAATTATGCTATGTAAGACACTTAACTAACCGGATTCAGATTAAACACAGGTTCAAGAACTAGAAACACAATGCTAAATAATCCAACTCTCGCTGAGATTATTTCTATATCTAGCAACCTAGCGATCCAAATCTCTTTGTGATCCTAGAGTTCTAAACAAGCATTAAGAACAGGTTCTATCGATTCACAATTTCACTAAACCAAATCTCTTTGTATCTAGTCAAATTGCTCACTCTAAGTTTGTTCAGATTATAACTCACACTCTCGCGCTATTGTTAATTATCTCAGATCTAAACCCTAGGTAATCAATCCAGAATTCAGTATTAAGCACAACTTAGGTGATGTACAATAGATGGTGAATCCTAATCAATCAGTTATCAAACAAGCATGAAACCTTTGTGAGAATTCCTAAATCTAACTAGGTTACTACTCAGACATATTAGTAATCAAACAACACATCATGAATAGAAAACCAAAAGACTGAATAGATAAAGTAAAAGGGGTTCGAAATCCTTCTCTCAAGGTTACAAGTAACAAGAATCAGCCCCAACTCAATATCTCTCAATCTCTCAAGCAAGAACAAAGTAAGAACAAGATAAAAGATAGATTGAGTCTGAAAACCTAATTAAACTCTCTAAACACGTTTTGGGGTCTGTTTAGAATTAAGGGAAACTTCTGGGTAATTCTGCAAATCTTCAAAACTTGTCTTTAACTCTCGGGTATTGTTCTGTCGCGCTCAATGTCGACCGACATCCAAGTCAGTGTCGGTCGACACTCAATCGTGGTCGAGACACCGACTTCAGCTCGTTGCACAAATCACCAGAAACGTCCTATAATCCCATCTTTTGCTCCAAACGCAAGCTTACCTGTAGAAGACTCTAAAAACCAGGTTAAAGACTCAATATATACAACTATATCATGTTTGAAAACCTAGAAAAACCATGATATATCAAATGATCAGCTTGTTTTTCTAAAAAACATTTGTGAGTTCGTAGGGTTTACAGGTGGATCAAGAGAAGGTAAATTCCATCCAAGAATGGCCAACACTAACCAGCAATTGGCCATGTCAGAAGCTTCCACGGCTTGGCTAGCTTCTACATGAGATTGTCAAAGACTTCAGTTTAGTAGCTGCACCACTCACGGTCGTGATCAAGAAGGACATGGCATTCAAGTGGGGACAATCTCAGGAGGAGGCGTTTCAGAAGCTTAAAGACTATTTAACTAACGTTCTTGGTTTGACCTTGTCTAACTTTGACAAAAAGTTTGAGATTGAATGTGATGTTTCAAATTTAGGGATTGGAGCCGTGCTTACTAAAGGAGGTCGGCCCGTTTCAGTGAGAAAATCAGTGGAGCTACTCTCAACTATCTCACCTATGAGAAGGAGTTGTATGCATTGGTTAGATCTTTGGAGACGTGGCAGCACTACCTTATGGCCAAGAAATTCATGATCCACACAGATCATGAAACGTTGAGAGATCTCATAGGACAGACGACACTCAAAAGGAGGCATGCTAGATGGTTGGAATTCGTAGAGACTTTCCTGTACATCCTCAAATACAAGAAGGGCAAAGACAACATAGTGGCTGACGCACCGTCCAGGAGATACACTTTGATAAACACCATTGAGGCCAAAGTCTTTGGTTTCGAGCATATTAAGGATAATTATTAAGATGATTTGGATTTTGGTGAGATCTTTCAGGAATGCAGCAAAGGAGCTAAGGGATTGTTCTATGTGCATGAAGGATTCATGTTCAGAGACAAACAGTTGTGCAATCCTCGAGGCTCAATGAGAGAACTTCTGATATGTGAGTCTCATGGAGGATGCTTGATGGGAAACTTTGGTGTGGACAAGACACTGAGTGTTCTTGTTGATCACTTCTTCTGGCCTCATCTGAAACGTGATGTGGAGCGATTCTACTCAAAATGCATCATATGGCTTAGAACCAAGTCCAGGTCACATATCCCTATGGTGTTTATATGCCTTTGCCTATTCCTAACAAACATTGGGTGTATATTTCTATGGACTTTGTGTTAAAATTACCAAAGATCAGGCACAAGGACATCATTTTCGTGTTTGTGGACCGGTTCTCAAAAATGGCACATTTCGTTGCATGTGCCAAGACTAATGATGCCACACAGACCGCATATTTGTTTTTTCAGGGAAGAGGTGAGGTTACATGGGCTACCACGGTCCATTGTATCCGACAGAGACATGAATTTCCTAAGCCATTTGTGGAGGACCCTTTGGAGAAAGCTCGGGACCAAGTATCTCTTTTATACCACGTGCCATCCTCAGACAGATGGTCAAACCACGGTTTTCAACAGAACCTTATCTGCCCTATTAAGGGCCACGGTTTGTAAAAATCTGAGTAGTTGGTTAGATTGTCTTCCGTACATTGAATTTGATTATAACCATGATAACCACTCTGCCACTAAGATGTCACCGTTTGAGATTGCGTATGGATTTAAGCCAGAAACCCCCTTAGACTTGAAGTCATTGCCGCCATTGGATTTTGAAAATCAGGACGGAGCAAACAAGGTAGAGATCATAAAAAACTGCATTGAAAGACTAAGGGAAACCTGGAGAAGAAGACGGCCCAATACAAACGTCAAGCAGACAAAAAGAGGAAGGAGATCATCTTTGAATTAGGGAATTCGGTGTGGTTGTACATGAGACCATAAGGGGTTACGAACCAAAGGAAATCAAAGCTAACACCGAGGAGATAGCCAGTTCCTAGTCCTGGAGAGAATCAACAACAACGCCTACAGACTTGAACTTACAGGTGAGTTAAACATTTCACCAAGCTTTAATGTTACTGATTTATCTTCTTTTTGTGCATATGATGTTGTTCTGAGGTCAAAACCTTCTCAAGAGGGTGGGAATGATGAGGACATCAATGCAGTTTAGCCGGATCAGAAGATCGTGGCCGATCCAAGCCATACGAGCAATGGGAGTGATGTTGATTCATTGCTGAGCCAAGCTGATGCAGAACAGCCAGAGCCAGCCTGTGCAAGCCGCTCTTGGCTATGAAAAATGCACCACGGACGCGATCATGACACATTAATCTCTGAGAAGAATTCAACTGTGACATGGAGACCTTGATCACACACACCAGCATAGGAGGCATGACAGAGTATTTGGACCAGATGGCCCATGACCAGCCTGTGATGAATCAGTTGGCTATGCGAATGGCCGAGAGGAGCCGCAGAGACACCATCGAGCCATCCGATCCAGCCCAATAACTTTTACAACTTGGAGATCATTCTGGAGAAAAAGACATGTGAGACCAAATGCCCATACCAGGCCCATATATTTGGCCCAACCCAACAGCTGAATGTCCCGTGATCAAGACCGACGGCCCATTTGTGATCGTCACCATCCGAGCCGTCGAGCCTTAGACCGTGCAATCTCTTTGGGCCAAGTTTATACTCTTTTTCCATAGTGGGATTTATCCCAATGTTTCACACTAAGATTTTTAATGAGGTAATCCATGGCCCAATCCGTTAGAAAGAGAACACGGCCCATCTTAACTTTTTTTCTATTTTCGTCAATGCTTTTTTGGCCCATGTTTCTTTTACCTCCTTTTTTTTGAAAACTAAGGCAATAAAGCGAGTTGTTATTTCACTTATAAAGAAAAGCATTATTACAAAGAATTTTTCCGACATAAACTTTTCTTAAACCATAGCTCCCACCGGTTTCAACTTCGCGCATAGTGAGGCTTCCCCTTGTTCGTGTGATATTACCTTGTTACTGAGTCCTTACCATCTTCCATCCCTTATGCTGAACAAATAGAGCCCATTGGCCAGTTGCAAAGCTTCCATTGTCCACCTTTTACCCGCGGATCAAAGAGAGAGTGCCCTTCGTCTAGCTCTTTGTTCTTCAGCCAGCTTGTGTTAGCTTCTCTACCTAGAATCTTACATCAAAATTTATTGCTCATGCTTTGTCTTACGCGGTCTGCATGTCATGATCTTTAGGACGGTTTATGATGACTTGAGAGTTCCTGCATTTTCCAAAAACTCTTCATTGTGCTTGTCTTTGTGTTTGCTTGAGGGAAATTAAAAGGCTAAGTCTAGGGATTTGATAGACTTCGAATTGACAACATTCTAACCCATGTTTTGTTTATGTTCTTGAGTTTGTTTTGAGTCTTTTAGTCGTTTCTGAGTCATTTAAGGTCAAAAGATGGTTTAGGATGAAGATTGGAGTATTGGAGGAAAAGGTACTTAATTTGGTGCAAAATGGATTTTTTGGTGGAAGGAAGTCCTTACCGCCCGATCCAGGTGAATGATCGCCCCCTCCCAAAGCAGATCGTCCGATCCCACCAATTCCCATAAGCGGTGAGTTAGGGGATCGATCGATACATGAGGGACCGATCGATCGCAGTTTCCAAATTCAGCAGTGAGATACCAAATCGCGATCCACGAGGGATCGATCGATCCCCAATTCTTCAAGCCAGAGCAACCGCTCCAGCATCCAGACCGTCTGGTCTACTAGAAAATCAGGGGCAAAATCTCATATTGCCCTAATTTCGCCCGAGACTTTATAAAAAGCCTTCAGAGCCCTCAAAGACCACATGCTTGATTATTCTATTATTTTATTTTATACTTTTAAGAGCTAGAGACTTGAGAGAGAGTTTTCATATTGTTTTGTAAGATTCCAAGGGAGAAGACATCATCATCTTCATCTGAGAAGACTTTTGAAACCTATTACTTCTTTCGATATAATTATGCATTTCTCTTTGATTTCATGCATTCATATTGATGTGCCTGAGTAGTAACCTATTTGGGTTAGGGTTTCAAAGGGATCAATGAATCAATGAACTAGGCATAAATAGGGTTTATCTGTTTGATGTATTCATCTAAGTTGTGTGCATTGCTTAGACTTGAATTGATCACTTTAGTCTATGATCTAGGATATTTGGCGTAACGACAGTTGGTTAGATACCTGAATAAACTTAGATTACTAAATTATATGTAACATGCAAAATTTGATGTTATTTTGATTTGTGAATATATCAAACCCAAGCATGAACTAATGCTTGTTTATAACATTAGTGAAAGTTAGGTTGATAGATAAAGTAGACTTTGCAACGACAATTGGTAGACTATACATTCATGTTTCAGTTTTAGATTGTTCTGGATTGTACCCTTAATAATTGATTGGTTCATGATTTTGATTCGTGTGAAATACCCTGACCTAACGCTTTTTCTTATTGAATTTCATACTGATCTTATTATTTTTCATTGCAAAAATTGCATTCATCAATTCTCTGTTTATCATAACTGTATTTCAAGTGGTAAAAACATTACCTCATTCACGGTCATTGTGGGACCCTAAGTACTATAACATGCACAACTGATGTGCACTTTTAGTAGTTTCTAGGTTTTAAAACATGTGTATCAATAGCCCCCCTCTCCTTGTACACACATGAAATACATTTAATATAGTTTTTATTTTATAGTATTTAGAATTTTAGTCTTTAGTTCTAAGGTTTTAGGGTTTAGAAGTTTTAGGGTACTTGAGAGAGACCCTAGATCTCTAACCATATACATAATTCGTTATGGTCAGTCCAGAAGCAAGCTTATGTCCATGATCTGATACTCCATCGCTGAATAGTTCATTTGTTTGGTTTTATAGGGTAGTTATCGAAGAAGAATTATATCGGTTTGATTAGGATTACTTGTAGTGAACTTATTTTTCATTTTAGGGTTATTTCTTTTATGTTTGTTCTTAATGCATGAGACTAGGTCATAACTAGTATCTGATATGATATTAGGGTTGATAAAACCACTAGTGTGCTGAATCGATTGACAAGACCTAGTTTAGGAGTGCAATTGTGTTGCAAGATGCAAGAGCATACTTGTATGGCACAGTGAATGTTGTATGAACTTACTATTAATGCATGATCTTCCTCGCGATCAGCTGTTAGAATTGACTAGTCGAGTTGAAGAGAGTAGACTAAGCAGAATATCATGTTTGAGTTTGTGGAAATATCTATAAACATTAGAAGCAAAGTTAGACTTGTAAGATTCATACCAAACATATGATATACTACCTGGAGACCCAACTCTTTTATTTTTAATTGCATTTTCGTTTAGCTATTCTCTTTTAGTTGCTATTAGATAACTTGCCACCCACTCAAACTCTCACTCTCTTAGCTCTCCTCTAATTTTGCTTGACTTTGCATATATGCATAATTTCTATGTGGATTGATACCTTAAGTACTACAACGCACATATGTACTTGCAAACTCGAGGTTTTATAAATTTAAAACTCGAAGCCCTGAACAAAAAGGGATCATCAGCCATTCGGGCAGATTTCCAACGAATTTTTGAAGTCGGGACTATCTCCTCGGAAATTAAAGTCCGTCGGAAATCCGTATAGTATTTTTACTCCTCCAATGCAGTCACACTCTCTTTGAGTGCTTCGTTAATTCAGACGAGATCATCATTATAATCAGGATAACCGGACATAGATGATACGCTCTCGCTAAAACCAAAATTATTAAAACTTAACAAAATTAAAATGTAAAATTCAAAAAGTTATAAAATTACCTCGAGAACTGAACGGTTGATTTCTTCCCGAGGAAATTATTAAGATGAAGAAGAAAGCGAGAGAGAAACAGAAAGTTTCAAAGATTTCTCTTCATTTACTTAACGTTCAACAATGTACAAATGGTTCCTTATATACATTTACCAAAGAATAGCCTAAACCGGTAATAACCAGAACTAAACCATAATGTAAATTATACATATATATATACACTCCTCAATAGTACCCCTCAAGATGTGTGGAAGATGTTAATCAAGCTCATCTTGGAAGTAAGATGATGAAAGTGTTACCTGAAAATCGCATCTCAAGAACACTATACAACCAGAAGCTAATGTTCCAAGAAACAGAAACCTCTCTTACAATTTGAGCCTCCAACCCGACGATGGAACCCAGAACTAGCGAAGAACACTCGAGAACAAGAGAGAAGGAAGAAGATGAAATTTCTGTTCAACAATATTTTTCCGATTGATTTCTGTGAAGTGCCGATGTTCTCTTTTAATTGATCAATTCAGCTTGATCTGGCCGTACACGTGTCATCATATATCAGCTCCTCTTTTACTGTATCAAATCTCCCTGTTTCAGAAAAACTTGTCCACAAGTTTGTTTTACAAATAACTCCAGCAACAGGTCCACCAGGATCCCAAACTCCGCTCACATAGCTTGATAGAGGCTCAAACACGACACTGCCAAAAGTTCCCCCATGAAAAGAACCGCATGTTCGATGGAGTTGCCTGAAACTAAACTCAGACTTATTTGGTGATCTTTGTTGCCACGGCAGCTCATGAGAGACAAATCTGCTGATAATGTCGAAGGCCAGTGAAGTATATCCAGCTTCTTCTGATCGTCTGTCAACCACATGTTGCTGCTTAAATGCCCAATAGGCTGAGACAAATCTTGAATCAGTCTGGAGATAGTGCAGAACATGTGAAACAGCTAACATATGTGGAGACAAAGTGATCCGAAAATCAGTATCCGTTTGCTGTCCTTTATTACTCATGAAACTGCTGTGCAAAGTTTCTCTATAGCCACCCAAGGGTCCAACAATCGTAGACCTATCGATTTGTTCTTCATGTGGCGTAAGTTGACTCTCTATTTCCTTTCCCTTGTCAGTCTTTGGACTCTCAATCACGGCCCTGTTTTTCTGTCCAGCATGATATTTTTGTCTTCTTTGTTTGTGAAGAAACAAAATGTCAATAAGAACAACCAAACTCCAGACGCTGAAACCATCAAGCATATTCCCATGTAAATGCTCACATTTGAAGCTGTTGGTGAGATATTTGATCCAAATCGACATTGTTGTGTTGAACAATGAACTCCTAGATTTCTTTGCAAATACCTTCTCTATCGCATGATGTATGTGTGCCTTCTTGTAGAGACATTTATTCCACAGAATGGTTCTCAGGAATTCTGCAGCAAACAACAAACTTTGACACTGCTTCTGTTGTTGTCTAGTTCGCAGCCAATAACTCTGCATTTGAATTTGTAGTGAATTCAATCTCTGAATTATTGTTTCCAGCTCCATATACTCTGACAAGCTAGCTGCAAATTTCTGCTGAGTCAATCCCGATTCTCCCAAAAAGTCATTGTTCTGCAGACTTTTCTGTTTCCAGCAAAGCCATACTAAAAAACAGATTCTCCTTTCCACAGTTGGGGAGTCCCTGATCAGAAAACTCTCGCTAATAAAACTCAAATGTACATGGATTGAAATACTCTCAAATAATGGAAAAAGAAGTCTTCCTTGTACCATATGCTGTTGTACTGAAATCAATACTGCATTTCTGTCATGTACACACAGCCTCCCTTGCACCATTGTAGAACTTGTTCTCTCTTCACCAAAACTGAGCTCTATTGCAAAATCAAGAAGGTAGTCTGTTGCAAATGGCTTCCAAATTTCTTTATTCCAAACATCTGTAAAAAGCTTCTTCAAGCCATTCTTTGACAAAATCTGAGACAATGTGATAGTCCTTCCATAGTCAATTCTGCCCATAAGCACAGAAATGAACAGATACTCTCTTCCTGCCAAAATGTTTATTGACAAACTTGAGTGCAGCAACAACTTCCTCATCTTCAGATTATTCATGTTCCTCCCCATATAACTCCCATTGCTGAAGCTATCAACCTTCTCCCCATATAGCTCGTCTTCTACAATGTCAGCTTGGACAATCTGATCTACAACCCCACAAAGGTTCACTTGTAGACTAGCAACATTGAGCCCTCGTTGTTGCCTTAGTTTGTACTTAAATTTCCAAGATTTTGGTATTCTTCTATGCATATTCTTGTGCTTCAATCTGCTTACTACTAGAAGCATTATATCGAACATATGGTATGCACAAAGTAAAGGCAGAATGCTTGTTGAATTTGCAAAATCCCCAGCGAGGTTTTTGACATGTAAAACCTCAATCTGCTTCTGAGATAACTCAGCTCTATCACACACATCACCAACATAGTAATCATCGCAAACAGCAATTGATTCTTTGTGAAACTGAAGGCTTGGTTCCAAATTAGAATTTGGTACCTGAATATGAACCAGTGACTCCAACGCTTCAATCGAATTCAAAATTTTATGTTCACTCAATTCGTTTTGCTTAAGCAAAGCTTCTGTACTGATCAAAGTTGTTTCTCTACCTGATTTCACTTCTTGAATCTCCTCTGTCTCTATATCTGATTCCTCGGTAACCAATACATGTCTTGCCCGAGCTGATTCAGACTCGTCGTTCATAATCTTCTGAATCATCTCATCACAATCGTCGTGGAATGCAGCTTTAAACTCGCGGATCTTATCCCTCAACTCATCCAAACCTGACTTTATGGTATATTGAAACCTCTCCAGAGCCTCTGTGAACAACACAACCGGGTCTGGTGCAGCAACAAGCATTTCCGGAGTTGTTGACGGACCGTCGTGTCGAAGATCCAGTGTTGATTCCTTGTTCTCTAACCCTAATCGTAACCGTATCCCTTCCAATAGACTTCCAAGCTGCACATCGCTTTTCTCCAGCATCATGATTCCAAGATTCCGATGATGATTGACGTCTGATACCTTTGATACATGAAAATCGCATCTCAAGAACAATATACAACCAGAAGCTAATGTTCCAAGAAACAAAACCTCTCTTACTAATTTGAGCCTCCAACCCGACGATGGAACCCATAACTAGCGAAGAACACTCGAGAACAAGAGAGAAGGAAGAAGATGAACTTTCTGTTCAACAATATTTTTCCGATTGATTTCTGTGAAGTGCCGATGTTCTCTTTTAATTGATCAATTCAGCTTGATCTGGCCGTACACGTGTCATCATATATCAGCTCCTCTTTTATTGTATCAGAAAGGTGACCAGAAATAATTGTTTAGTTAGGCAATCAGCTATCTCATCCTCAGTCTTGACATGTGAAAGGCGGAGTAGACCCTTGTCAAGTTTTTCCTGAACCATGTGGCAATCCATCTCAATGTGATTTGTGCGTTCGTGGAAAACAAGATTAAAAGCGATAGAGATGGCAGCAGTACTGTCAGAGTATAAAACAGGCAGTATTTATACGGAAGCCTTTGAGTAAGATTGCAAGCCAAGATAATTCACAAGAAGCAAGAGCCAAAGCTCTATACTCAGCCTCTGCAAAAGATCGAGAGACAGTGGGCTGCTGCCTGGATCTCCAAGAAATGACAGACGATCCCAAGAACATGGTAAAACCATTAGTGGATCTTCTACTATCAACACAAGCAGCCCAATCAGAGTCTGCAAATCCTTTCAAGGAAAGATCAGAATCTGAAAAATAAAACAAACCATGTCCTACTGTCCTTTGATGTACTGAAGCATGATAGGGTCAGGTTTTAATCCTATATCTAACTGCAAGTGCACAATTCAGTAGTTGTAGTATATAGGTATCGAATCCACAGGGACTCTGGTATTCAATAGCTCAAGAACAGGAAATTAACTAGGAAGAAAGCAATGTGATTGAATTAAAAGCAATGCGAGAAAGTAAACAGAAAGCAGAGATTATTGGTTGTGAAAGCAAGTTATTAAGAGCGCTAAGTCTAGGGCGTTCTCAGGAAATCAGACAAGCAGACAGTTCGTTCAGCAAGGATCTAATTAAGCACAGTTCTAGAACTCAAAACACAGATATAGAATTAACCAAATTCCTTTGCGATAATTCTCTAAGTCTAAGTGCAGCAAACCAAAATTTCGTTTGCGAGAACTAACAGATTAAACTAGCATTAATTCCAAGTTTGATATGTTCACAATTATCCTAAACCAAACTTTCGTTTGCGAGAAGTTTAATTGCTCAACCTAATTAGTTCAGATTCCTAAACCACACTTCCGTGTCGTATTTAGCAACCTAAGATCTAGATTCTAATTGATCAGGTTAGAACTAGCTTTAAGCACAATTAGATTGAAGAACAGATATAGTTGTGAATCCTTAACTGAATTAAACAAGTCTAGCAAGCCATGAAATCCTATGTGAGAAACCCTAAACCTAACAAGGAATCTACTCAGACATAGATAATGAAAACATAATCATATGAAGAATAAATTGCATAAAAGATAAAGAATTAAAGGGGTTCGAAATCTTCTCCAAATACAGATGAAGTAAAGGTTCAGATCAGCCCCAAAAGCTCTAAAAATCCTCTGCTCTTAATTATGAATGCGTATCTAATTAAAACACCAAAAACTTAATTATATAGGTCTAATCTCGGCCAGGGGCTTCTTTGTAAATATCAGGAACTTCTGGATCAGAGTGCAATATCTTGACTCTTCATAAACCGCCGAGTTTCGGCCCATCTCGCTGGTGCAACGATCGGTGCATGTGTGCAACGATCGACGCATTACTCTGTTTCGGACAGTGAACTCTATCTCTCGGCCAAACACTCCAAAAATCTCCAAAATACTCCAATATCCTCAATTCAGCTCCAAACCTGATTATACCTGTAAAAGACTCTAAAAGAACACAAAAAGACACTAAAACACACTTATATCATGGTCTAAAACTAGTAAAAACCATGATATATCAACTCCCCCACACATAGCCTTTGCTTGCCCTCAAGCAAAACAGAGAACTAAAGCTTGGTGAAGAGGTTTGAAAACTCTTCAGAAACTCATTTCATCCTAGAAGCTACAATACTCAAATTCCCCTTAGTAAACCACTGAAAGAATCAATCACAGGATATCAAGACCAACATGTACTTCCCCCACACTTAGCAACTGTCCTAAGTAAACTCCACAATCACATTCAAGCATTCAAATTCTCCCTACTGACTTCTGCAAGTATTTAAGTGCGGTCTCACCTAAGGAGTATCGATCAAAGGGCACATGGATTCTTACCTTATCAGCTCTAGACCACCATACTATCTTTCTCTAGTCCCTTTCTTCTCTTTTTCCCTTCTTTAACAACTGATTTTTCCCACATTGGGTATCATTTTTTTTTTATCAGTGTTCTTCCCGTTATGGGGTGTACTTTGGACACATTCCATGGATAGCACAGGAGATAATAGGGGTCTCTACCACTCCTGTGACCACTTCGGAGTTACTAACTCATCCTCAGTTTATTATCTTTTTTTTTTTTACTTTATAGAAGGGGAGAAGGGAACTAAATAGGATAGGTTGACAGGCTGTGTCAGAACTAACAAGGGAATCCGACACAAAGTATACCAAGCCCTTAGGTGAGAAATCTAAGTCAGTATTAAATTGAAGTCAGTAAAAGGATCCTCTGATACCTGAAGTGATGTGGGTGTTCCCAGTAGGTTGATCTGTGTCTGGGTTTTCTAATAGTCAGAGATAGATCCTGCAACTTCATCCCAATGGTTACTTAAGTTCCTGCAAGTCTTGTAAATCTTCTCAGAAAATCATAGTTTCTTACTTAAACAATTTTGACTCGATAAAACAATTTTTTTTGAAAAATGGACTGACTCTTAAGAAAACAGAAAGATAAACGTCAGTAGCACCTCCCCCACACTTAAGACACACTGTCCCCAGTAGTGTCAAGCGAAGGATCGGTAAAAAGAAAATAAAAATTGTTAAAGTTCTGTTGAGTTCTGTCGGGTTTACCTCTGTCGCTCAGGCATCGATCGTTGCACTAAGTGCATCGACCGTTACTTGACGATTTTCGTGTATGGTCGATCGTTGCTCAGGACCGCAGCGATCGCTGCAATGCGATTCCGATCGTGTTGTGACGATCGACACAGAAGTGCGTCGATCGACGCACTGCGAATTTGTCCGAGACCTGCAATCATAAACTCACCAGAAACCAAAAACAAACGTAAAATCCTAACAAAAACACCAAAAATTAAGTAGAAAAACACCAGTACCTAATGGTGGGTTGCCTCCCACCCAGCGCTTGTTTAAGGTCAATAGCTTGACCGGACGGACAAGATTTTTCAGGCACCAGGAGATCCTGACAGAGACTTTTTCTGTCTCTGTCCAAGTCTCCTCATCCAAGGTGGCGAGTAGGCTGTTGCAGAATGCTCATGTCCAAGAAAAGATGGAGTAAAATGTGCTCCAGGATCTATAATCACAGTGTTATCAGGCCGCTCATCATCTGCATTCCTTATGGTGAATGTCTGCCCATCTATCAGTGGTCTACGCAGCTTATCCATCTCATAACGAAGCGGCTCATCTCCCAGATGGAGGTCTATCAGGTTGTTCCTAACATCAATTACCGCTCCTGCTGTAGCCAAAAATGGTCTTCCAAGCAGCAATGCTTCATCCGGATCACAGTCATATTTCAGCACTAGGAAGTCTGTTGGAACTAAATAGTTTCCAACTCTCACCGGGATGTCCATCAGGAGTCCTTCAGGAACTCGTATGGACTGATCAGCTAGGACAAGAGAGGTCCTAGTAGGAGTAAAATCTAGCATACCCAGCTTCTCTGCCACAGAGTATGGCATCAAACTTCCAGCAGCTCCTAAGTCACACAGAGAACGCCTGAAACTATCCTCAAAGATAGAACAATCAAGCACAAAGACTCCAGGATCAGGCAGCTTCTTCGGGATCTTGGTCAACAGAACATCACTAATATGCTGAGGAACTATAATCACCCAGTCTCTCAGCTCTTCATCTAGAGGCAGCATCTTGTTCAAATACCTCTGCACACATGGATGATAAGGTGGATCATCAGAAGATGGAATTTCTTCCAATTCTTCACCAATCTCCTCTAGCTTCTTAAGCTCTTCAATTTTCTGCTTAATCACTTCAGACACTGAGGAGTGTTGTCTAACAATCTGCGCATAAATCTCCTGTTGAGAGATCTCAGAGACTCCAGAGAATAAGCCATCAAGCTCTAAATCTGCATCAATACCATCATCACTCAGCGAATCTGTCTATTCACGACGTGCATCGATCGACACTAAGTGTGTGTCGATCGTTGCAATGCTGCAATTTCCACCCGAGAGTTTTTCACCAAAATCCGGGATTTCTTCTTCCTTCACCAATTCAGCTGTACTTAGCTCAAATTTTTCACCTAGGTGAGATCCATCATTAACGTACACAGACCAGGCCTTAATATGAGTGTCTGCTAGTCCTTTTCCCTTTATTGAGCTGGAAATCTGGTTCACCTGAGTATCCAACTGCTTCATGTTAGTGTTCAGGGACTCAAACTTCCCATTGAGGTCTTCATAGACAGCATCCAACTTCTTGTTGCAGTCCACAAAAATCTTGGTCTGACTCTCCATTAGTTGTTCCATCATAGCTTCCATTCTACTCTCATGAGCTGTAGGTGCAGGAGGAGTCTAATAAGATGAAGATCCATAGGTTCTCTGAGTACCTTGTCCAAAGGTCTTCTGAAAACCACTAGTCTGTCCAGAATTAGATGAGTTGCTGTTGAAAGCACTTTTCTGTCCTCCATTGAAGAATCTGTTTCCCTGTTGATTACCAAATCTATTACCTTGGAATCCAGAACCTCCTATGTAATTCACATCTTCCTCCTGAGTGTCCTCCTCAGTTTGAATTACCTCTACATCTTGGGCAAAGTGGACAGCTTTCTTACCTGCTAGGAGATTGCAAACTGTGTCCAGCCTAGATCTAATATCAGCTATATCATTCTCTACACTTCCACCAGATTTCTTCCTCCTCTCATCCATAGTTTTGCAACTGTTGCTGCCTATTAGATTCTCAATCAACTGCTTAGCCTGTGTAGGAGTCCTGGTGTTGAAGTTAGCATTACTGGAATTATCCAGTGCAGACTGATATGGAAGATCTATGCCTCTGAAGAAGATACCAATCAACTGAACCTCAGTGAATCCATGGTGTGGGCAGTCACGCTGATACTGCTTAAATCTCATCCAGGCAGTCTTTAAAGGCTCCACAGCTCCTTGGGAAAAGGTGAGTATGTCCTGTCTGGACTGGTCTGAGCGCGCATCATCATAGAAGTGACGCATGAACTCACTCTTCAAGGCTGCCCAAGTAGTATACTGAGCAGGTGCCAGCTGCTTTAGCCATGCACTAGCGTCTCCAGCAAGACTGTGCGGAAAGAGCTTAAGGAACAGATAGTCCGGGCAGACTCCATCATACTTCATGCCAGTGACTATGTCCTCAAACGAATCAATGTGATCCATAGGCTGCTCCGTTGGGTACCCATGAAATGCATTCTGTCTCATCAGCGAGTAGTAGATGGTTTTGATCTCAAAATCATTTCTCTCAAAAGCAGGGAGCAGTAAAGCTGACCGGTTTGCATGATACTCATCCGGTCTGTTGTAGTCAGCTAAAGTCCTCTCACGTACAACCATCTCTCTACCTTGGGCCTGTCCTTGACCCTGGTTCTGCTCCTGTTGCTGTTGCTCAGGAGGATCAGGGATGACATTCCCTTCAGCATCAACCCTTTGAAAAGCAGCATTGTATGGGTTATTATCTCGGTCCCTCAGAGTACCTTGAGCATCGCGTTCTAAAATCAAACGTTCTCGCACCATCCTTTCTCTTCTTTCTCTTCTGTTGGTTCTCTCTAGACGTCCAAGTTCTTCAAGTCCGAGATTAACTAAGCTCGAGTTCAGATTACTTCTAGTTTTCTGCGTCTGCATAAACTGTCTGTAATCGTCCAGCAACGATCGATGCTATCAGTTCAACGATCGGTTCAATCTCAGAATCGCCTAGTGACGATCGGTGCAAGGGTGCAACGATCGACGCAGTGCGAAATTTGTACCTGCGACAGAGAGAAAAACAGACAAAAATCAGTAACTAAAAAAAACAAAAACAAAAACGAAAAGAAAACGAAAAAATCCTAGTAAAACCCTAGGTTCTAAGCTATCGAAGACTCTAAGAGTCCCCGGCAACGGCGCCAAAAACTTGATAGGGTCAGGTTTTAATCCTATATCTAACTGCAAGTGCACAGTTCAGTAGTTGTAGTATATAGGTATCGAATCCACAGGGACTCTGGTATTCAATAGCTCAAGAACATGAAATTAACTAGGAAGAAAGCAATGTGATTGAATTAAAAGCAATGCGAGAAAGTAAACAGAAAGCAGAGATTATTGGTTGTGAAAGCAAGTTATTAAGAGCGCTAAGTCTAGGGCGTTCTCAGGAAATCAGACAAGCAGACAGTTCGTTCAGCAAGGATCTAATTAAGCACAGTTCTAGAACTCAAAACACAGATATAGAATTAACCAAATTCCTTTGCGATAATTCTCTAAGTCTAAGTGCAGCAAACCAAAATTTCGTTTGCGAGAACTAACAGATTAAACTAGCATTAATTCCAAGTTTGATATGTTCACAATTATCCTAAACCAAACTTTCGTTTGCGAGAAGTTTAATTGCTCAACCTAATTAGTTCAGATTCCTAAACCACACTTCCGTGTCGTATTTAGCAACCTAAGATCTAGATTCTAATTGATCAGGTTAGAACTAGCTTTAAGCACAATTAGATTGAAGAACAGATATAGTTGTGAATCCTTAACTGAATTAAACAAGTCTAGCAAGCCATGAAATCCTATGTGAGAAACCCTAAACCTAACAAGGAATCTACTCAGACATAGATAATGAAAACATAATCATATGAAGAATAAATTGCATAAAAGATAAAGAATTAAAGGGGTTCGAAATCTTCTCCAAATACAGATGAAGTAAAGGTTCAGATCAGCCCCAAAAGCTCTAAAAATCCTCTGCTCTTAATTATGAATGCGTATCTAATGAAAACACCAAAAACTTAATTATATAGGTCTAATCTCGGCCAGGGGCTTCTTTGTAAATATCAGGAACTTCTGGATCAGAGTGCAATATCTTGACTCTTCATAAACCGCCGAGTTTCGGCCCATCTCGCTGGTGCAACGATCGGTGCATGTGTGCAACGATCGACGCATTACTCTGTTTCGGACAGTGAACTCTATCTCTCGGCCAAACACTCCAAAAATCTCCAAAATACTCCAATATCCTCAATTCAGCTCCAAACCTGATTATACCTGTAAAAGACTCTAAAAGAACACAAAAAGACACTTAAACACACTTATATCATGGTCTAAAACTAGTAAAAACCATGATATATCAACTCCCCCACACTTAGCCTTTTCTTGCCCTCAAGCAAAACAGAGAACTAAAGCTTGGTGAAGAGGTTTGAAAACTCTTCAGAAACTCATTTCATCCTAGAAGCTACAATACTCAGATTCCCCTTAGTAAACCACTGAAAGAATCAATCATAGGATATCAAGACCAACATGTACTTCCCCCACACTTAGCAACTGTCCTAAGTAAACTCCACAATCACATTCAAGCATTCAAATTCTCCCTACTGACTTCTGCAAGTATTTAAGTGCGGTCTCACCTAAGGAGTATCGATCAAAGGGCACATGGATTCTTACCTTATCAGCTCTAGACCACCATACTATCTTTCTCTAGTCCCTTTCTTCTCTTTTTCCCTTCTTTAACAACTGATTTTCCCACATTGGGTATCATTTTATTTTTTTTATCAGTGTTCTTCCCGTTATGGGGTGTACTTTGGACACATTCCATGGATAGCACATGAGATAATAGGGGTCTCTACCACTCCTGTGACCACTTCGGAGTTACTAACTCATCCTCAGTTTATTATCTTTTTTTTTTTACTTTATAGAAGAGGAGAAGGGAACTAAATAGGATAGGTTGACAGGCTGTGTCAGAACTAACAAGGGAATCCGACACAAAGTATACCAAGCCCTTAGGTGAGAAATCTAAGTCAGTAAAAGGATCCTCTGATACCTGAAGTGATGTGGGTGTTCCCAGTAGGTTGATCTGTGTCTGGGTTTTCTAATAGTCAGAGATAGATCCTGCAACTTCATCCCAATGGTTACTTAAGTTCCTGCAAGTCTTGTAAATCTTCTCAGAAAATCATAGTTTCTTACTTAAACAATTTTGACTCGATAAAACAAAAAATTTTGAAAAATGGACTGACTCTTAAGAAAACAGAAAGATAAACGTCAGTAGCACCTCCCCCACACTTAAGACACACTGTCCCCAATAGTGTCAAGCGAAGGATCGGTAAAAAGAAAATAAAAATTGTTAAAGTTCTGTTGAGTTCTGTCGGGTTTACCTCTGTCGCTCAGGCATCGATCGTTGCACTAAGTGTTGGGAATGTCCTGAAATCTATTTGTACTTACTCTGAGAGAAAGTCGTGTTGTCGAGATGAGACAATCATATGACACTGGGTAGTCATAATGCTTTGCTAGAAGCCACTTATGATCAATGAGTTGAGAACTCATTGCTAGTGTTATATGATCCTACAGGGTCACACACCTAAGCAAACTGGACATTGCATGAGAGGATGATCATTAATGTAATGATCGGGTGAATGCATATTTGATATGCATTCAATATCGACATTTCTGGGCGATGTCGATCGATGCACTAAGAGTATCGGTCGACATAGATTGGCCGTGTCGATCGACACATAGAGTGTGTCGGTCGACACAACTCACGGATTAGCAGATTAATTCGTTTTAATCATTAGTTAATCCCGTGGCGGTTTAAGTCGACATATATAAGATATATGGTCGACCTAAACTCGTTCCTAACCTAATTCACAGCCACCAGAAACAGAAAAGAAACCTCTCTGAGATTAGATCTCAAAAGGCACTAGCATCCCTTCCTGTTCAGCTTGTGTGCGTGTGGATACCAGTAGAGGCGCAGCATTTGAGGCGCTATAGATCTCGATTATCTGCAAATAACTTCCGCTGCTAATCACCAGGTAATCTCCAGATCTGATAGATTCAATTACATGAACCTGTAGATCCTAGGCTCGGAATTCAGACTAGGGTTGCTAATCCTGATTAGAACTGCTAGAAATTCCTTCAGTGGTATCAGAGCTTTAGGGTTCCATTGAATCTGTGGCATGTTGATTAGATTAGTTGAATCTGAATCTCTGTATAGTTGATACAAGCATGCTGAAATTCGTTTTTGATTAAAATCTAGTTTTAGGGTTTTAACTTGAAAAACGATTAGGGATTATCACCCTGTGTCGATCGACACCAAGCGGGTATCGGTCGACACAGAAGGATAACCCGAATAAATCTTTTCGCCTAGTGTCGATCGACACAAGAGTTGTATCGGTCGACACAAACCTCGCGAGATTGATGAACCGGTTCAATTGGATTGGACCGGTTATCGAGCTTGGTTAAATGGTTTGAATTGCGATTGTTTTGATTAGGTTGGTATCGACCGATGCTAGTGTAGCATCGATCGACACCGACTGGTATTCGAAACCGGATCAATTGGATTGATCGGTTATCGCGGATTGCTTTTGGTTATTCTGTATCGATCGACACTATAGTAGTGTCGGTCGACATCAGATTCGATGATTGGGTTTTGGAACCTGCAATCACAGAACCAAAGCATGATAAATCAATTAATTATAAGAACTAAAACATAATAAAACTGAACGTTTTAATGATTCCGTTCCTCAATCAAATATCAAGTGATACTTGATGTCTTTCCAATCTTGTCTGCTGTCAAGACTCGTTTCATTGAGTGATAGGCTTGCAGTGCAAGGTGTCCACAATTACATGAGTAAGGCAGGAAGTAATCGTGTTGATGGGCTTGCAGTGCAAGGCGTCAACAATTACATGACTGAAAAGATTGGTTTTCTTGACTGGGCCATCAAAATCGTTTTGGGCTCAGAGACATCAGGTGGATTTGACATATGTCAGTCCACAACCGAGAGTTGTATTGGATACAACTAGCAAGGTTGTTGCTTACCTAGATAGCTGAATTTGGGTGACAGCCAGTGGCTCACTCAAGTTTAGTGAAGTATGGGTCTTGGATCATTATATTCATCTGAGGAAACATTGTTTGAATATAATGCGAGTTTTCTTAAAAGTTAAGACTTCTCATTTCTTGAACATCATAACTAAACCTTTTCTTTTCTGTTTCTTAGCTATGACTACTACTCATAACAATTCTTTCTCCCTGCGATCCGTCCTTGAGAAGGACAAGTTAAATGGATCGAATTTTCTCGAATGGTATCGGAACTTGAGAATTGTTCTCAAGCAGGAGAAGCGGGACTATGTCCTTGAAAATGTTCTCCCTGAAAAACCGAGATCCAATGCTGCACATGCAGAAAGGAGTGCTTGGGACAAGCATTCCAATGATGTGGTCGATGTGAATTGTCTCATGTTGGCTACCATGAACTCGGACTTGCAGAAGAAATACGAGAACGTGGAGTCGCCAGTGGAGATGATTACTAGCCTGAAAAGCATGTTTCAGGAGCAAGCACGAACTGAGAGATACCAGACGGTTAAATCTCTCATTGAATGCAAGCTACCAAAGGACAGTCCGGTCAGTCCTCATGTCATTAAGATGATGGGTTATATTGATAACCTGGGGAGACTGGATTGTCCCATTAGCCAAGAGTTGGCTACTGACATCATCCTGCAGTCACTGCCGTCAAGTTATGATCAGTTTGTTATGAACTATAACATGAACAACTTGACGAAGACGTTGACTGAACTGCATGGCATGCTCAAGACAGCTGAGCCTAATATCAGGAAGGGCACTCCTAATGTACTTATGGTACAAGGGGGTAAGAAGTTTAAGAAACTAGGCAAAGGCAAGGGAAAGGGCAAGGCAGTCCCGGTTGAGAACCAGGACACGCCTGCGCCAGCCCCGAAGCCCAAGCCGGGCCCATCTGAGACTGATAAGTGCCATTACTGTAAAGAGCCTGGGCATTGGAAGAGAAATTGCAACAAATTCTTGGAAGAGAAGAAGAAGAAGAAGAAGACTTTCGAGACTTCATCTTCAGGTATTTATGTTATAGAAGTAAATGTTACTACTTCTGGTTCTACTTCTTGGGTATTGGATACCGGCTGTGGTGCTCATATTTGTACAAATATGCAGGGCCTAAGCAACAGTAGGACGTTGGAAAGGGGACAAGTGGACCTGCGTGTGGGGAATGGAGCAAGAGTTGCTGCATTAGCCGTAGGAACATTTAACTTGTCTTTACCTTCTGGTTTGGTTTTAGAACTTCATAATTGCTACTATGTACCTGCTATAAGTAGAAATATTATTTCTATTCCTGTTTTGGATTTGGAAGGATATCAGTTTTCAATTAAGAATAAATGTTGTTCTTTTGATTACAATGATATGTATTATGGTAGCAGCCCATTAGAGAATGGGCTTTATGTTCTAAACCAAAGCACAAAAATCTATAACATTAACACCAAGAGATTCAAATCAAATGACATGAATCAGACTTTTCTATGGCATTGTCGTTTGGGCCACATAAACGAGAAACGGATTCAAAAGCTCCATAGTGATGGGCTTTTGGGCTCATTTGATTATGAATCATGTGAGAAATGTGAATCTTGTTTACTAGGCAAAATGGCAAAGGCGCCTTTCAACAAACAAAAATGAAAGGGCCAGTGATCTATTGGGCCTTATACATACAGATGTATGCGGCCCAATGATCACAAGTGCCAGAGGAAATTTTCGATACTTCATTACCTTCACTGATGATTTCAGCAGGTATGGCTATGTCTATTTAATGAGACACAAGTCGGAATCTTTCGAAAAGTTCAAAGAGTTCCAAAATGAAGTACATAATCAACTTGGTAAAAGTATTAAGGCTCTTCGATCAGATCGTGGAGGAGAATACTTAAGCCAAGAATTCAGTGATCATTTGAGAGATTGTGGAATTGTTTCACAACTCACTCCTCCTGGAACACCACAATGGAATGGGTGTCCGAGAGGAGGAATCGAACTCTATTAGATATGGTTCGATCAATGATGAGTCTCTCAACTCTTCCATTATCCTTTTGGGGATACGCTCTAGAAACGTCTGCGTTTACACTTAATAGGGTTCCGTCAAAATCAGTTGCAAAGACACCACATGAGATGTGGACTGGAAATGTTCCAAATGTGTCTTTCCTAAAGATTTGGGGTTGTGAAGCTTATGTTAAGCGATTAATTACAGATAAGCTCGAACCCAAATCTGATAAGTGCTACTTCGTTGGTTATCCTAAGGAAACCAAGGCATACTACTTTTACAACCAATCCGAGAACAAAGTGTTTGTTGCTCGGAACTGCGTTTTTCTTGAGAGAGAGTTTCTTTCCAAGAGAAACAGTGGGAGTAAAGTACAACTCGAAGAAGTTCGAGAACCGCAGGAAAATGTTCAACCCGTAGAGGAAGAGCAACAGTTGGATCTACAAAGAGTTGTAGACCCAACGCCTGTGGAGCCAGAAATTCGTAGATCCGAAAGGATCCGTCACGAACCCGAGAGATATGGATTTCTCGTAACCAATTGTCATGATTTATTGATCATTGACAGTGACGAGCCCGCGAATTACGAAGAAGCGTTGATGAGCCCTGACTCCAAAAAGTGGCTGAAAGCCGCTGAATCCGAAATGGGATCCATGTCACAGAACCAAGTATGGACTTTGGTTGATTTACCCGATGGTGCAAGACCCATTGAGTGTAAATGGATTTTCAAGAAGAAAATTGATGTGGATGGAAATATTCAGATATATAAAGCAAGGCTGGTGGTAAAAGGTTTCAAACAAATTCATGGTATAGACTATGAAGAAACCTATTCACCTGTAGCCATGCTTAAATCCATTCGGATTCTCCTAGCAACAGCTGCTCATTATGATTATGAGATCTGGCAAATGGACGTGAAAACAGCTTTCCTTATTGGAATTCTGGAAGAGGATGTGTACATGACACAGCCCGAAGGTTTCATCGATCCTAATGCTGCTAGGAAAGTATGCAAGCTTCATCGATCCATTTATGGATTGAGGCAAGCATCTCGGAGTTGGAATCTTCGTTTTGATGAAGCAGTCAAAGAGTTTGATTTCATCAGAAGCGAAGAAGAACCATGTGTTTACAAGAAGACTAGTGGGAGCGCTGTTGCATTTCTCGTGTTGTATGTAGATGACATACTTCTTCTCGGAAATGACGTTCCGTTGTTACAGTCTGTTAAGACTTGGCTCGGAAGTTGTTTTTCAATGAAAGACATGGGTGAAGCCGCGTATATTCTTGGAATAAGAATCTATAGAGATAGATTAAACAAGTTAATTGGATTGTGTCAAGACACTTATATCGATAAGGTCTTACACAGGTTCAGAATGCAAGATTCCAAGAAGGGCTTCATACCGATGTCTTATGGCATAAGTCTCAGCAAGAAGCAGTGTCCTGAGACACCTGCTGAGCGAGAGCGCATGAGTCGGATTCCCTATGCCTCGGCGTTGGGATCCATCATGTATGCCATGCTCTGTACTCGTCCAGATGTTGCTTGTGCTTTAAGCATGACGAGTAGATACCAATCGGATCCAGGTGAAAGTCAGGACAGCAGTCAAGAATATTCTGAAGTATTTGAGAAATACTAAAGATAAATTCTTGGTGTATGGAGGAAGTAATGAGCTGGTAGTAAGTGGTTACACAGACGCAAGTTTTCAGACAGACCAAGATGATTTCCGATCGCAATCTGGTTACATCTTCTGCCTGAATGGCGGTGCAGTAAGCTGGAAGAGTTCCAAGCAGGACACTGTAGCAGACTCCACAACTGAAGCTGAGTACCTCGCTGCTTCTGAAGCGGCAAAGGAGGCTGTTTGGATCAAGAAGTTCATCACTGAACTTGGTGTGATTCCTAGCATTTCTGAGCCAGTGGCTTTGTATTGTGACAACAATGGAGCCATTGCGCAAGCAAAGGAACCTAGATCACACCAGAAGTCCAAACACATAGAAAGGCGATATCACCTTATCCGTGATATTGTGAATAGAGGAGATGTGAAGATCAGCAGAGTCCCTACGGATGAGAATGTTGCTGATCCGCTGACCAAGCTGTCATCTCTTGACATTCGGTTCTGTATTCTGACTTTTTATCTTTTCTTGCATTTTTCTTTTTCTTTTCTTTTGATACTATGTTTGGATGGTTCTGCTTGATCAGATACATTTGTTGCTTCGGTTTTACTCTGTTTTTTTTAGTGTTTTCAGCTTGCAGGTCTCAAAATTGACATAACCCGACGGACTAACCTGCTAACTTGCTGACTGATCCGATGTACGCAGTGCGTCGATCGACACACCATTGTGTCGATCGTCACAATACGACAGAAATCGCATTGCAGCGATCGTTGCGGTCCTGAGCAACGATCGACCCACAACGAAAAATCACACAGCAACGGTCGATGCACTTAGTGCAACGATCGATGCCTGATTGCGACAGAGGTAAAACCCGAGAGAACTTAACCAATCCATAAACAAATTTTATTTTTCTTTTTGCCAATCCTTCGCTTGACACTACTGGGGACAGTGTGTCTTAAGTGTGGGAGAGGTTCTACTAACTTCTTTCTTTTGTTTTCTTAGAGTCATTTAAAAAATTTCAAATTTTTTGTTTTATTGAGTCAAAATTTGTTTAAGTAAGAAACAATGATTTTTTGAGAAGATTAGTAGCACTTGCAGGAACTTAAGAAACCATTGGGATGAAGCTGCAGATTATCTCTGACTATTAGAAAACCCAGACATGGATCAACCTACTAAGGACACCCACATCGCTTCAGGTATCAGAGGATCCTTTTACTGACTTCACCTTAATACTGACTTAGATTTTCTCACCTAAGGGCTTGGTATACTTTGTGTCGGATTCCCTTGTTAGTTCTGACACAGCCTATAAACCTGTCCTATTTAGTTCCCTTCTCCCCTTCCATAAAAAAAAAAAGATAATAAACTGAGGATGAGTTAGTAACTCCGAAGTGGTCATGGGAATGGTAGCTAAAACTCTCATATCCTGTGCATCCATGGAATGTGTCAGAATGATACCCTTAACGGGAAGAGCACTGATAAAAAAAATAAAATGATACCCAAAGGGGAAAAATCAGAATGCTAAGGAAGGGAAAAGAGAAGAAAGGGACTAGAGAAAGATAGTATGGTGGTCTAGAGCTGATAAGGTAAGATTCCATGTGCCTTTGATTGATACTCCTTAGGTGAGACCGCACTTAAATACTTGCAGAAGTCAGTAGGGAGAATTTGAATGCTTGAATGTGATTGTGGAGTTTACTTAGGACAGTTGTTAAGTGTGGGGGAAGTATATGTTGGTCTTGATGTCTGCAGGTTGATTCTTTCATGTGGATTACTAAGGGGAATCTGAGTGTTACTGCTTCTAGGATGAAAAGAGTTTCTGAAGAGTTTTCAAACCTCTTCACTGCATTTTAGTTCTCTGTTTTTGCTTGAGGGCAAGCAAAGGCTAAGTGTGGGGGAGTTGATATATCATGGTTTTTACCGGTTTTATGCCATGATATAAGTGTGTTTTTAGTGTCTTTTGTGTTATTTTAGAGTCTTTTACAGGTTTAATCAGGTTTGGAGCTAATGTGGAGATTTTGGAGTATTTTGGGAGTTTTGGAGCATTTTGGCCGAGAGTTTATAGGTCATCAAGTATGTGACTTGATCATGAAACCCTATAAGCAATAAATGACATAAATTATAATGGTCCCTGGTCGAGGTTGTTAACGTGGGACATTAACAACCACGTGAGACTAGTATGTGAGGTGACTGATGACCATGTTTCATGGAGTCATTAATAAGTGTATTAAAGTCATTCACATAGATATGTGTTAGAGAACACATGATCGGACTTGACCCGTTAATGAGAACTCTACAAGATGTTATATGAGTGTCATAAGAGTTTCTCATTACGACTAAAGAGTATAGTCCTTAGACCTGAGTTCATCATGTCCTCTCTTATATGGATTGGTTCGTCTTGACTTTGTCAAACGTCAGCCGTAACTGGTGATCATAAAGACACTGATTAGGCGTATCATGAAGTATAAAAGAGACATGGATGGAACAAGATGGGATTTGTACCTCCTATATAACAGGAGTTAAATATCTCTGGGCCTATCGAAGATTTGATACTGGAAATGCGTGGCCGCGCTCAAACGAACTGATTGTCAGTTGTTTGTTTTTCATCAGTATAAATCGGGATTCGATAAACGTGATCTAGCTTAATAAGGATGACACAGTTCTTGCCTTACGCTAGATTGAGATATGGATACAAAGGGATTTAAAAGGAATAGACGATTCCAGTACAAGTGGGAGATTGTTGGGAATGTCCTGAAATCTATTTGTACTTACTCTGAGAGAAAGTCGTGTTGTCGAGATGAGACAATCATATGACACTGGGTAGTCATAATGCTTTGCTAGAAGCCACTTATGATCAATGAGTTGAGAACTCATTGCTAGTGTTATATGATCCTACAGGGTCACACACCTAAGCAAACTGGACATTCCATGAGAGGATGATCATTAATGTAATGATCGGGTGAATGCATATTTGATATGCATTCAATATCGACATTTCTGGGCGATGTCGATCGATGCACTAAGAGTATCGGTCGACATAGATTGGCCGTGTCGATCGACACATAGAGTGTGTCGGTCAACACAACTCGCGGATTAGCAGATTAATTCGGTTTAATCATTAGTTAATCCCGTGGCGGTTTAAGTCGACATATATAAGATATATGGTCGACCTAAACTCGTTCCTAACCTAATTCACAGCCACCAGAAACAGAAAAGAAACCTCTCTGAGATTAGATCTCAAAAGGCACTAGCATCCCTTCCTGTTCAGCTTGTGTGCGTGTGGATACCAGTAGAGGCGCAGCATTTGAGGCGCTATAGATCTCGATTATCTGCAAATAACTTCCGCTGCTAATCACCAGGTAATCTCCAGATCTGATAGATTCAATTACATGAACCTGTAGATCCTAGGCTCGGAATTCAGACTAGGGTTGCTAATCCTGATTAGAACTGCTAGAAATTCCTTCACTAAGTGCATCGACCGTTACTTGACGATTTTCGTGTATGGTCGATCGTTGCCCAGGACCGCAGCGATCGCTGCAATGCGATTCCGATCGTGTTGTGACGATCGACACAGAAGTGCGTCGATCGACGCACTGCGAATTTGTCCGAGACCTGCAATCATAAACTCACCAGAAACCAAAAACAAACGTAAAATCCTAACAAAAACACCAAAAATAAAGTAGAAAACACCAGTACCTAATGGTGGGTTGCCTCCCACTAGCGAGAGGGGCCGTACGCGGCGGTTTAACAAAGTTATGAAGATTTGCAGAGAAGCCCAGAATAGTTCCAGTAATTACACAGAAGCCCCAGCCGAGATTATGCCTATATATTTAGAGTTTTGGCTTTTATTTTAGATACGCTTTCATACTTAGAGCTAAGAGATTTTTAGAGCTTTTGGGGCTGATCTAATCCTGTACTTCATCTATTTTGGAGAAGATTTCGAACCCCTTTATCTATTTATTTTCTTATATGCAATCTATTAATTCTATATTTTCTGTTTCATTAATCATGTCTGAGTAGATTCATAGTTAAGTTTAGGGTTTCTCATTAAGGATTTTATGACTTGCTAGACTTGTTTAATTCAGTTAAGGATTCACATGTTTAAAATGTTCTTCAAACTAAATTGTGCTTAATGCTAGTTCTAACCTGATCAATTAGAATCTAGATCTTAGGTTGCTAAATACGACACTAGAGTGTGGTTTAGAATCTGAACTATTTAGGTTGAGCAATTAAATTATTCGCAAAGAGATTTGACTTAGTTTAATTGTGAACATATCGAATTTGAAATTAATGCTGGTTTAATCTGTTAGTAATTGCAAAGAGATTTGGATTACTGCACTTAGACTTAGAGGATTTTCGCAAAGAGATTTGGTTAATTCTATATCCGTGATTTTAGTTCTAGAACTGTGTTTAATTAGATCCTGACTGATTAACTTGTCTGCTTGTCTGATTTCCTGAGAATTCCCTAGACTTAGCGATTTTAGTTTATTGGTTTCACAACAAATTCCTGCTACTGATTTACTTTCTCGTCTTGCTATTTACTTTACAACAATTTGCTTTCTTCCTAGTATTAATCTCTTTCGTTCTATTGAAAACCAGAGTCCCTGTGGATTCGATAACCCTATATATACTACATTGATATTACTGTGCACTTGTAGTTTAGAATAGGGATTAAAACTTAGAGCCTATCAAGTTTTTGGCGCCGTTGCCGGGGACTCTTAGAGTCTTCGATAGGACCAAACTTAGGGTTTTTACTAGGAATTTTTCTTTTTTTTTTAATTTTTCGTTTTTATTTTATTTTTATTGATTTCTTCTATGTTTTCTCTCTGTCGCAGGTACTGATTTCGCCTTGCGTCGATCGTTGCACCTCTTGTGTCGATCGTCACTAAGCGATTTGAGATTGAATCGATCGTTGCACTGTTAGCAACGATCGTTGCTTGACGATTACAAACAGTTTATGCAGAAGCGTGAAACTCGAAGTAATCCGAACTTAAGCCTAATCAATCTCGATCTTGAAGAACTTGGACGTCTAGAGAGGACTAACAGAAGAGAAAGAAGAGAAAGAATGGTAGTACAGAGGCTGATTCTATTACGCGATGCTCAAGGTACTCTGAGGGACCAAGATAACAACCCATACAATGCTGCTTGGCAAAGGGTTGATGCTGAAGGGAATGTCATCCCTGATCCTCCTGAGCCACCGCAACAGGAGCAGAACCAGGATCAAAGACAGGCCCAAGGTAGAGAGCTGGTTATCCATGAGAGAACCTTAGCTGACTACAACAGACCGGATGAGTTTCATGCAAACCGGTCAGCTTTGGTGATGCCTGGCTTTGAGAGGAATGATTTTAAGATCAAGACTATCTACTACTCACTGATGAGACAGAATGCATTCCATGGTCACCCAACAGAGCAGCCTATGGATCACATTGATTCGTTTGAGGACATAGTCACTGGCATGAAGTATGATGGAGTTTGCCAGGATTATTTGTTCCTTAAGCTCTTTCCGCACAGTCTCGCTGGAGACGCTGGTGCATGGCTGAAGCAACTGCCACCTGGGCAGTTTGATACTTGGGCAGCCCTGAAGAGTGAGTTCATGCGTCATTTCTATGATGATGCGCGTTCAGATCAGTCCAGACAGGACATTCTCACATTTTCCCAAGGAGCTGTGGAGCCTTTAAAAGCTGCCTGGATGAGATTTAAGAAGTACCAGCGTGATTGCCCACACCATGGATTCACTGAAGTCCAATTGCTTGGTATCTTCTTCAGAGGCATAGATCTGCCATATCAGTCTGCGCTGGATAACTCCAGTAATGCAAACTTCAACACCAGGACTCATGCACAAGCTAAGCAGTTGATTGAGAACCTAGTGAGCAGCAACAGTTGCAAGACTATGGATGAGAGGAGGAAGAAATCTGGTGGAAGTGTAGAGAATACAGAGATGGCTGAATTGAAATCTAGGATGGACACAATCTGCAATCTCCTGGCTAATAAGAAGGCTGTCCATTTTTCTCAAGATGTTGAGGTAATTCAGACTGAGGAGGACACTCAGGAAGAAGATGTGAATTACATTGGAGGATCTGGTTTCCAAGGTAACAGGTTTGGTAATCAGCAGGGAAACAGATTCTTCAACCAAGGACAAAAGAGTGCCTTCACAGGCAATCAAAACTCTTTTGGACAGACTAGTGGTTTTCAGAAGCCCTTTGGACAAGGTGCTCAGAGAACCTATGGATCTTCATCTTATCAGACCCCTCCTGCACCTACAGCTCATGAGAGTAGAATGGAAGCAATGATGGACCAGCTAATGGAGAGTTAAACCAAGAGTACTGTGGACTGCAATAAGAAGTTGGATGCTGTCTACGAAGACCTCAATGGGAAGTTTGAGTCTCTGAACACTCACATGAAGCAGGTGGATACTCAGGTAAACCAGATTTCCAGCTCTATGAAGGGAAAAGGAGTAGCAGACACTCATATTAAGGTCTGGTCTGTGTACATCAATGATGGATCTCACCTAGGTGAAAAATTTGAGCTAAGTACAGCTGAATTGGTGAAGGAGAGTGAAATCTCGAATTTTGGAGAAAATCTCTCGGGTGAAAAATACAGTGTTGCATCGATCGACACACATCTAGTGTCGGTCGATGCAGGTCGTGAACGGACAGACTTGCCAGATGATAATGAGATTGATGCAGATTCTGAGCTTGCCCGCCTATTCCCTGATGTGTCTGAGATCACTCAGGAGGAGATTTATGGACAATTAATTAGACAATATCCCTCAGTATCTGAAGTGATTAAGCAGGAAATTGAAGAGATTAAGAAGCTAGAGGAGATTGGTGAAGAGTTGGAAGAAATTCCATCATCTGATGATCCACCATATCACCCATGTGTGCAGAGGTATTTGAACAAGATGTTGCCTTTGGATGAAGAGCTGAGAGACTGGAGGATTATAGTTCCTCAACATATTAGTGATGTTCTGCTGACCAAGATCCCAAAGAAGCTGCCTAACCCTGGTGTCTTTGTGCTTAATTGTTCTATCTTCGAGGATAGTTTTAGACGCTCTCTTTGTGATCTGGGAGCTGCTGGAAGTCTTATGCCTTACTCAGTGGCAGAGAAGCTGGGAATGCTGGATTTTAAGCCTACTAGGACCTATCTTGTCCTAGCTGATCAGTCTATACGAGTTCCAGAAGGACTCCTTGAGGACGTCCCGGTGATAGTTGGAAACTATTTGGTTCCAAAGTGCTGAAATATGACTGTGATCCGGATGAAGCGTTGCTACTTGGAAGACCATTTTTGGCTACAGCGGGAGCAGTGATAGATGTTAGACACAGTCTGATAGACCTCCATCTGGGAGATGAGCCGCTGCGTTATGAGATGGATAAGCTGCGAAGACCACTGATAAATGGGCAGACATTCACCATCATGGAAGCAGATGATAAGCAGCCGGATGACACTGTGATTATAGATCCTGGAGCGCATTTTACTTCTTCTTTTCTTGGACATGAGCATTCTGCAACAGCCTACTCGCCACCCTGGATGAAGAGACTTGAACAGAGACAGAAAAAGTCTCTGTCGAGATCTCTTGGTGCCTGAAAGATCTTGTTCGTCCGGTCAAGCTAATGACCTTAAACAAGCGCTGAGTGGGAGGCAACCCACTGTTAGGTTTAGTTGCTTTTCTTTCTTATTTTTGGCGTTTTTCTTAGGATTTCACGTTTTCGTTTTTGTTTTTGCTAAGTTTCAGATACAGAACTCGAGTCTGGAGATGTGTAACGATCGATGCACTTGTGCACCGGTCGTTGCAAGGAGATTTGACGAAGAGGGGTGATCGCATTGTGACGATCGTTGCTCACAAGCAACGGTCGTTGCAATTGGTTCAACTGAAAAATTAAGGTACGCGCTAAACCGGAAATCGATTTCGATTTGACCAGCATCGGTCGTTGCCCTTAAGCAACGATCGTTGCACCCACGACCGAGGTAAATTTCCTTAAACTCTTCTCTTCTCTTTTCCTCCTCATTTCGCCGTCCGTACACCGAAAACCTCCACGCCCAAAATCGCGATTTCTCATCAAATTTCTTCGATTCAATCACTAATTCTTCCTATTTCACACTCTAAATCCGTTTCTTTAGCTCATATCTCAAGAATCCAAGGTAATGTACCTAAATTTTTCAAATTTTCGGATTCAATTTTAGGGTAATAGGGTTTAAGGATTTTGAACTGGAATTTGATGATGGCATGCATATTTAGACCGAATTTAGGATGTGGATTGTGATTTTAGAGTGATTTGAGATAGTGTGGCATGAATTTGAGCTGATTTTGATTGATTGTTTGCGGCGAAATCGCTTTGCAACGATCGTTGCATTTATGCAACGGTCGTTGCTTTGCGATTTTGGGAAATGTTCGATAAATGAAATCGCCTTGCAACGATCGATGCCTTATATGCAACGGTCGTTGCTTCGCGATTTCACAGGGAGATTACCGAGACTAATTGTTTTGAAATTTCTTGTATACAGATGCCTCCACGACAAAACCGTAAACACAGGGCCACTGCATCAAACGCGACACGTCAGTACATTCCACCACCGGAGTGGTTACACAGAGACTCCGATCCACCTGCAGACTATCAGATGGTTCATGCAGCCATACAACCACCATGGCCGAAAGCGGATAACCTTCTGATTCCGACTGAGCATGACTGGGGCATGGATATTGAAAAGTTGCTCACGACGGATGACTTCACAGAGAGACCATTGCACGAGTACTGGGATGAGTATGATACATTGCTGTACAATGGTTGGTGTAGCATGACGCTTAAGCCAACCAAGTTTGCTGACTACTCAACTTGCAGGAGTCTCGACATCGATGAGCAGGTTATGGCACTGTGCAGAGGCATTGGTCTGGGGACAATGCCAATGCAGCCTTATGACTTATACCCGGAGTTGGTGAGACAGTTACTTGCCACTTGCAGGGTCATCTACCCGAACCCAGACAACATGCAAGCTTCGGGAGGCACTTTCACCTTCATGTGTCGAGGAGCCAGGTATCGAGTTCCCCTTCTCGATATTTGCAGGATCTATGGGTTCAGCATTGAGCCGACACGCATGGATATGTCCCTTCCGTGGGAACCATCAGAGGCTCAGCAGTTCTGGGATTACATTAGCAATGGGCAATACTACTCACGGACTACGACTGTGATTCAGGTTAGGCATCCGGTCCTTAGGTGCATTTTGCGCATATTGGGACGCACTCTGTTGTGCAAGCACGAAGTCAACAAGATGCGTAAGACCGAGACAGAGATACTGTTTAGAGGACTGATGGAGCAGTTCAGAGATACCGATCTGAGAAACCCTGCTGGGAGACTCAACCTAGGAGCTGTTTTTGCTCATCATCTATGTGACGTGCAGAAGAAGCCCTTTGATGGCGTGCGCACAGAGACAGTCGGGGGTCTTCTTACTCCCATTTTCAGACACTGCAGGATTTCTTTGGAGGGTACAGAGTGCAATGATGGGAGAGAGTTCCTGGATTTAAGTCACTTACAGAGTTCTACATGGCTCAAGGAAGGGCGTATGTGGGTTTACCATCAGCCTGCCACTGAGAGGCACGCACTAGAGCTTCCTGCTGCTGGTCTGACACAGATCGATACATTAGATGCTCTGAGGTTTCAGCCCCCCGCTAGTGCTCGACGCGCAGTCCCTTCTATGGCTCATCCGCTGGGAGAGCCTTCTACTCGGGCTTCTACTTCCTCTACACCTGCACCTACTGCTGCTGCATTTGATATTGGTCCTTATCCAGCTCTATCCGTGCCTGTACGCGAGATGTCTGAGGGCGATTGGAGAGAGAGGCAGAAGGGTATGTTTCAGACCATTTGGGATTTCATGCGTGGGTGTACTTGCAGGAGACAGCCACAGGTCCACCAGCCCGTTCCCGCCAGTCGACGCAGACAGCGTTCTCCTGTAGCCGATAGTGACATTGAGAGATATGGTGGGATAGATGATGATAGTGAGTGAGCGTAGCTGTCATCTCTTGACATTCGGTTCTGTATTCTGACTTTTTATCTTTTCTTGCATTTTTCTTTTTCTTTTCTTTTGATACTATGTTTGGATGGTTCTGCTTGATCAGATACATTTGTTGCTTCGGTTTTACTCTGTTTTTTTAGTGTTTTCAGCTTGCAGGTCTCAAAATTGACATAACCCGAAGGACTAACCTGCTAACTTGCTGACTGATCCGATGTACGCAGTGCGTCGATCGACACACCATTGTGTCGATCGTCAAAATACGACAGAAATCGCATTGCAGCAATCGTTGCGGTCCTGAGCAACGATCGACCCACAACGAAAAATCGCACAGCAACGGTCGATGCACTTAGTGCAACGATCGATGCCTGATTGCGACATAGGTAAAACCCGAGAGAACTTAACCAATCCATAAACAAATTTTATTTTTCTTTTTGCCAATCCTTCGCTTGACACTACTGGGGACAGTGTGTCTTAAGTGTGGAAGAGGTTCTACTAACTTCTTTCTTTTGTTTTCTTAGAGTCATTTAAAAAATTTCAAATTTTTTGTTTTATTGAGTCAAAATTTGTTTAAGTAAGAAACAATGATTTTTTGAGAAGATTAGTAGCACTTGCAGGAACTTAAGAAACCATTGGGATGAAGCTGCAGATTATCTCTGACTATTAGAAAACCCAGACATGGATCAACCTACTAAGGACACCCACATCGCTTCAGGTATCAGAGGATCCTTTTACTGACTTCACCCTAATACTGACTTAGATTTTCTCACCTAAGGGCTTGGTATACTTTGTGTCGGATTCCCTTGTTAGTTCTGACACAGCCTATAAACCTGTCCTATTTAGTTCCCTTCTCCCCTTCCATAAAAAAAAAAAGATAATAAACTGAGGATGAGTTAGTAACTCCGAAGTGGTCATGGGAATGGTAGCTAAAACTCTCATATCCTGTGCATCCATGGAATGTGTCCAAGGTACACCCCTTAACGGGAAGAGCACTGATAAAAAAAATAAAATGATACCCAAAGGGGAAAAATCAGAATGCTAAGGAAGGGAAAAGAGAAGAAAGGGACTAGAGAAAGATAGTATGGTGGTCTAGAGCTGATAAGGTAAGAGTCCATGTGCCTTTGATCGATACTCCTTAGGTGAGACCGCACTTAAATACTTGCAGAAGTCAGTAGGGAGAATTTGAATGCTTGAATGTGATTGTGGAGCTTACTTAGGACAGTTGCTAAGTGTGGGGGAAGTATATGTTGGTCTTGATGTCTGCAGGTTGATTCTTTCATGTGGATTACTAAGGGGAATCTGAGTGTTACTGCTTCTAGGATGAAAAGAGTTTCTGAAGAGTTTTCAAACCTCTTCACTGCATTTTAGTTCTCTGTTTTTGCTTGAGGGAAAGCAAAGGCTAAGTGTGGGGGAGTTGATATATCATGATTTTTACCGGTTTTATGCCATGATATAAGTGTGTTTTTAGTGTCTTTTGTGTTATTTTAGAGTCTTTTACAGGTTTAATCAGGTTTGGAGCTAATGTGGAGATTTTGGAGTATTTTGGGAGTTTTGGAGCATTTTGGCCGAGAGTTTAACTCACTGCCCGATTTGATGATCATGCATCGATCGACACACCTTTGATGTCGATCGACACACTAGCGAGATGGGCCGTACGCGGCGGTTTAACAAAGTTATGAAGATTTGGAACAAGATGGGATTTGTACCTCCTATATAACAGGAGTTAAATATCTCTGGGCCTATCGAAGATTTGAGGAAATTCCAGTAATTACACAGAAGCCCCAGCCGAGATTATGCCTATATATTTAGAGTTTTGCCTTTTATTTTAGATACGCTTTCATACTTAGAGCTAAGAGATTTTTAGAGCTTTTGGGGCTGATCTAATCGGTCAACACAACTGTACTTCATCTATTTTGGAGAAGATTTCGAACCCCTTTATCTATTTATTTTCCTGTTCTTATATGTAATCTATTAATTCTATGATTTCTGTTTCATTAATCATGTCTGAGTAGATTCATAGTTAAGTTTAGGGTTTCTCATTAAGGATTTTCACCAGAAACCAAAAACAAACGTAAAATCCTAACAAAAACACCAAAAATAAAGTAGAAAAACACCAGACTTGGTGGGTTGCCTCCCACTAGCGAGAGGGGCCGTTTTAACAAAGTTATGAAGATTTGCAGAGAAGCCCAGAATAGTTCCAGTAATTACACAGAAGCCCCAGCCGAGATTATGCCTATATATTTAGAGTTTTGGCTTTTATTTTAGATACGCTTTCATACTTAGAGCTAAGAGATTTTTAGAGCTTTTGGGGCTGATCTAATCTGTACTTCATCTATTTTGGAGAAGATTTCGAACCCCTTTATCTATTTATTTTCTTATATGCTCTATTAATTCTATATTTTCTGTTTCATTAATCATGTCTGAGTAGATTCATAGTTAAGTTTAGGGTTTCTCATTAAGGATTTTATGACTAGATCTTAGGTTGTTTAAAATGTTCTAAACTACGACACGAGAGATCTTAGGTTGCTAAATACGCACTAGAGTGTGGTTTAGAATCTGAACTATTTAGGTTGAGCAATTAAATTATTCGCAAAGAGATTTGGCTTTGTTTAATTGTGAACATATCGAACTTGAAATTAATGCTGGTTTAATCTGTTAGTAATTGCAAAGAGATTTGGATTACTGCACTTAGACTTAGAGGATTTTCTCAAAGAGATTTGGTTAATTCTATATCCGTGAATTGAGTTCTAGGACTGTGTTTAATTAAATCTTGACTGATTAACTTGTCTGCTTGTCTGATTTCCTGAGAATTCCCTAGACTTAGCGCTTTTAGTTTATTGCTTTCACAACAAATTCCTGCTACTGATTTACTTTCTCGCCTTGCTATTTACTTTACAACAATTTGCTTTCTTCCTAGTATTAATCTCTTTCGTTCTATTGAAAACCAGAGTCCCTGTGGATTCGATAACCCTATATACTACATTGATATTACTGTGCACTTGCAGTTTAGAATACGGATTAAAACTTAGAGCCTATCAAGTACATGAGGCAAAGGGATCCTGATCAGATTCCAGAGTAGTAGCCAGAGGAAACACTTCTTCAACAAATTCCACATACCTAGAAACAAAGATCTTGTTGCTTTCAAGTCCATTATCTTATATCCTTTTATACCTGATGGGTAGCCCAAGAAGACACTTGCCCCTGATCTTGGCATAAATTTATGTATGTGTTTGGGAGAAGTAGTCCCATAACACAAACAACCAAATGTCCTGATTTTTGAGTAGTCAGAAACCTTACCAGTGAGTACTTCATATGGAGACTTCTTTGACAAAAGTGGGGAAGGCATCCGGTTGATCAGAAATGCAGCAGTGAGAATACTATCACCCCAGTATTGTAGAGGTAAATGAGATTGAAACATCAATGACCTTGCAACATTCAAAAGATGTTGATGTTTACGTTCCACAACGGAGTTTTGTTCTGGAGTCTCTGGACAAGAGTGATATGAGATGATTCCCTTCATTGAAAAATATGCAGTGAAGCTCAATTCTGGTGCATTATCTGATCTAACTGTTTAACCTTGACATTATACTAATTTTCTACTTTGTTGATGAAAGCATGGAACACTGTTAAAAACTCATTCTTTGTCTTTAACAAATAAACCCAAGTTGCTCTTGTATGATCATCAACAATGGTAAGAAAATGTCGAAAACCCTCAACTGTCTCCATATGAAAAGGTCCCCAAATGTCTACATGTAATAACTCAAAGCAGAATTACACATGTTGTTCTCAGATGGAAAATAAAGTTTCTTCTGCTTAGCCATATGACAAACGTGGAAATAAGCAGGTCTCTTATTCTTCAACGTCTTAGTTCCCAACTCATCAGCAAGCATATCCATTCTTGTATAGGAAGGATGACCTAACCGTTGATGCCACTAACCAATATCCACGACAACATTGATTGAAGAAGCACCAGCATAAGTATCCATCACATACAGATTGCCAACTCTCCTACCCTGACCAATCATCAAGCCCTTGGTAAGATCCTGTATTTCATAGCAACTATGATCAAACACTACTCTTGAAGCTAAGGAAGTAGTCAGTGAAATGATACTGATGAGATTCAATCGAAATTCTGGAATAAAAAGAACATTATGAAGTAAGATGTTCTCATTTAGTTGAATCTGTCTAATACCACCAATCTGAACTTTGGTACCAGTGGGTAGATTCACGAAGCTGGCAAAAGATGTATTCAATGAGATGAACAAATCTCTGTCATGGCACACATGATGTGTTTCTCCAGAGTCAATCACCCAAGTTTCATTGGAAAGTGTATGTTTCGAAATAGTCAGAATTCCAATAAAACTATAAGTTAGGTGAGAGAATGAGATACCGGAGTGATCATTGTGTGTCGAAGAAGATCTAGCTTCAGTCAAAGAGAGGCAGTGGGATTTTGTAGCTTCGAGAGTCTATTAAGTGCTTCTATTCGTTCCAGAGGTCTTATTGTGATCAATACTGCTTCAAGTGGAATTGCTGATTTATTGTTGAAAGGTGGGAGAACAGCACATTCAAGATTTGCAATTTCGATCAATCCAGGCGAGTTCACAAGTTGCAATATGAAGCCAGGATCCAATCTTGCTGAATTGATGAAAGTTGCTAATGAAGCTCCTATGATGAATAAACATTGTGTGGAAAACTTAGACCGAAGTTTGCGCGATATTATCAAAGAAAAGGAGGACATGCCATTTGGAGGAAATGTAGTTGTTTTTGGTGGTGATTTCATGCAAATTCTTCCAGTAGTTCCCGGGGGAGGAAAATCAGAAACAATCTTTGCAACTGTAAACTCTTCGGAACTATGGCAATCATGTAAAGTTCTAACTCTTACAAAGAACATGAGATTGCTTGGTGGAATTAGTGATGAAGATGCCGAAGAGTTGAAAACATTTTCAGAATGGTTATTGGATATAGGTGATGGCAAGATTAATTCTCCAAATGATGGAGTCGTTGAGATCGATATCCCTGAAGATTTGTTAATAACCGAGTGTGAAAAACCAATCGATACAATAGTTAATGAAGTTTATGGTCCAGACTTTGTTAACTCAACAAATGTCAAGTATTTTTAAAAACAGAGCTATACTCAGCCTTACCAACGATAATGTTGATGAGATTAATGATTATATGCTTTCTAAGATGGCAGGTATATAACAATCTTACTTATTAGAATATTTTAGCCAATTTCAACTAAATTATCTTTAATATTGTCTAACCTATTTAGTTTTACGTTATAGGAAAAGAAGTAACATATCGAAGCTCGAACAATATTATTCCTTCAGATGCTGCCACAGATGATGATACTAAATATTATTGAGTTTTTGAACAACATAAAGGTGCCTGGATTACCCAAACATTGTTTGAAGCTAAATGTTGGTGCTCCAGTGATGTGTTTGCGTAACATTGATCCTAATGGTGGTCTTTTCAATGGAACAAGGTTACTTATTACTCATCTCAGACCTCATTGCATGGAAGTAATGATTTTAACAGGGAATAAATCCGTTATTGGTCGAAAGATACTTCTAAACAGAATGTATATCACACCATCAGATAAAAAGTTTTCATTTAGGATGCGTCGGCTACAATTTACTATGGCATTAGCATTTGCATTAACCATCAATAAGAGTCAATGTCAAACACTTGAGAATATCAGTTTGTATCTTCCTAGACCTGTGTTTTCACATGGACAGTTATATGTCGCTTTGTCTATAGTGAAATCAAGGTCTGGATTGAAGATTCTTATTACAGATGAAGATGGAAATGTGATGAAAAAGACTACAAATGTTGTTTACAGGGAGGTATTTAGAAATCTTCCTCAGTAGATCAGTAGTTGTTTTTCCCTTTATGTTTCAATGAATTTTATTTCTTTTGTTTTTGACTCTTATTTCGTTTCAAATCAATTGTTTTGTGTATTTGTTTCTATCAAAAACAAATCATTAATTGGGGATGTATCATATGGACTCATTGATGAACATTCTTCTAACAATATTAGGATAAAATAAATTCATTGTGGGCCAACAATGATAGATTTTTACAAATAATAAACAAATCAAATCTCTAAACATTCGATAAGGAAAGTTTTATATCAGAATTTAAAATAAAATATTGCTATGTCCTCAAATATGAGCATAAATTGATTTGACAAAAACCTACAAACAACACACATTTAGTATAGATTTTTTCCGACATGCAAGATATCATAACAGATTCCGAGAATATTAATATAAGGAATAATATTAAATGATCATATTAAATGCAAAATCATAGATGTTTCTAATTAGAACAAACAAAGTATTACTTTAGAGAGATATTTGTGATTGATATTATCTTTTTAGCGATTTTGTTATTTAAAAAAATATCTAAAATCAACTAATATCACTAACAGAAGGTTGAACATACTTAAACACTAAATTAAGAAATTAAAAAATTATGTTCAATCGTAATAAAATCTATCTAAACCTCATTAAATGCAATATTAAAACCAGAACCACCACTTCAACTTTTTAAAACTTAACTCTTCAATGGTTACACTTTTCATTTATAAACGGTTGATTAAACATTTTCCAAAAGGTACGAAATTCGATATATTTATCATTTCTTCTTCTCTTCCAAAATCAAATTCTTCCATAACTTAAAAAATTGAACCGGTCAAAAATGGAAAACTACACTCTTTTATGGGACGTCAACAACACCAAAAACGACTGAAAATGTCGCTTGAAGATCATTAGAAAGTGGTTTACAAACGTACAACCAAGTGGTCTTCAAGGTCATGTAATCTTCTGTGATGAAAATGTATGCTTTTTATCTATTTATTTAACCTAGATAAGATTTAACCACATAATCTTTCATATTAGATTCATCTACTTATTATTGGAATAAATATTTCATTATTAGGGTTTCAAGGTGGAAGCGACAATACCCACTAATGTTTTTCAAAAAATAAACGAAAACTTTGATGAGGGCTCATGGAAGTATGTCCAAAACTTTGATGTCATCTACAGTCAAGTTGATTCGAGATACACTCCTACAGCGAAAAAGATTATGATAAACTCTCAAACTCAAATTTCGAACTGCTTTACTTTTGTTGATGATAATTTCTATGAATTTATTGGAGTGGAAGCAATATTAGATCGGAAAATATCATCAAAGCACACCATTGGTATGTTTGGGCGTTTATAGCTTTTATGCATCTTACAATATATTTTGTTCAACAATGCATAATATTTTTGGAAAATTGAATATATTTGTTTTGTAGATGTCATTGGATGCATCAAATTTGTGGGTCATCTAGAATCATGTGACCAAGAAAGAATCAACAAGAGACAAATCTCATCTGACTGGGTGAAACAGATTTGGTTTCATCTTAGGGAAATGAAGTAAGACAATCTAAATTTATAGAAATATTTAATTTTAATTTATTTATAACCCTTGACGACACCATTAACATTTCTTATTCCAACTATAAATTTATATAATTTACTAAAAATAATGATTTCTAAATACTATAATCGTAGTGGATCCTACAAAAAATGTCTGGCTAGGAGTCCTCATGCAATGAAGTTTCTTGAATTCTGACACTCATCCGGAAACTATGTAACAATTGTTGTGTTGAGGTTTTGGAGAGTCAATCGTACTTTGGGTAAGTAAAGATTTCTTCCTTGCATATTTACAAAATTCCCTTTTTCCTTTAAATGATAACTATAGAATCTATATTAATTATATTGCTTCTCACATAGGTACCCCGTATGTCGAAGATTCCGGAACGATTTCTCAAATCGAATTTGATCCCGAGTTAGAAGAGGTTAACCAAATGAAAAAGTGATATGTTTTAACACAATTACACTACTATAATTACATTTTTGTGGTTTAGCATGTAACACCTTTTCTTTTTAACCGTTTAGGGCTCGCTGAACCAAAGTCACGGGAGTCAATTTCAAACCATGATCCTCCTCTTCTTAATCCAACTCTTTTAAAATCAAGAACTTATCTTGTCGTTTGTTGTACATTTTTTTATCTTAACTTAACGCCCATCTAAGGGCTTTCTCTTATTTTATCGTCAAACATTACATCTTTTATAATCGTATTAATTATCATGCTACTTTATTCTGCATAATAATAATATTTATCAAAATTTCGGATAAATATAAACAATTATAGATAAGTTTATTAAGATGCACACATTGTCGATAGGATAAAGTCTTTGTATATATATATATATATATATATATATATATATATATATGAAAATATTTATATTATATATTATTGATTTAATATTTAGGTCCTTTATATCTTTTAATAGAAATTTATTTGTAAATGCTAAGTGATTGATTGTAACATATGCATTTTATCAACATTTCTTATACACTGATTTTTATTGAAAGCGAAACTTTTGTATTTAATATGTATCAAAAAAATTAAGTCCGCTTAAAAGGGCCCATTTGATATAACTATTTACAAAAAAGCTTAAAGCCCATTTCAAATTTTGTCTATTTCATCGATAATAACGAAACTAAAAAATGGTTAATAAATATTTACCAAAATCGGTAACATTATCTTCACTTTCTGTTTACCGTACATTCTCTTAATGATTATTTTCGTGAGACAAGGGCTGGATCGAAGGTATGTAAACCCTAACAACAACCCTTCAATTTCTTTAATTCGTTATTAGATTTTGTTATTTTATGGTTTATGAATAACAAATATTACAGATTTACTATATGATTGATAGATTGGTTTCTTCAGACTTTTGAATCGCCATGATGTTCCATTTTTTGTACTAAATTACTCAATATATCTCATCGATTAATGATTTCAGATTTAGATCAATCTACACACGACTACAAAAAATGGCCAATAGAAATTTTGTGAAACCTCCTCTTCAACAATCACTTGATGATGCAGTATGTAATTGATGTTGTTCCACTATATTTATCTTTTCTTGGGATAATTTTATTAACTTCAAACTTCTCCTAAGAAATTGAATCTTTAATGCAGAATATCCTGACAAAGAAAACGTTTTTAGACTAAAGGCCACCAAAGACACAATAAAAAGACAGCAGAATTGTAAGTGGTTATCATATATCGTTTTCAGAAGCTTTTACTTATTTCTCATTCGTATTAACTCGATTTTTTTTTTGAAAAAAAACAAAATTCTTTTGATGTAGTTTCTGCCTTAAAAGTTTGTAAAGGCAAATGATTTGGAAAAGACTGTAGGAAAAAAGAATTATATTGGCAAATGAGAATGGTGATTGGTGGTCAGTATTTTTAGTTATGGAGTTTGGAAGTACTAGCCGCCGTTTACGTTTAACAAGTTTCTTAAGCGAATTTCTAACGGAAAGCAACATCAAGCCAAACAAAACTTTCGTGTTGGAGTTACCTTGGGAAAACCCAACGACTCCTTGGTTATTCCTCTGCTCAAACAACAACATGCGCACCTGATGTTCTGTTAGTCTATATTATTGTACCCTTTCAAAAAATGTTCAACTCAAACCTATGTGTATGTTTTTGATTGTAAGTATTTTCTACAACTTCTTATGTTACAATTTATGTTTCATACACCTGCTTCTTTTTTAGATGATTCGTAGAAAACGAATTACCAAATTTATTGAAATTATAGAAATTGATTACTATAAATATACAAAACAAATATATGAATTTTTCCACAAACAATGCTTCAATAATTCCATTTCTATAGATAAAGTAATGTTCTAAATTACACTATCAGTTTACAAAATATACGACAATCTTTTCACTTTTATTATAGAAATAGTTACCAAAAGTGAACATAATTATAATATAATTCTACTATATAAAAGGAACAATTAATGAAATTGTAGTAATGATATATTCTACCCATTAACTTACCTCTTCTAATCCATATAACTATTGTATTGATATATTCAAATTTGTAAGGTTTCTAATAATACACACATTAGTTTCCTAAGTAAAAATTAACAATCGTCCACAAAAAAAATTCACCACGCACAAGGTGCGGGCGAGTCATCTAGTGGTAATATAAATTATTAGCACAAATATTTTATATTACATTAAGAAAAAAAAATTACCACATAAAATTGCTTCGGTGTTTGAAATAGAGAATAGTGAGACACTCTCGTCTCGGTTGTTGGATTAGCTCCTTGATGGTCATAAGCTCAGGAGGACCTGCACTATGCGACTCAACAACTTGAGATGGGACAGGATTGGCCTTGAGTGGTCAATTTGTTATGTTGTTGTGGATGCACCGTGCGAGACAAACCAACATATATTTGTACAACCTAAGACAATCAGAATTTTCGTAAAATTTGCCAATCTCTTCTTTAGATTCCTCACTTATATATTTTATTATATTACTTGCAAAATTTTCAAGAAATTTTTTTTTCAAATTGTTAAATTTACGGTTGTAAAATAAAAACCTTTTGAAATCCATCAAAAGTTTCCCAAGGTTTCCAAAGATTTGTTGTTTAGGGTATTGATTTATAATATTTCTGGTAATTGACGATGTATCAGCCATAACTTACCATCCCAATAGTAAAAAATACTTAGAAAACAAAAGAAACAAAGTTTTTTGATCATTTAGAAAAATTTGTTTAACAACATGATTCATCATTCATTAACAAACATGTAACTTAAACTTACTCGTTGATAAGCTTTATATGGTATACTATATATAGTTCAAATTGAATTATTTTTTAAAACTTTCAACACAAAACACTTTAAATATGTAACTTTTGGTGTAAAAAAATGTATTTTGCAATTTTTTCAAGAAATAAGGTTTCCAAAACTTCAAAATTTAAGGTTATAAAAAAATTGTCATAAATCAATCGGAAAATGCTGACGGATTTCCCATTGATTTTATTTTATAACCTTAAATTTATAAATTGTAGAAATTTTAATTATGAATAACCTTACACTTGCTTTTTGTGTGAATACTTTGCCAAATATCAAAAATTCTTACAAAATACTAAAAAAATAATTACAAAATATTAAAAAAATACTGGGATGGGAAGTTACCTTATATTAAGATATTTTGTGTAAATACTCAAAACTTAAATTCCTAAGCATAAAAAATTATTATAAGCACCCAACAATTTTCTAAATTCACAAAAACATCGAAAATTCTTACAATACTGATAATTTATTACAAAATGTTGGAATTTATTACAAAATTACTTTGAATCCGATGAATAATCTGAAGTAGTTGAACCGGAATCTTCGTCAAATTCGACATTCTCTTCTTCAGATTTCTCACAAATATCTTTTATTATGTTACTTGCAAAATTTTCAAGAATTAAACATTTTCAATTTGTTAAATTTACTGTTTTAAAATAAAGACCTTTTGAAATCCGTCAGAAGTTTCCGACGGATTGCCAAAGATTTGTTGTTTAGGTTATTGATTTATAATATTTTGGATAATTGACAATGTATCAGCCATAACTTACAATCCCAATAGTTAAATACTTGTAAAACAAAAGAAACAAGCTTTCTGATCATTAAGAATAATTTGTTTAACAGCATGATTCATCATTCATTAACAAACATGTAACTTATACTTACTCTTTTATAAGTTTAATAGGGTATACTATATATAGTACAAATTGAATTACTTTTTAAATCTTTCAACACAAAACACTTTGAATATGTAATTTGTTGGTGCAAAAAAATATTGTAATTTGCAATTATTAAAGAAATAAAGTTTCTAAAACTTCTAAATTTAAGGTTACAAAATAAAATTTGTCATACATCAGTCAGAAAATTCTGAAGGATTTCCCATTGATTTTATTTTCTCACCTCAAATTTAGAACTTTTAGAAATTTTAATTACGAATAATATTATAGTTGCATTTTTAGGTGAATACTCAAAAATTAAATTAACTAAACATTAAAAATTATTATATTCACCAAACAATTTGCTAAATTGGCCAAACAACTATCAAATATTATTAAATTCGCCAAACATCAAAAATTCTTACTAAATACTGAAAATTTATTATAAAATGTTGAAATTTATTAAAATTTCATAAAATTAATTACGGAATTACTCTGAATCCGATGAATAATCTTAAGTAACTAAACCAGAATCTTTGTCAAAATCTCCAATCTCTTCTTCAGTTACCTCACATATATTGTAATCTGAATCTTTGGTGAAATCAACCACAATGACAACTTCAAGAGAATGCTCGATCAAACCTAATTTACCAACTGTTTTTTCCTGCAAAGGATCGTGATCAGGACACCAGCTATCCTTCCTCATGAGGTATCGAAGTCACTGTCATCCAAGGGTCTTTCTTGTTTCTAACATGAGAATATCGAATGTAGCCAAACTAGTCCGCTTGTGAAGCAAGATTAAATGGATCGTGTTTCTGAAGTCACATTTGGAGAGTGAACATATATCCCCGTAAAATTGACAAAATTTTTAGGTGGCAGGCACATTTCACGGTAAATATCTGGGGTCATCGGAAATCCGTCGAAAATTTCCAACAGAAGCTAAAATGTTGAATGTTACGCTATTGGACATTTAAATGTTGAAAAAATAAAGTCGTTGTAGATCCATCAAAAGATAGCTAAATACATATAAAACATAAGAAACTTAAGTTGTTCATTGTTTATATCAATTTGTTTAATTTCATGATCCATCATTCATAGACAAACATGTAACTTATTCTTATTCTTTTGTAAGTTTTTAGGATATGCCGTATACTCTACAATTTGTTTATTTTTAAAATATAAAAGACAAAACACTTTTATTATGTTACTTGCAATTTTTTCAAGAAATAAATTTTTAAAAATTAATATATTTGCGGTTGTTAAATTAAGACCGTCAGAACTTTTTGATGGATTTCCGACAATTCATGTTTAGGGTTTTGATTTTTAATTTTTACGTTAATTGACGATGTATCAGTCATAACTTACCATCCTATTAAATACTTACAAACAGAAGAAACCGAAGGTGTTTTATCATTTATAACAACTTTTTTTACAACATGATTCAACATTCATAAACAAACATGTAGCTTATACTTACTCATTTGTAAGTTATATAAGGTATACTATATATACTAGAAATTGAATTATTTTTTTAAACTTGTCAACACAAACCACTATAAATATGTTATTTGAACCTTTTTCAAGAAATAAAGTTTCTAAAATTTAGAAATTTTATAAACTTTAATTACGAGTAACCATATACTAAGATGTTTTGTGTGAATACTCAAAAATTAAACTCCTAAGTATCAAAAATTATTACAAGCACCAAACAATTTTCTAAATTCACAAAAACATCAAATATTCTTTCAAAAATACTGAAAAATTTATTACAAAAATGTTGAAATTTATTATAAAATTAATTTGAATCCGATGAATAATCTGAAGTAGCTGAACCGGAATCTTCGTCAAATATGCCAATCTCTTCTTCACATTCCTCACATATATATCTTTTATTATGTTACATGCAAATTTTTCAAGAACTGAAAATTTTCAAATTGTTATATTTAAGGTTGTAAAATAAAGACCTTTTGAAATCCGTCATAGTTTCTGATGGATTTACAAAGATTTGTTGTTGAGGGTATTGATTTATAACATTTCGGGTAATTGACGATGTGTCAGCCATAACTTACAATCCCAATAGTTAAATACTTGTAAAAGAGTAGAAACAAAGTTTTTTGATCATTTAGAACAATTTGTTTAACAACATGATTCATCATTCATTAACAAACATGTAACTTATACTTACTCGTTTATAAGCTTTATATGGTATACTATATATAGTTCAAATTGAATTATTTTTTAAAACTTTCAACACAAAACATTTTAAATGTGTATTTTGTTTTTGTCAAAATAATAATAATTTAATTTGCAATTTTTTCAAGAAATAAAGTATCTAAAACTTCTAAATTTAAGTTATAAATAAAATTAGATAGATAAGTCGTAAAATTTTGACGGATTTCCGATTGATTTTATTTTATAATCTTAAATTTAAAAACTTTAGAAACTTTGATTACGAATAACCTTAAACTTTTCTTTTGTGTGAATACTCAAAAATTAAATTAGCTAAACATTAAAAATTATTATATTCACCAAACAATTTGCTAAATTCGCCAAACAACTATCAAATATTATTAAATTCACCAAACATAAAAAATTTCTTACTAAATACTGAAATTTTATTATAAAATGTAGGAATTTATTAAATATCCTAAAATTAATTACAAAATTACTCTGAATCCGATGAATAATCTGAAGTAGCTAAACCAGAATCTTTGTCAAATTCTACAATCTCTTCTTCAGTTACCTCACATATATCGTAATCTCAATCTCTGGTGAAATCAACCACAAGGTCGTTCGAGAGAATACTCGATCAAACCTAGTTTACCAACTGCTCTTTCCTGCAAAGGATCGTGATCAGGACACCAGCTATCCTTCCTCTTGAGTTATCAATGTCACTGTCATCCAAGGGTCTTGCTTTTTTCTAACATGAGGATATCGAATGTAGCGAAACTGGTCCGCTTGTGAAGCAAGAATAATTTGATCGTATTTCTGAAGTCGCTTGCGAGATTGAACATATATCCCCGTAAAATCGACAAAATGTTTAGGTGGCCGGCACATTTCGCGGTAAATATCTAGGGTCGTCGGAAATACGTCAGAAATTTCTAACGGAAGCTAAAATGTTACATATTACGCTATTGGCCATTTAAATGTTCAAAAAATAAAGTCCTTGGAGAACCATCAGAAGATAGCTAAATATATACAAAACAGAAGAAACTTAAGTTGTTCATTGTTTATATCAATTGGTTTAATTTCATGATCCATCATTCATAAACAAACATGTAACTTATTCTTATTCTTTTGTAAGTTTTTAGGATATGCCGTATACGCTACAAATTGTTTATTTTGAAAAAAAATAAAAGACAAAACACATTTATTATGTTACTTGCAACTTTTTCAGGAACTAAATTTTTTAAAATTTAAATATTTACGGTTGTTAAATTAAGACTGTCAGAACTTTCTGATGGATTTCCGTCAATTCATGTATAGGGTTTTGATTTTTAATTTTTCCGGTAATTGACGATGTATCGGTCGTAACTTACCATCCTAATAGTTAAATACTTACAAACAGAAGAAACCGAAGGTGTTTTATCATTTATAACAACTTTTTTTACAACATGATTCAACATTCATAAACAGACATGTAGCTTATACTTACTCACTTGTAAGTTATATAGGGTATATTATATATACTAGAAATTGAATTATTGTTTTTAATCTTGTCAACACAAACCATTATAAATATGTTATTTGAACCCTTTTCAAGAAATAAAGTTTCTAAAATTTATAAATTTTGGAAACTTTAATTACGAGTCGCCATATACTAAGATGTTTTGTGTGAATACTCAAAAATTAAACTCCTAAGCATCAAAAATTATTACAAGCACCAAACAATTTTCTAAATTCACAAAAACATCAAATATTCTTTCAAAAATACTGAAAAATTTATTACAAAAATGTTGAAATTTATTATAAAATTAATTTGAATCCGATGAATAATCTGAAGTAGCTGAACCGGAATCTTCGTCAAATATGCCAATCTCTTCTTCACATTCCTCACATATATATCTTTTATTATGTTACATGCAAATTTTTCAAGAACTGAAAATTTTCAAATTGTTATATTTAAGGTTGTAAAATAAAGACCTTTTGAAATCCGTCATAGTTTCTGATGGATTTACAAAGATTTGTTGTTGAGGGTATTGATTTATAACATTTCGGGTAATTGACGATATGTCAGCCATAACTTACAATCCCAATAGTTAAATACTTGTAAAAGAGTAGAAACAAAGTTTTTTGATCATTTAGAACAATTTTTTTAACAACATGATTCATCATTCATTAACAAACATGTAACTTATACTTACTCGTTTATAAGCTTTATATGGTATACTATATATAGTTCAAATTGAATTATTTTTTAAAACTTTCAACACAAAACATTTTAAATGTGTATTTTGTTTTTGTCAAAATAATAATAATTTAATTTGCAATTTTTTCAAGAAATAAAGTATCTAAAACTTCTAAATTTAAGTTATAAATAAAATTAGATAGATAAGTCGTAAAATTTTGACGGATTTCCGATTGATTTTATTTTATAATCTTAAATTTAAAAACTTTAGAAACTTTGATTACGAATAACCTTAAACTTTTCTTTTGTGTGAATACTCAAAAATTAAATTAGCTAAACATTAAAAATTATTATATTCACCAAACAATTTGCTAAATTCGCCAAACAACTATCAAATATTATTAAATTCACCAAACATAAAAAATTTCTTACTAAATACTGAAATTTTATTATAAAATGTAGGAATTTATTAAATATCCTAAAATTAATTACAAAATTACTCTGAATCCGATGAATAATCTGAAGTAGCTAAACCAGAATCTTTGTCAAATTCTACAATCTCTTCTTCAGTTACCTCACATATATCGTAATCTCAATCTCTGGTGAAATCAACCACAAGGTCGTTCGAGAGAATGCTCGATCAAACCTAGTTTACCAACTGCTCTTTCCTGCAAAGGATCGTGATCAGGACACCAGCTATCCTTCCTCTTGAGTTATCAACGTCACTGTCATCCAAGGGTCTTGCTTTTTTCTAACATGAGGATATCGAATGTAGCGAAACTGGTCCGCTTGTGAAGCAAAAATAAATTGATCATATTTATGAAGTCGCTTGCGAGATTGAACATATATCCCCGTAAAATCGACAAAATGTTTAGGTGGCCGGCACATTTCGCGGTAAATATCTAGGGTCGTCGGAAATACGTCAGAAATTTCTAACGGAAGCTAAAATGTTACATATTACGCTATTGGCCATTTAAATGTTCAAAAAATAAAGTCCTTGGAGAACCATTAGAAGATAGCTAAATACATACAAAACAGAAGAAACTTAAGTTGTTCATTGTTTATATCAATTGGTTTAATTTCATGATCCATCATTCATAAACAAACATGTAACTTATTCTTATTCTTTTGTAAGTTTTTAGGATATGCCGTATACGCTACAAATTGTTTATTTTGAAAAAAATAAAAGACAAAACACATTTATTATGTTACTTGCAACTTTTTCAAAAACTAAATTTTTTAAAATTTAAATATTTACGGTTGTTAAATTAAGACCTTCAGAACTTTCTGATGGATTTCCGTCAATTCATGTATAGGGTTTTGATTTTTAATTTTTCCGGTAATTGACGATGTATCGGTCGTAACTTACCATCCTAATAGTTAAATACTTACAAACAGAAGAAACCGAAGGTGTTTTATCATTTATAACAACTTTTTTTACAACATGATTCAACATTCATAAACAGACATGTAGCTTATACTTACTCACTTGTAAGTTATATAGGGTATATTATATATACTAGAAATTGAATTATTTTTTTTAATCTTGTCAACACAAACCATTATAAATATGTTGTTGGAATTATGTCCAGTAATCTCTGTACTGTCTCTAGAAAGTAAGAGTATGTCAATGATCAGACATAAGTCATATAATACTGGGGGTCATGATGGCTTGCTAGAGTCCGCTCATGATCTATAAGTCTTGGACTTATTGCCTTTATTATATGATCCCATATGGGTCACACGCCTAAGCTAACGGGAAAATACGAAGGAACGGTTTAGCAGAAGTACGGTAAAAGTGCTAGGCATTTACTGTACTTAGAGAGAATAAAGGGCCTGATTAAATCCATGGGATTTAATCAGAACTGAGAATTGGGCCCAAAAGCCCATGAGAACTAAAGGGAGTTTTAATGAATAAAACTTGACCTAAAGCTCTCTAATTCCTCAGCACTTCTGCGCCTCCCTCCTCTCTCTCTGCGCCTCTCTCTCAGCTGGTCTAGCAGCCAAATTTCCCGGTGTGCGTGTGTGAGCCTTTGGAGGATCCATCTCTTGGTGGTTCTGCTGATCTCTGACTATTACCTCCCATTCCGCTGCACAAAAAGGTAACAGGTGAGATCCATTAAGTTTCTAAATAAGAGAAGATCTGCATGTTTAGTAGGATGAATCAATCTGAGAATTGAATCAGGAAACACTAAACGATACAACAGTGGTATCAGAGCCATTGGTTTTGTGGTTTTTCTTGTTTAGAATCATGTTTAGGATTGTTTAAAGAGGTGTTTTTGAATCAATCTACTGATAAGAGAAATCACTTAAGAAACAAAGAATTAAAACCTAAACAAACAAGAAATCGCATGATCCAATCTATATGAATTGGTATGCGTCGGAGTGTTGATCAGTTTCGGATCACACGTCCGGATCGTTAGACGCACAACCGATCATGGATCGGATTGGTTCGTCGACACGATCGGCGACACGGACGAGTGCACGATCGCGGATCGGATCGGATCGAACGATCGCACGATCGATCGCGATCGCGTTCTGCATCGTCTCGTCGCGACCAGCCAACGTCCCGCTCCCGTCTTGCCATCGTCCCGATCAGTCAGCGTCGCGGTTGTGATCGAGATGGGCCGATCACGGATCGCGTCCCGTCCGTTCGAACATCGCGTGATGCTGGCCGATCGTGGCCGTCCCGATAGCGTGACGCAAGCGGTCATTCCGAACGTCGTGACCTAATGGTCGGTTCGGTTTGGCTCGTGTCGGTTCGGTTCGGTTTAAGGCTCGGTTTAATCCTATTAAAATTAATCGTCTTGGTTTAATAAACAGACTTAATAATTTTATTAAGTTCTGGTTAAACCGGGATAAGAAATCCAAAGTCGAAAAATTGGATTTTGTGCCTAAACCAGTGATTTTCTAATTTGATTTGGTTGGACCAAATAAATTGAGAAAATCCGGTTTAGTAAATAACCGGTTGACAATTGTGGTCATCGTAGTAATTAATTTTGGTTAAGACCAATTTTAATGAACCAGACCGGTTATGTCATTTAATTGGGCAATTGGGTTATGTCTTGGACATGAACCAATTCTTGGGCCTCGGGCCAAGAAGTTAAAACAATTGGGCCAATTATTTGAGTCTTTTCATCAGATTAATTTAAAATTTATTTTTATAAAATAATTATAAAAATCGATTTTTAAAATTAATAAGTTTCCAAAATTTTGAAATTAGAAAGTTTCTTAAATTAGAAGTTTCTAGATTTGCATGTTTTGGATTTTAGGAAATTTCCATTATTAGAAAGTTTCCAATTTTAGGAAGTTTCCAATTTTAGAAAGTTTCCAAAATTAGTAGGTTTCCCAAAAAGGAAAGTTTCCAAAATAGTAATCTTCTATTTTGGGATGATTTTAATAAACATACAAACCTCAAATAATATCAAGCGTTGGATGTCTTGTCCAATCTATGTCAGCTGTCGAAGCCCATTCAATTGTATTCATGGCCTTACAGTGTGAGGGTGTCTACTTTTGCGTGGATAAGACGGTTTGTGATTCATAAATGTCATTGGGAGTCCCAGACATTAATGATTACATGACTGTATAGTCTGGTTTTCTTGACTGGGCCATCGGGAGTCCCGGGCCTTGAGACATCAGAGTGGATTGGGCCTCGGGCCCAGATTCACAACCAAGAGTTATATCACGGATATAATTAGCCGACATAGGGCTTACCGATATAAGCTAAGGTTGGGTGATGGCCAGTGGCCCACTTTGATCTTAGTTATATGTGGATCTTGGAATCATTATATTCTATTGAGGGTAACTTATGTTATTGAATATAATGCGTGATTAATCATATTAAGTATAATACAAGATTAATCATATTGAACATATTAACTAATAACCTTTTTATCTTATATTTCAGCTATGACTACTACAAGCACTCAAAACACATTCTCAATCCGGTCTGTTCTCGAGAAGGAGAAGCTGACTGGAACGAACTTCCTGACGTGGTCAAGGAACTTGAGGCTGGTCCTCAAGCAGGAGAAGAAGGATTATGTCCTTCGTGATCCCCTCCCCGAGAGGCCTCCTAACAATGCCGCCAGGACTCTGCATAATGCTTGGGAAAAGCATTCGTCAGATGAAAATGATGTCTATTGCCTGATGTTGGCGACAATGACTGCTGAGCTGCAAATGCAGTTCGAGAGTGTATTGTCACCCATCGAGATAATGGCAAGCCTGAAATCGCTTTTTCAGGAGCAAGCAAGGACTGAGAGGTTTCAGACAGTTAAGAACCTCTTAGACTGTAAGTTGGCTGCAAATGCGGCAGTGAGTCCTCATGTCTTGAAGATGATGGGTTATCTCGATCATCTTCAGAAACTCGACTGCCCTATCAGCCAGGAACTTGCCTGCGACATCGTTCTGCAGTCTTTACCTGCAAGCTATGATCAGTTCATCCTGAACTTCAATATGCATGGCTTGAGTAAGACATTACCTGAGCTTCACGGAATGCTCAAGACTGCAGAGCCCAACTTGAGGAAAACCGCCAAGGACCCCAATGTGCTTATGGTACTGCTTGAAGAAATTCAAGATGAACAGGATACTGCTCAACCTAATGAGGAAGAGCAGCAGGAGGACCTACAAGAAATTGTAGAGCCTGAACCTGTAGTACCAGAAGTTCGAAGATCCGGGAGGATCCGTCACGAACCCGAGAGATATCAAGGATTCCTCGTGACTAACTGTCATGATCTTCTGATCATTGATGGTGATGAACCATCGAACTTCAATCAAGCCATGATGGGCCCAGATTCCTCTAAGTGGCGTAAGGCCACTGATTCCGAAATGGACTCCATGTCGGTCAACCAAGTGTTTTCGTTGGTTGACTTACCCGCTGGTGTAAAAGCCATCGAGTGCAAATGGATCTTCAAGAAGAAGATTGACGTGGATGGAAATGTCCAGATTTATAAAGCCAGGTTGGTGGCAAAAGGTTTCAGACAAGTTCACGGTGTGGATTATGATGAAACCTATTCACCAGTGGCTATGATGAAATCTATTCGGATTCTACTAGCAACTGCAGCTTTTCATGATTATGAAATTTGGCAGATGGACGTGAAAACCGCCTTCCTGAATGGTATTCTGGAAGAGGATGTGTATATGACACAACCTGACGGTTACATAGATCCAAAGAATGCTGGGAAGGTATGCAAGCTTCATAAATCCATTTATGGATTGAAGCAAGCATCGAGGAGCTGGAATCTTCGTTTTGATGAAGCGATCAAGCAATTTGACTTCATCAGAAACGAAGAAGAACAATGCGTGTATAAGAAAACTAGTGGGAGCAAGATAGTATTTCTTATTCTGTATGTTGATGACATACTGCTTCTCGGAAACGACGTTCCAATGCTAAAGTCGGTAAAGGACTGGCTTGGAAGTTGTTTTTTCATGAAAGACATGGGTGAAGCCGCATACGTTCTTGGAATCAGGATCTACCGGGATAGATCTAGAAGGCTGATAGGCTTGTGTCAAGATTCATACATTGACAAAGTCCTACAGAGATTCAGCATGAAAGATTCCAAGAAGGGCTTCACGCCAATGGTACATGGCACAACGCTAAGCAAGAAGCAGAGCCCTACGACGGCTGCTGAGCTTGAGCGCATGAAGAATATTCCTTATGCATCTGCAATAGGATCTATCATGTATGCCATGATCTGTACTCGTCCTGATGTTGCTTATGCATTGAGCATGACGAGTAGATACCAGTCAAATCCAGGTGAAAACCATTGGATTGCCGTCAAGAACATCCTGAAGTATCTAAGACATACTAAGGACAAGTTCTTGGTTTACGGTGGAAGTGATGTGCTTAAAGTCAGTGGATTCACGGACGCAAGTTTCCAGACAGACCAAGATGATTTCCGGTCACAGTCCGGTTATATCTTTTGTCTGAATGGCGGTGCAATCAGTTGGAGAAGCTCCAAGCAAGACACCGTTGCTGATTCCACTACAGAAGCTGAATATATCGCCGCTTCAGAAGCTGCAAAGGAAGCTGTTTGGATACGAAAGTTCATTATTGAACTAGGTGTGATACCAAATGCGGCTGAGCCTCTGGCACTGTTTTGTGATAACAATGGTGCTATTGCTCAGGCAAAGGAACCAAGATCACACCAGAAATCCAAGCATGTTCTAAGAAGATTTCACTTGATACGTGACATCATTAATAGAAAGGAAGTCAAGATCAGCCGAGTTCAGACAGATGATAACGTCGTTGATCCATTGACAAAGCCACTCCCAAGGCCTAAGCTCGAGTTCCTGACTGAAGCTGTAGGCATTAGAGACATTGAAATGTAATCTAAATTTGAGTGGGAGTTTGAGGGCTTTATTTAGTTATTGATATGTTCTTGTAAAACATTTTCTTATGTTTAATGAAATTATTATTTCAAGATTATTTTAACTGTGATGAAATAATCATTCCAAAATGATATGAACCATTTTATAGGTCATCGAAGTAAGTGACTTGATCTTGAGTTATCAAAGTCATTTAGCTTGATCATGAGACCCTATATTTGATAGATGGCTTATATCATCCTGTCCCTAGTCGAAGGTTGTTGAAATTGGAACACCAACAACCGTGTGAGACTAGATTGGTATGTGACTTATGACAAAGTCTCAGTGTGTCATAGATGCGCGGCATCAAAGTCAGTACATAGGTGTATGTAGGGTACATACGACCGGACAAGACCCGATTATAAGAACTCTTCAGGATATTTATATCTGTGTCATAAGAGATTCTTACTACGACTATAGAGTATAGTCCTTAGACCTGAGTTCGCATGCATGTGACTGCACATGAACTAATACGCTTTGATCATTGTCTAATGCTGTCGTTAAGCGATAGTTATAAGGACCTTGTTTGGGTGTATTATGAAATGAGTAGTTTACAGTGATGGAACAAGACGGGATTTGTCCCTCCAATATAAATGGAGTGAATATCTCTAGGCCAATCGGAGATTTGAATACTGGAAAATGCATGGCCATGCTCAAACGAACTTTCCCGAGTCGTTTGGATTGTCAGCATCAAATCAGAGTCCGATGAACATGATTAGCCTTAATAAGGATGACACTCATCTTGCCTTATGACTAATCGAGATATTGAGACAAAAGGATTATGAATACAGAGATTCCAGTTCAAGTGGGAGATTGTTGGAATTATGTCCAGTAATCTCTGTACTGTCTCTAGAAAGTAAGAGTATGTCAATGATCAGACATAAGTCATATAATACTGGGGGTCATGATGGCTTGCTAGAGTCCGCTCATGATCTATAAGTCTTGGACTTATTGCCTTTATTATATGATCCCATATGGGTCACACGCCTAAGCTAACGGGAAAATACGAAGGAACGGTTTAGCAGAAGTACGGTAAAAGTGCTAGGCATTTACTGTACTTAGAGAGAATAAAGGGCCTGATTAAATCCATGGGATTTAATCAGAACTGAGAATTGGGCCCAAAAGCCCATGAGAACTAAAGGGAGTTTTAATGAATAAAACTTGACCTAAAGCTCTCTAATTCCTCAGCACTTCTGCGCCTCCCTCCTCTCTCTCTGCGCCTCTCTCTCAGCTGGTCTAGCAGCCAAATTTCCCGGTGTGCGTGTGTGAGCCTTTGGAGGATCCATCTCTTGGTGGTTCTGCTGATCTCTGACTATTACCTCCCATTCCGCTGCACAAAAAGGTAACAGGTGAGATCCATTAAGTTTCTAAATAAGAGAACCTAGATCTGCATGTTTAGTAGGATGAATCAATCTGAGAATTGAATCAGGAAACACTAAACGATACAACATATGTTATTTGAACCCTTTTCAAGAAATAAAGTTTCTAAAATTTATAAATTTTGGAAACTTTTATTACGAGTCACCATACACTAAGATATTTTGTGTGAATACTCAAAAATTAAATTCCTAAGTATCAAAAATTATTACAAGCACCAAACAATTTTCTAAATTCACAAAAACATCAAATATTCTTTCAAAAATACTGAAAAATTTATTACAAAAATGTTGAAATTTATTATAAAATTAATTTGAATCCGATGAATAATCTGAAGTAGCTGAACCGGAATCTTCGTCAAATATGCCAATCTCTTCTTCATATTCCTCACATATATATCTTTTATTATGTTACATGCAAATTTTTCAAGAACTGAAAATTTTCAAATTGTTATATTTAAGGTTGTAAAATAAAGACCTTTTGAAATCCGTCATAGTTTCTGATGGATTTACAAAGATTTGTTGTTGAGGGTATTGATTTATAACATTTCAGGTAATTGACGATGTGTCAGCCATAACTTACAATCCCAATAGTTAAATACTTGTAAAAGAGTAGAAACAAAGTTTTTTGATCATTTAGAACAATTTGTTTAACAACATGATTCATCATTCATTAACAAACATGTAACTTATACTTACTCTTTTATAAGTTTAATAGGGTATACTATATATAGTACAAATTGAATTACTTTTTAAATCTTTCAACACAAAACACTTTAAATATGTAATTTGTTGGTGCAAAAAAATATTGTAATTTGCAATTATTAAAGAAATAAAGTTTCTAAAACTTCTAAATTTAAGGTTACAAAATAAAATTTGTCATACATCAGTCAGAAAATTCTGAAGGATTTCCCATTGATTTTATTTTCTTACCTCAAATTTAGAACTTTTAGAAACTTTAATTACGAATAATCTTATAGTTGCATTTTTAGGTGAATACTCAAAAATTAAATTAACTAAACATTAAAAATTATTATATTCACCAAACAATTTGCTAAATTGGCCAAACAACTATCAAATATTATTAAATTCGCCAAACATCAAAAATTCTTACAAAATACTGAAAATTTATTATAAAATATTGAAATTTATTAAAATTTCATAAAATTAATTACGGAATTACTCTGAATCCGATGAATAATCTTAAGTAACTAAACCAGAATCTTTGTCAAAATCTCCAATCTCTTCTTCAGTTACCTCACATATATTGTAATCTGAATCTTTGGTGAAATCAACCACAATGACAACTTCAAGAGAATGCTCGATCAAACCTAATTTACCAACTGTTTTTTCCTGCAAAGTATCGTGATCAGGACACCAGCTATCCTTCCTCATGAGGTATCGACGTCACTGTCATCCAAGGGTCTTTCTTGTTTTTAACATGAGAATATCGAATGTAGCCAAACTAGTCCGCTTGTGAAGCAAGATTAAATGGATCGTGTTTCTGAAGTCACATTTGGAGAGTGAACATATATCCCCGTAAAATTGACAAAATTTTTAGGTGGCAGGCACATTTCACGGTAAATATCTGGGGTCATCGGAAATCCGTCGGAAATTTCCAACAGAAGCTAAAATGTTGCATGTTACGCTATTGGACATTTAAATGTTGAAAAAATAAAGTCGTTGTAGATCCATCGAAAGATAGCTAAATACATATAAAACATAAGAAACTTAAGTTGTTCATTGTTTATATCAATTTGTTTAATTTCATGATCCATCATTCATAGACAAACATGTAACTTATTCTTATTCTTTTGTAAGTTTTTAGGATATGCCGTATACTCTACAATTTGTTTATTTTTAAAATATAAAAGACAAAACACTTTTATTATGTTACTTGCAACTTTTTCAAGAAATAAATTTTTAAAAATTAATATATTTGCGGTTGTTAAATTAAGACAGTCAGAACTTTTTGATGGATTTCCGACAATTCATGTTTAGGGTTTTGATTTTTAATTTTTACGTTAATTGACGATGTATCATTCATAACTTACCATCCCAATAGTTAAATACTTACAAACAGAAGAAACCGAAGGTGTTTTATCATTTATAACAACTTTTTTTACAACATGATTCAACATTCATAAACAAACATGTAGCTTATACTTACTCATTTGTAAGTTATATAAGGTATACTATATATACTAGAAATTGAATTATTTTTTTAAACTTGTCAACACAAACCACTATAAATATGTTATTTGAACCTTTTTCAAGAAATAAAGTTTCTAAAATTTAGAAATTTTATAAACTTTAATTACGAGTAACCATATACTAAGATGTTTTGTGTGAATACTCAAAAATTAAACTCCTAAGCATCAAAAATTATTACAAGCACCAAACAATTTTCTAAATTCACAAAAACATCAAATATTCTTTCAAAAATACTGAAAAATTTATTACAAAAATGTTGAAATTTATTATAAAATTAATTTGAATCCGATGAATAATCTGAAGTAGCTAAACCGGAATCTTCGTCAAATATGCCAATCTCTTCTTCACATTCCTCACATATATATCTTTTATTATGTTACATGCAAATTTTTCAAGAACTGAAAATTTTCAAATTGTTATATTTAAGGTTGTAAAATAAAGACCTTTTGAAATCCGTCATAGTTTCTGATGGATTTACAAAGATTTGTTGTTGAGGGTATTGATTTATAACATTTCGGGTAATTGACGATGTGTCAGCCATAACTTACAATCCCAATAGTTAAATACTTGTAAAAGAGTAGAAACAAAGTTTTTTGATCATTTAGAACAATTTGTTTAACAACATGATTCATCATTCATTAACAAACATGTAACTTATACTTACTCGTTTATAAGCTTTATATGGTATACTATATATAGTTCAAATTGAATTATTTTTTAAAACTTTCAATACAAAACACTTTAAATGTGTATTTTGTTTTTGTCAAAATAATAATAATTTAATTTGCAATTTTTTCAAGAAATAAAGTATCTAAAACTTCTAAATTTAAGTTATAAATAAAATTAGATAGATAAGTCGTAAAATTTTGACGGATTTCCGATTGATTTTATTTTATAATCTTAAATTTAAAAACTTTAGAAACTTTGATTACGAATAACCTTAAACTTTTCTTTTGTGTGAATAGTCAAAAATTAAATTAGCTAAACATTAAAAATTATTATATTCACCAAACAATTTGCTAAATTCGCCAAACAACTATCAAATATTATTAAATTCACCAAACATAAAAAATTTCTTACTAAATACTGAAATTTTATTATAAAATGTAGGAATTTATTAAATATCCTAAAATTAATTACAAAAGTACTCTGAATCCGATGAATAATCTGAAGTAGCTAAACCAGAATCTTTGTCAAATTCTACAATCTCTTCTTCAGTTACCTCACATATATCGTAATCTCAATCTCTGGTGAAATCAACCACAAGGTCGTTCGAGAGAATGCTCGATCAAACCTAGTTTACCAACTGCTCTTTCCTGCAAAGGATCGTGATCAGGACACCAGCTATCCTTCCTCTTGAGTTATCAATGTCACTGTCATCCAAGGGTCTTGCTTTTTTCTAACATGAGGATATCGAATGTAGCGAAACTGGTCCGCTTGTGAAGCAAGAATAATTTGATCGTATTTCTGAAGTCGCTTGCGAGATTGAACATATATCCCCGTAAAATCGACAAAATGTTTAGGTGGCCGGCACATTTCGCGGTAAATATCTAGGGTCGTCGGAAATACGTCAGAAATTTCTAACAGAAGCTAAAATGTTACATATTACGCTATTGGCCATTTAAATGTTCAAAAAATAAAGTCCTTGGAGAACCATCAGAAGATAGCTAAATACATACAAAACAGAAGAAACTTAAGTTGTTCATTGTTTATATCAATTGGTTTAATTTCATGATCCATCATTCATAAACAAACATGTAAATTATTCTTATTCTTTTGTAAGTTTTTAGGATATGCCGTATACGCTACAAATTGTTTATTTTGAAAAAAGTAAAAGACAAAACACATTTATTATGTTACTTGCAACTTTTTCAGGAACTAAATTTTTTAAAATATAATATTTACGGTTGTTAAATTAAGACTGTCAGAACTTTCTGATGGATTTCCGTCAATTCATGTATAGGGTTTTGATTTTTAATTTTTCCGGTAATTGACGATGTATCGGTCGTAACTTACCATCCTAATAGTTAAATACTTACATACAGAAGAAACCGAAGGTGTTTTATCATTTATAACAACTTTTTTTACAACATGATTCAACATTCATAAACAGACATGTAGCTTATACTTACTCACTTGTAAGTTATATAGGGTATATTATATATACTAGAAATTGAATTATTTTTTTTAATCTTGTCAACACAAACCATTATAAATATGTTATTTGAACCCTTTTCAAGAAATAAAGTTTCTAAAATTTATAAATTTTGGAAACTTTAATTACGAGTCGCCATATACTAAGATGTTTTGTGTGAATACTCAAAAATTAAACTCCTAAGCATCAAAAATTATTACAAGCACCAAACAATTTTCTAAATTCACAAAAACATCAAATATTCTTTCAAAAATACTGAAAAATTTATTACAAAAATGTTGAAATTTATTATAAAATTAATTTGAATCCGATGAATAATCTGAAGTAGCTGAACCGGAATCTTCGTCAAATATGCCAATCTCTTCTTCACATTCCTCACATATATATCTTTTATTATGTTACATGCAAATTTTTCAAGAACTGAAAATTTTCAAATTGTTATATTTAAGGTTGTAAAATAAAGACCTTTTGAAATCCGTCATAGTTTCTGATGGATTTACAAAGATTTGTTGTTGAGGGTATTGATTTATAACATTTCAGGTAATTGACGATATGTCAGCCATAACTTACAATCCCAATAGTTAAATACTTGTAAAAGAGTAGAAACAAAGTTTTTTGATCATTTAGAACAATTTTTTTAACAACATGATTCATCATTCATTAACAAACATGTAACTTATACTTACTCGTTTATAAGCTTTATATGGTATACTATATATAGTTCAAATTGAATTATTTTTTAAAACATTCAACACAAAACACTTTAAATTTGTATTTTGTTGTTGTCAAAATAATAATAATTTAATTTGCAAATTTTTCAAGAAATAAAGTATCTAAAACTTCTAAATTTAAGTTATAAATAAAATTAGATAGATAAGTCGTAAAATTTTGACGGATTTCCGATTTATTTTATTTTATAATCTTAAATTTAAAAACTTTAGAAACTTTGATTACGAATAACCTTAAACTTTTATTTTGTGTGAATACTCAAAAATTAAATTAGCTAAACATTAAAAATTATTATATTCACCAAACAATTTGCTAAATTCGCCAAACAACTATCAAATATTATTAAATTCACCAAACATAAAAAATTTCTTACTAAATACTGAAATTTTATTATAAAATGTAGGAATTTATTAAATATCCTAAAATTAATTACAAAATTACTCTGAATCCGATGAATAATCTGAAGTAGCTAAACCAGAATCTTTGTCAAATTCTACAATCTCTTCTTCAGTTACCTCACATATATCGTAATCTATATCTCTGGTGAAATCAACCACAAGGTCGTTCGAGAGAATGCTCGATCAAACCTAGTTTACCAACTGCTCTTTCCTGCAAAGGATCGTGATCAGGACACCAGCTATCCTTCCTCTTGAGTTATCAACGTCACTGTCATCCAAGGGTCTTGCTTTTTTCTAACATGAGGATATCGAATGTAGCGAAACTGGTCCGCTTGTGAAGCAAAAATAAATTGATCATATTTCTGAAGTCGCTTGCGAGATTGAACATATATCCCCGTAAAATCGACAAAATGTTTAGGTGGCCGGCACATTTCGCGGTAAATATCTAGGGTCGTCGGAAATACGTCAGAAATTTCTAACGGAAGCTAAAATGTTACATATTACGCTATTGGCCATTTAAATGTTCAAAAAATAAAGTCCTTGGAGAACCATTAGAAGATAGCTAAATACATACAAAACAGAAGAAACTTAAGTTGTTCATTGTTTATATCAATTGGTTTAATTTCATGATCCATCATTCATAAACAAACATGTAACTTATTCTTATTCTTTTGTAAGTTTTTAGGATATGCCGTATACGCTACAAATTGTTTATTTTGAAAAAAATAAAAGACAAAACACATTTATTATGTTACTTGCAACTTTTTCAAAAACTAAATTTTTTAAAATTTAAATATTTACGGTTGTTAAATTAAGACCTTCAGAACTTTCTGATGGATTTCCGTCAATTCATGTATAGGGTTTTGATTTTTAATTTTTCCGGTAATTGACGATGTATCGGTCGTAACTTACCATCCTAATAGTTAAATACTTACAAACAGAAGAAACCGAAGGTGTTTTATCATTTATAACAACTTTTTTTACAACATGATTCAACATTCATAAACAGACATGTAGCTTATACTTACTCACTTGTAAGTTATATAGGGTATATTATATATACTAGAAATTGAATTATTTTTTTTAATCTTGTCAACACAAACCATTATAAATATGTTGTTGGAATTATGTCCAGTAATCTCTGTACTGTCTCTAGAAAGTAAGAGTATGTCAATGATCAGACATAAGTCATATAATACTGGGGGTCATGATGGCTTGCTAGAGTCCGCTCATGATCTATAAGTCTTGGACTTATTGCCTTTATTATATGATCCCATATGGGTCACACGCCTAAGCTAACGGGAAAATACGAAGGAACGGTTTAGCAGAAGTACGGTAAAAGTGCTAGGCATTTACTGTACTTAGAGAGAATAAAGGGCCTGATTAAATCCATGGGATTTAATCAGAACTGAGAATTGGGCCCAAAAGCCCATGAGAACTAAAGGGAGTTTTAATGAATAAAACTTGACCTAAAGCTCTCTAATTCCTCAGCACTTCTGCGCCTCCCTCCTCTCTCTCTGCGCCTCTCTCTCAGCTGGTCTAGCAGCCAAATTTCCCGGTGTGCGTGTGTGAGCCTTTGGAGGATCCATCTCTTGGTGGTTCTGCTGATCTCTGACTATTACCTCCCATTCCGCTGCACAAAAAGGTAACAGGTGAGATCCATTAAGTTTCTAAATAAGAGAACCTAGATCTGCATGTTTAGTAGGATGAATCAATCTGAGAATTGAATCAGGAAACACTAAACGATACAACAGTGGTATCAGAGCCATTGGTTTAGTGGTTTTTCTTGTTTAGAATCATGTTTAGGATTGTTTAAAGAGGTGTTTTTGAATCAATCTACTGATAAGAGAAATCACTTAAGAAACAAAGAATTAAAACCTAAACAAACAAGAAATCGCATGATCCAATCTATATGAATTGGTATGCGTCGGAGTGTTGATCAGTTTCGGATCACACGTCCGGATCGTTAGACGCACAACCGATCATGGATCGGATTGGTTCGTCGACACGATCGGCGACACGGACGAGCGCACGATCGCGGATCGGATCGGATCGAACGATCGCACGATCGATCGCGATCGCGTTCTGCATCGTCTCGTCGCGACCAGCCAACGTCCCGCTCCCGTCTTGCCATCGTCCCGATCAGTCAGCGTCGCGGTTGTGATCGAGATGGGCCGATCACGGATCGCGTCCCGTCCGTTCGAACATCGCGTGATGCTGGCCGATCGTGGCCGTCCCGATAGCATGACGCAAGCGGTCATTCCGAACGTCGTGACCTAATGGTCGGTTCGGTTTGGCTCGTGTCGGTTCGGTTCGGTTTAAGGCTCGGTTTAATCCTATTAAAATTAATCGTCTTGGTTTAATAAACAGACTTAATAATTTTATTAAGTTCTGGTTAAACCGGGATAAGAAATCCAAAGTCGAAAAATTGGATTTTGTGCCTAAACCAGTGATTTTCTAATTTGATTTGGTTGGACCAAATAAATTGAGAAAATCCGGTTTAGTAAATAACCGGTTGACAATTGTGGTCATCGTAGTAATTAATTTTGGTTAAGACCAATTTTAATGAACCAGACCGGTTATGTCATTTAATTGGGCAATTGGGTTATGTCTTGGACATGAACCAATTCTTGGGCCTCGGGCCAAGAAGTTAAAACAATTGGGCCAATTATTTGAGTCTTTTCATCAGATTAATTTAAAATTTATTTTTATAAAATAATTATAAAAATCGATTTTTAAAATTAATAAGTTTCCAAAATTTTGAAATTAGAAAGTTTCTTAAATTAGAAGTTTCTAGATTTGCATGTTTTGGATTTTAGGAAATTTCCATTATTAGAAAGTTTCCAATTTTAGGAAGTTTCCAATTTTAGAAAGATTCCAAAATTAGTAGGTTTCCCAAAAAGGAAAGTTTCCAAAATAGTAATCTTCTATTTTGGGATGATTTTAATAAACCTACAAACCTCAAATAATATCAAGCGTTGGATGTCTTGTCCAATCTATGTCAGCTGTCGAAGCTCATTCAATTGTATTCATGGCCTTACAGTGTGAGGGTGTCTACTTTTGCGTGGATAAGACGGTTTGTGATTCATAAATGTCATTGGGAGTCCCAGACATTAATGATTACATGACTGTATAGTCTGGTTTTCTTGACTGGGCCATCGGGAGTCCCGGGCCTTGAGACATCAGAGTGGATTGGGCCTCGGGCCCAGATTCACAACCAAGAGTTATATCACGGATATAATTAGCCGACATAGGGCTTACCGATATAAGCTAAGGTTGGGTGATGGCCAGTGGCCCACTTTGATCTTAGTTATATGTGGATCTTGGAATCATTATATTCTATTGAGGGTAACTTATGTTATTGAATATAATGCGTGATTAATCATATTAAGTATAATACAAGATTAATCATATTGAACATATTAACTAATAACCTTTTTATCTTATATTTCAGCTATGACTACTACAAGCACTCAAAACACATTCTCAATCCGGTCTGTTCTCGAGAAGGAGAAGCTGACTGGAACGAACTTCCTGACGTGGTCAAGGAACTTGAGGCTGGTCCTCAAGCAGGAGAAGAAGGATTATGTCCTTCGTGATCCCCTCCCCGAGAGGCCTCCTAACAATGCCGCCAGGACTCTGCATAATGCTTGGGAAAAGCATTCGTCAGATGAAAATGATGTTTATTGCCTGATGTTGGCGACAATGACTGCTGAGCTGCAAATGCAGTTCGAGAGTGTATTGTCACCCATCGAGATAATGGCAAGCCTGAAATCGCTTTTTCAGGAGCAAGCAAGGACTGAGAGGTTTCAGACAGTTAAGAACCTCTTAGACTGTAAGTTGGCTGCAAATGCGGCAGTGAGTCCTCATGTCTTGAAGATGATGGGTTATCTCGATCATCTTCAGAAACTCGACTGCCCTATCAGCCAGGAACTTGCCTGCGACATCGTTCTGCAGTCTTTACCTGCAAGCTATGATCAGTTCATCCTGAACTTCAATATGCATGGCTTGAGTAAGACATTACCTGAGCTTCACGGAATGCTCAAGACTGCAGAGCCCAACTTGAGGAAAACCGCCAAGGACCCCAATGTGCTTATGGTACTGCTTGAAGAAATTCAAGATGAACAGGATACTGCTCAACCTAATGAGGAAGAGCAGCAGGAGGACCTACAAGAAATTGTAGAGCCTGAACCTGTAGTACCTGAAGTTCGAAGATCCGGGAGGATCCGTCACGAACCCGAGAGATATCAAGGATTCCTCGTGACTAACTGTCATGATCTTCTGATCATTGATGGTGATGAACCATCGAACTTCAATCAAGCCATGATGGGCCCAGATTCCTCTAAGTGGCGTAAGGCCACTGATTCCGAAATGGACTCAATGTCGGTCAACCAAGTGTTTTCGTTGGTTGACTTACCCGCTGGTGTAAAAGCCATCGAGTGCAAATGGATCTTCAAGAAGAAGATTGACGTGGATGGAAATGTCCAGATTTATAAAGCCAGGTTGGTGGCAAAAGGTTTCAGACAAGTTCACGGTGTGGATTATGATGAAACCTATTCACCAGTGGCTATGATGAAATCTATTCGGATTCTACTAGCAACTGCAGCTTTTCATGATTATGAAATTTGGCAGATGGACGTGAAAACCGCCTTCCTGAATGGTATTCTGGAAGAGGATGTGTATATGACACAACCTGACGGTTACATAGATCCAAAGAATGCTGGGAAGGTATGCAAGCTTCATAAATCCATTTATGGATTGAAGCAAGCATCGAGGAGCTGGAATCTTCGTTTTGATGAAGCGATCAAGCAATTTGACTTCATCAGAAACGAAGAAGAACAATGCGTGTATAAGAAAACTAGTGGGAGCAAGATAGTATTTCTTATTCTGTATGTTGATGACATACTGCTTCTCGGAAACGACGTTCCAATGCTAAAGTCGGTAAAGGACTGGCTTGGAAGTTGTTTTTTCATGAAAGACATGGGTGAAGCCGCATACGTTCTTGGAATCAGGATCTACCGGGATAGATCTAGAAGGCTGATAGGCTTGTGTCAAGATTCATACATTGACAAAGTCCTACAGAGATTCAGCATGAAAGATTCCAAGAAGGGCTTCACGCCAATGGTACATGGCACAACGCTAAGCAAGAAGCAGAGCCCTACGACGGCTGCTGAGCTTGAGCGCATGAAGAATATTCCTTATGCATCTGCAATAGGATCTATCATGTATGCCATGATCTGTACTCGTCCTGATGTTGCTTATGCATTGAGCATGACGAGTAGATACCAGTCAAATCCAGGTGAAAACCATTGGATTGCCGTCAAGAACATCCTGAAGTATCTAAGACATACTAAGGACAAGTTCTTGGTATACGGTGGAAGTGATGTGCTTAAAGTCAGTGGATTCACGGACGCAAGTTTCCAGACAGACCAAGATGATTTCCGGTCACAGTCCGGTTATATCTTTTGTCTGAATGGCGGTGCAATCATTTGGAGAAGCTCCAAGCAAGACACCGTTGCTGATTCCACTACAGAAGCTGAATATATCGCCGCTTCAGAAGCTGCGAAGGAAGCTGTTTGGATACGAAAGTTCATTATTGAACTAGGTGTGATACCAAATCCGGCTGAGCCTCTGGCACTGTTTTGTGATAACAATGGTGCTATTGCTCAGGCAAAGGAACCAAGATCACACCAGAAATCCAAGCATGTTCTAAGAAGATTTCACTTGATACGTGACATCATTAATAGAAAGGAAGTCAAGATCAGCCGAGTTCAGACAGATGATAACGTCGCTGATCCATTGACAAAGCCACTCCCAAGGCCTAAGCTCGAGTTCCTGACTGAAGCTGTAGGCATTAGAGACATTGAAATGTAATCTAAATTTGAGTGGGAGTTTGAGGGCTTTATTTAGTTATTGATATGTTCTTGTAAAACATTTTCTTATGTTTAATGAAATTATTATTTCAAGATTATTTTAACTGTGATGAAATAATCGTTCCAAAATGATATGAACCATTTTATAGGTCATCGAAGTAAGTGACTTGATTTTGAGTTATCAAAGTCATTTAGCTTGATCATGAGACCCTATATTTGATAGATGGCTTATATCATCCTGTCCCTAGTCGAAGGTTGTTGAAATTGGAACACCAACAACCGTGTGAGACTAGATTGGTATGTGACTTATGACAAAGTCTCAGTGTGTCATAGATGCGCGGCATCAAAGTCAGTACATAGGTGTATGTAGGGTACATACGACCGGACAAGACCCGATTATAAGAACTCTTCAGGATATTTATATCTGTGTCATAAGAGATTCTTACTACGACTATAGAGTATAGTCCTTAGACCTGAGTTCGCATGCATGTGACTGCACATGAACTAATACGCTTTGATCATTGTCTAATGCTGTCGTTAAGCGATAGTTATAAGGACCTTGTTTGGGTGTATTATGAAATGAGTAGTTTACAGTGATGGAACAAGACGGGATTTGTCCCTCCAATATAAATGGAGTGAATATCTCTAGGCCAATCGGAGATTTGAATACTGGAAAATGCATGGCCATGCTCAAACGGACTTTCCCGAGTCGTTTGGATTGTCAGCATCAAATCAGAGTCCGATGAACATGATTAGCCTTAATAAGGATGACACTCATCTTGCCTTATGACTAATCGAGATATTGAGACAAAAGGATTATGAATACAGAGATTCCAGTTCAAGTGGGAGATTGTTGGAATTATGTCCAGTAATCTCTGTACTGTCTCTAGAAAGTAAGAGTATGTCAATGATCAAACATAAGTCATATAATACTGGGGGTCATGATGGCTTGCTAGAGTCCGCTCATGATCTATAAGTCTTGGACTTATTGCCTTTATTATATGATCCCATATGGGTCACACGCCTAAGCTAACGGGAAAATACGAAGGAACGGTTTAGCAGAAGTACGGTAAAAGTGCTAGGCATTTACTGTACTTAGAGAGAATAAAGGGCCTGATTAAATCCATGGGATTTAATCAGAACTGAGAATTGGGCCCAAAAGCCCATGAGAACTAAAGGGAGTTTTAATGAATAAAACTTGACCTAAAGCTCTCTAATTCCTCAGCACTTCTGCGCCTCCCTCCTCTCTCTCTGCGCCTCTCTCTCAGCTGGTCTAGCAGCCAAATTTCCCGGTGTGCGTGTGTGAGCCTTTGGAGGATCCATCTCTTGGTGGTTCTGCTGATCTCTGACTATTACCTCCCATTCCGCTGCACAAAAAGGTAACAGGTGAGATCCATTAAGTTTCTAAATAAGAGAACCTAGATCTGCATGTTTAGTAGGATGAATCAATCTGAGAATTGAATCAGGAAACACTAAACGATACAACATATGTTATTTGAACCCTTTTCAAGAAATAAAGTTTCTAAAATTTATAAATTTTGGAAACTTTTATTACGAGTCACCATACACTAAGATATTTTGTGTGAATACTCAAAAATTAAATTCCTAAGTATCAAAAATTATTACAAGCACCAAACAATTTTCTAAATTCACAAAAACATCAAATATTCTTTCAAAAATACTGAAAAATTTATTACAAAAATTTTGAAATTTATTATAAAATTAATTTGAATCCGATGAATAATCTGAAGTAGCTGAACCGGAATCTTCGTCAAATATGCCAATCTCTTCTTCATATTCCTCACATATATATCTTTTATTATGTTACATGCAAATTTTTCAAGAACTGAAAATTTTCAAATTGTTATATTTAAGGTTGTAAAATAAAGACCTTTTGAAATCCGTCATAGTTTCTGATGGATTTACAAAGATTTGTTGTTGAGGGTATTGATTTATAGTATTTCGGGTAATTGACGATGTGTCAGCCATAACTTACAATCCCAATAGTTAAATACTTGTAAAAGAGTAGAAACAAAGTTTTTTGATCATTTAGAACAATTTGTTTAACAACATGATTCATCATTCATTAACAAACATGTAACTTATACTTACTCGTTTATAAGCTTTATATGGTATACTATATATAGTTTCAAATTGAATTATTTTTTAAAACTTTCAACACAAAACACTTTAAATGTGTATTTTGTTGTTGTCAAAATAATAATAATTTAATTTGCAATTTTTTTCAAGAAATAAAGTATCTAAAACTTCTAAATTTAAGTTATAAATAAAATTAGATAGATAAGTCGTAAAATTTTGATGGAATTCCGATTGATTTTATTTTATAATCTTAAATTTAAAAACTTTAGAAACTTTGATTACGAATAACCTTAAACTTTTATTTTGTGTGAATACTCAAAAATTAAATTAGCTAAACATTAAAAATTATTATATTCACCAAACAATTTGCTAAATTCGCCAAACAACTAGCAAATATTATTAAATTCACCAAACATAAAAAATTTCTTACTAAATACTGAAATTTTATTATAAAATGTAGGAATTTATTAAATATCCTAAAATTAATTACAAAATTACTCTGAATCCGATGAATAATCTGAAGTAGCTAAACCAGAATCTTTTAAAAATTCTACAATCTCTTCTTCAGTTACCTCACATATATCGTAATCTCAATCTCTGGTGAAATCAACCACAAGGTCGTTCGAGAGAATGCTCGATCAAACCTAGTTTACCAACTGCTCTTTCCTGCAAAGGATCGTGATCAGGACACCAGCTATCCTTCCTCTTGAGTTATCAACGTCACTGTCATCCAAGGGTCTTGCTTTTTTCTAACAAAAGGATATCAAATGTAGCGAAACTGGTCCGCTTGTGAAGCAAGAATAAATTGATCGTATTTCTGAAGTCGCTTGCGAGATTGAACATATATCCCCGTAAAATCAACAAAATGTTTAGGTGGCCGGCACATTTCGCGGTAAATATCTAGGGTCGTCGGAAATAAGTCAGAAATTTCTAACGGAAGCTAAAATGTTACATATTACGCTATTGGCCATTTAAATGTTCAAAAAATAAAGTCCTTGGAGAACCATCAGAAGATAGCTAAATACATACAAAACAAAAGAAACTTAAGTTGTTCATTGTTTATATCAATTGGTTTAATTTCATGATCCATCATTCATAAACAAACATGTAACTTATTCTTATTCTTTTGTAAGTTTTTAGGATATGCCGTATACGCTACAAATTGTTTATTTTGAAAAACAATAAAAGACAAAACACATTTATTATGTTACTTGCAACTTTTTCAAGAACTAAATTTTTTAAAATTTAAATATTTACGGTTGTTAAATTAAGACCGTCAGAACTTTCTGATGGATTTCCGTCAATTCATGTATAGGGTTTTGATTTTAAATTTTTCCGGTAATTGACGATGTATCGGTCGTAACTTACCATCCTATTAGTTAAATACTTACAAACAGAAGAAACCGAAGGTGTTTTATCATTTATAACAACTTTTTTTACAACATGATTCAACATTCATAAACAGACATGTAGCTTATACTTACTCACTTGTAAGTTATATAGGGTATATTATATATACTAGAAATTGAATTATTTTTTTTAATCTTGTCAACACAAACCATTATAATATCATTACGAGTCACCATACACTAAGATATTTTGTGTGAATACTCAAAAATTAAATTCCTAAGTATCAAAAATTATTACAAGCACCAAACAATTTTCTAAATTCACAAAAACATCAAATATTCTTTCAAAAATACTGAAAAATTTATTACAAAAATGTTGAAATTTATTATAAAATTAATTTGAATCCGATGAATAATCTGAAGTAGCTGGACCGGAATCTTCGTCAAATATGCCAATCTCTTCTTCATATTCCTCACATATATATCTTTTATTATGTTACATACAAATTTTTCAAGAACTGAAAATTTTCAAATTGTTATATTTAAGGTTGTAAAATAAAGACCTTTTGAAATCCGTCATAGTTTCTGATGGATTTACAAAGATTTGTTGTTGAGGGTATTGATTTATAACATTTCGGGTAATTGACGATGTGTCAGCCATAACTTACAATCCCAATAGTTAAATACTTGTAAAAGAGTAGAAACAAAGTTTTTTGATCATTTAGAACAATTTGTTTAACAACATGATTCATCATTCATTAACAAACATGTAACTTATACTTACTCGTTTATAAGCTTTATATGGTATACTATATATAGTTTCAAATTGAATTATTTTAAAAACCTTTCAACACAAAACACTTTAAATGTGTATTTTGTTGTTGTCAAAATAATAATAATTTAATTTGCAATTTTTTTCAAGAAATAAAGTATCTAAAACTTCTAAATTTAAGTTATAAATAAAATTAGATAGATAAGTCGTAAAATTTTGACGGAATTCCGATTGATTTTATTTTATAATCTTAAATTTAAAAACTTTAGAAACTTTGATTACGAATAACCTTAAACTTTTCTTTTGTGTGAATACTCAAAAATTAAATTAGCTAAACATTAAAAATTATTATATTCACCAAATAATTTGCTAAATTCGCCAAACAACTAGCAAATATTATTAAATTCACCAAACATAAAAAAATTCTTACTAAATACTGAAATTTTATTATAAAATGTAGGAATTTATTAAATATCCTAAAATTAATTACAAAATTACTCTGAATCCGATGAATAATCTGAAGTAGCTAAACCAGAATCTTTTAAAAAATTCTACAATCTCTTCTTCAGTTACCTCACATATATCGTAATCTCAATCTCTGGTGAAATCAACCACAAGGTCGTTCGAGAGAATGCTCGATCAAACCTAGTTTACCAACTGCTCTTTCCTGCAAAGGATCGTGATCAGGACACCAGCTATCCTTCCTCTTGAGTTATCAACGTCACTGTCATCCAAGGGTCTTGCTTTTTTCTAACAAGAGGATATCAAATGTAGCGAAACTGGTCCGCTTGTGAAGCAAGAATAAATTGATCGTATTTCTGAAGTCGCTTGCGAGATTGAACATATATCCCCGTAAAATCGACAAAATGTTTAGGTGGCCGGCACATTTCGCGGTAAATATCTAGGGTCGTCGGAAATAAGTCAGAAATTTCTAACGGAAGCTAAAATGTTACATATTACGCTATTGGCCATTTAAATGTTCAAAAAATAAAGTCCTTGGAGAACCATCAGAAGATAGCTAAATACATACAAAACAGAAGAAACTTAAGTTGTTCATTGTTTATATCAATTGGTTTAATTTCATGATCCATCATTCATAAACAAACATGTAACTTATTCTTATTCTTTTGTAAGTTTATAGGATATGCCGTATACGCTACAAATTGTTTATTTTGAAAAAAAATAAAAGACAAAACACATTTATTATGTTACTTGCAACTTTTTCAAGAACTAAATTTTTTAAAATTTAAATATTTACGGTTGTTAAATTAAGACCGTCAGAACTTTCTGATGGATTTCCGTCAATTCATGTATAGGGTTTTGATTTTTAATTTTTCCGGTATTGACGATGTATCGGTCGTAACTTACCATCCTATTAGTTAAATACTTACAAACAGAAGAAACCGAAGGTGTTTTATCATTTATAACAACTTTTTTTACAACATGATTCAACATTCATAAACAGACATGTAGCTTATACTTACTCACATGTAAGTTATATAGGGTATATTATATATACTAGAAATTGAATTATTTTTTTTCAAACTTGTCAACACAAACCATTATAAATATGTTATTTGAACCTTTTTCAAGAAATAAAGTTTCTAAAATTTATAAATTTTTGAAACTTTAATTACGAGTCACCATACACTAAGATATTTTGTGTGAATACTCAAAAATTAAATTCCTAAGTATCAAAAATTATTACAAGCACCAAATAATTTTCTAAATTCACAAAACATCAAATATTCTTTCAAAAATACTGAAAATTTAATACAAAATGTTGGAATTTATTACAATTTCCTAAAATTTATTATAAAATTAATTTGAATACGATGAATAATCTGAAGTAGCTAAACCGGAATCTTCGTCAAATATACCAATCTCTTCTTCACATTCCTCACATATATATCTTTTATTATGTTACATGCAAATTTTTCAAGAACTGAAAATTTTCAAATTGTTATATTTAAGGTTGTAAAATAAAGACCTTTTGAAATCCGTCATAAGTTTCTGACGGATTTACAAAGATTTGTTGTTTAGGGTATTGATTTATAACATTTCGGGTAATTGACGATGTGTCAGCCATAACTTACAGTCCCAATAGTTAAATACTTGTAAAACAGTAGAAACATAGTTTTTTAATCATTTAGAACAATTTTTTAACAACATGATTCATCATTTATTAACAAACATGTAACTTATACTTACTCGTTTCTAAGCTTTATATGGTATAATGTATATAGTTCAAATTGAATTATGTTTAAAACTTTCAACACAAACACTTTAAATATGTATTTGGTTGTTGTCAAAAACATAATAATGTAATTTGTAATTTTTTCAAAAAAAATAAAGTATCTAAACCTTCTAAATTTAAGTTGTAAATAAAATTAGTCATAAATAAGTCGGAAAACTTTGACGCATTTTTTCGTTTTATTTTATTTGATAATCTTAAATTTTGAAATTTAAAAACTTTAATTACGAATAACCTTAAACTTTCCTTTTGTGTGAATACTCAAAAATAAAATTAGCTAAACATTACAAATTATTATATTCACCAAACAATTTGCTAAATTCGCCAAACAACTATCAAATATTATTAAATTCACCAAACATAAAAAAATCTTACTAAATACTGAAAATTTATTATAAAATGTAGGAATTTATTAAATATCCTAAAATTAATTACAAAATTACTCTGAATCCGATGAATAATCTGAAGTAGCTAAACCAGAATCTTTGTCAAATTCTACAATCTCTTCTTCAGTTACCTCACATATATCGTAATCTCAATCTCTGGTGAAATCAACCACAAGGTCGTTCGAGAGAATGCTCGATCAAACCTAGTTTACCAACTGCTCTTTCCTGCAAAGGATCGTGATCAGGACACCAGCTATCCTTCCTCTTGAGTTATCAACGTCACTGTCATCCAAGGGTCTTGCTTTTTTCTAACAAGAGGATATCAAATGTAGCGAAACTGGTCCGCTTGTGAAGCAAGAATAAATTGATCGTATTTCTGAAGTCGCTTGCGAGATTGAACATATATCCCCGTAAAATCGACAAAATGTTTAGGTGGCCGGCACATTTCGCGGTAAATATCTAGGGTCGTCGGAAATAAGTCAGAAATTTCTAACGGAAGCTAAAATGTTACATATTACGCTATTGGCCATTTAAATGTTCAAAAAATAAAGTCCTTGGAGAACCATCAGAAGATAGCTAAATACATACAAAACAGAAGAAACTTAAGTTGTTCATTGTTTATATCAATTGGTTTAATTTCATGATCCATCATTCATAAACAAACATGTAACTTATTCTTATTCTTTTGTAAGTTTTTAGGATATGGCGTATACGCTACAAATTGTTTATTTTGAAAAAAAATAAAAGACAAAACACATTTATTATGTTACTTGCAACTTTTTCAAGAACTAAATTTTTTAAAATTTAAATATTTACGGTTGTTAAATTAAGACCGTCAGAACTTTCTGATGGATTTCCGTCAATTCATGTATAGGGTTTTGATTTTTAATTTTTCCGGTAATTGACGATGTATCGGTCGTAACTTACCATCCTATTAGTTAAATACTTACAAACAGAAGAAACCGAAGGTGTTTTATCATTTATAACAACTTTTTTTACAACATGATTCAACATTCATAAACAGACATGTAGCTTATACTTACTCACTTGTAAGTTATATAGGGTATATTATATATACTAGAAATTGAATTATTTTTTTTAATCTTGTCAACACAAACCATTATAAATATGTTATTTGAACCCTTTTCAAGAAATAAAGTTTCTAAAATTTATAAATTTTGGAAACTTTTATTACGAGTCACCATACACTAATATATTTTGTGTGAATACTCAAAAATTAAATTCCTAAGTATCAAAAATTATTACAAGCACCAAACAATTTTCTAAATTCACAAAAACATCAAATATTCTTTCAAAAATACTGAAAAATTTATTACAAAAATGTTGAAATTTATTATAAAATTAATTTGAATCCGATGAATAATCTGAAGTAGCTGGACCGGAATCTTCGTCAAATATGCCAATCTCTTCTTCATATTCCTCACATATATATCTTTTATTATGTTACATGCAAATTTTTCAAGAACTGAAAATTTTCAAATTGTTATATTTAAGGTTGTAAAATAAAGACCTTTTGAAATCCGTCATAGTTTCTGATGGATTTACAAAGATTTGTTGTTGAGGGTATTGATTTATAACATTTCGGGTAATTGACGATGTGTCAGCCATAACTTACAATCCCAATAGTTAAATACTTGTAAAAGAGTAGAAACAAAGTTTTTTGATCATTTAGAACAATTTGTTTAACAACATGATTCATCATTCATTAACAAACATGTAACTTATACTTACTCGTTTATAAGCTTTATATGGTATACTATATATAGTTTCAAATTGAATTATTTTTAAAAACTTTCAACACAAAACACTTTAAATGTGTATTTTGTTGTTGTCAAAATAATAATAATTTAATTTGCAATTTTTTTCAAGAAATAAAGTATCTAAAACTTCTAAATTTAAGTTATAAATAAAATTAGATAGATAAGTCGTAAAATTTTGACGGAATTCCGATTGATTTTATTTTATAATCTTAAATTTAAAAACTTTAGAAACTTTGATTACGAATAACCTTAAACTTTTCTTTTGTGTGAATACTCAAAAATTAAATTAGCTAAACATTAAAAATTATTATATTCACCAAACAATTTGCTAAATTCGCCAAACAACTAGCAAATATTATTAAATTCACCAAACATAAAAAAATTCTTACTAAATACTGAAATTTTATTATAAAATGTAGGAATTTATTAAATATCCTAAAATTAATTACAAAATTACTCTGAATCCGATGAATAATCTGAAGTAGCTAAACCAGAATCTTTTAAAAATTCTACAATCTCTTCTTCAGTTACCTCACATATATCGTAATCTCAATCTCTGGTGAAATAAACCACAAGGTCAAGTTCGAGAGAATGCTCGATCAAACCTAGTTTACCAACTGCTCTTTCCTGCAAAGGATCGTGATCAGGACACCAGCTATCCTTCCTCTTGAGTTATCAACGTCACTGTCATCCAAGGGTCTTGCTTTTTTCTAACAAGAGGATATCAAATGTAGCGAAACTGGTCCGCTTGTGAAGCAAGAATAAATTGATCGTATTTCTGAAGTCGCTTGCGAGATTGAACATATATCCCCGTAAAATCGACAAAATGTTTAGGTGGCCGGCACATTTCGCGGTAAATATCTAGGGTCGTCGGAAATAAGTCAGAAATTTCTAACGGAAGCTAAAATGTTACATATTACGCTATTGGCCATTTAAATGTTCAAAAAATAAAGTCCTTGGAGAACCATCAGAAGATAGCTAAATACATACAAAACAGAAGAAACTTAAGTTGTTCATTGTTTATATCAATTGGTTTAATTTCATGATCCATCATTCATAAACAAACATGTAACTTATTCTTATTCTTTTGTAAGTTTTTAGGATATGCCGTATACGCTACAAATTGTTTATTTTGAAAAAAAATAAAAGACAAAACACATTTATTATGTTACTTGCAACTTTTTCAAGAACTAAATTTTTTAAAATTTAAATATTTACGGTTGTTAAATTAAGACCGTCAGAACTTTCTGATGGATTTCCGTCAATTCATGTATAGGGTTTTGATTTTTAATTTTTCCGGTAATTGACGATGTATCGGTCGTAACTTACCATCCTATTAGTTAAATACTTACAAACAGAAGAAACCGAAGGTGTTTTATCATTTATAACAACTTTTTTTACAACATGATTCAACATTCATAAACAGACATGTAGCTTATACTTACTCACTTGTAAGTTATATAGGGTATATTATATATACTAGAAATTGAATTATTTTTTTTAATCTTGTCAACACAAACCATTATAAATATGTTATTTGAACCCTTTTCAAGAAATAAAGTTTCTAAAATTTATAAATTTTGGAAACTTTTATTACGAGTCACCATACACTAATATATTTTGTGTGAATACTCAAAAATTAAATTCCTAAGTATCAAAAATTATTACAAGCACCAAACAATTTTCTAAATTCACAAAAACATCAAATATTCTTTCAAAAATACTGAAAAATTTATTACAAAAATGTTGAAATTTATTATAAAATTAATTTGAATCCGATGAATAATCTGAAGTAGCTGGACCGGAATCTTCGTCAAATATGCCAATCTCTTCTTCATATTCCTCACATATATATCTTTTATTATGTTACATGGAAATTTTTCAAAAACTGAAAATTTTCAAATTGATATATTTAAGGTTGTAAAATAAAGACCTTTTGAAATCCGTCATAGTTTCTGATGGATTTACAAAGATTTGTTGTTGAGGGTATTGATTTATAACATTTCGGGTAATTGACGATGTGTCAGCCATAACTTACAATCCCAATAGTTAAATACTTGTAAAAGAGTAGAAACAAAGTTTTTTGATCATTTAGAACAATTTGTTTAACAACATGATTCATCATTCATTAACAAACATGTAACTTATACTTACTCGTTTATAAGCTTTATATGGTATACTATATATAGTTTCAAATTGAATTATTTTTAAAAACTTTCAACACAAAACACTTTAAATGTGTATTTTGTTGTTGTCAAAATAATAATAATTTAATTTGCAATTTTTTTCAAGAAATAAAGTATCTAAAACTTCTAAATTTAAGTTATAAATAAAATTAGATAGATAAGTCGTAAAATTTTGACGGAATTCCGATTGATTTTATTTTATAATCTTAAATTTAAAAACTTTAGAAACTTTGATTACGAATAACCTTAAACTTTTCTTTTGTGTGAATACTCAAAAATTAAATTAGCTAAACATTAAAAATTATTATATTCACCAAACAATTTGCTAAATTCGCCAAACAACTAGCAAATATTATTAAATTCACCAAACATAAAAAAATTCTTACTAAATACTGAAATTTTATTATAAAATGTAGGAATTTATTAAATATCCTAAAATTAATTACAAAATTACTCTGAATCCGATGAATAATCTGAAGTAGCTAAACCAGAATCTTTTAAAAATTCTACAATCTCTTCTTCAGTTACCTCACATATATCGTAATCTCAATCTCTGGTGAAATAAACCACAAGGTCAAGTTCGAGAGAATGCTCGATCAAACCTAGTTTACCAACTGCTCTTTCCTGCAAAGGATCGTGATCAGGACACCAGCTATCCTTCCTCTTGAGTTATCAACGTCACTGTCATCCAAGGGTCTTGCTTTTTTCTAACAAGAGGATATCAAATGTAGCGAAACTGGTCCGCTTGTGAAGCAAGAATAAATTGATCGTATTTCTGAAGTCGCTTGCGAGATTGAACATATATCCCCGTAAAATCGACAAAATGTTTAGGTGGCCGGCACATTTCGCGGTAAATATCTAGGGTCGTCGGAAATAAGTCAGAAATTTCTAACGGAAGCTAAAATGTTACATATTACGCTATTGGCCATTTAAATGTTCAAAAAATAAAGTCCTTGGAGAACCATCAGAAGATAGCTAAATACATACAAAACAGAAGAAACTTAAGTTGTTCATTGTTTATATCAATTGGTTTAATTTCATGATCCATCATTCATAAACAAACATGTAACTTATTCTTATTCTTTTGTAAGTTTTTAGGATATGCCGTATACGCTACAAATTGTTTATTTTGAAAAAAAATAAAAGACAAAACACATTTATTATGTTACTTGCAACTTTTTCAAGAACTAAATTTTTTAAAATTTAAATATTTACGGTTGTTAAATTAAGACCGTCAGAACTTTCTGATGGATTTCCGTCAATTCATGTATAGGGTTTTGATTTTTAATTTTTCCGGTAATTGACGATGTATCGGTCGTAACTTACCATCCTATTAGTTAAATACTTACAAACAGAAGAAACCGAAGGTGTTTTATCATTTATAACAACTTTTTTTACAACATGATTCAACATTCATAAACAGACATGTAGCTTATACTTACTCACTTGTAAGTTATATAGGGTATATTATATATACTAGAAATTGAATTATTTTTTTTAATCTTGTCAACACAAACCATTATAAATATGTTATTTGAACCCTTTTCAAGAAATAAAGTTTCTAAAATTTATAAATTTTGGAAACTTTTATTACGAGTCACCATACACTAAGATATTTTGTGTGAATACTCAAAAATTAAATTCCTAAGTATCAAAAATTATTACAAGCACCAAACAATTTTCTAAATTCACAAAAACATCAAATATTCTTTCAAAAATACTGAAAAATTTATTACAAAAATGTTGAAATTTATTATAAAATTAATTTGAATCCGATGAATAATCTGAAGTAGCTGGACCGGAATCTTCGTCAAATATGCCAATCTCTTCTTCACATTCCTCACATATATATCTTTTATTATGTTACATGCAAATTTTTCAAGAACTGAAAATTTTCAAATTGTTATATTTAAGGTTGTAAAATAAAGACCTTTTGAAATCCGTCATAGTTTCTGATGGATTTACAAAGATTTGTTGTTGAGGGTATTGATTTATAACATTTCGGGTAATTGACGATGTGTCAGCCATAACTTACAATCCCAATAGTTAAATACTTGTAAAAGAGTAGAAACAAAGTTTTTTGATCATTTAGAACAATTTGTTTAACAACATGATTCATCATTCATTAACAAACATGTAACTTATACTTACTCGTTTATAAGCTTTATATGGTATACTATATATAGTTCAAATTGAATTATTTTTTAAAACTTTCAACACAAAACACTTTAAATGTGTATTTTGTTGTTGTCAAAATAATAATAATTTAATTTGCAATTTTTTTCAAGAAATAAAGTATCTAAAACTTCTAAATTTAAGTTATAAATAAAATTAGATAGATAAGTCGTAAAATTTTGACGGATTTCCGATTGATTTTATTTTATAATCTTAAATTTAAAAACTTTAGAAACTTTGATTACGAATAACCTTAAACTTTTCTTTTGTGTGAATACTCAAAAATTAAATTAGCTAAACATTAAAAATTATTATATTCACCAAACAATTTGCTAAATTCGCCAAACAACTAGCAAATATTATTAAATTCACCAAACATAAAAAAATTCTTACTAAATACTGAAATTTTATTATAAAATGTAGGAATTTATTAAATATCCTAAAATTAATTACAAAATTACTCTGAATCCGATGAATAATCTGAAGTAGCTAAACCAGAATCTTTTAAAAATTCTACAATCTCTTCTTCAGTTACCTCACATATATCGTAATCTCAATCTCTGGTGAAATCAACCACAAGGTCAAGTTCGAGAGAATGCTCGATCAAACCTAGTTTACCAACTGCTCTTTCCTGCAAAGGATCGTGATCAGGACACCAGCTATCCTTCCTCTTGAGTTATCAACGTCACTGTCATCCAAGGGTCTTGCTTTTTTCTAACAAGAGGATATCAAATGTAGCGAAACTGGTCCGCTTGTGAAGCAAGAATAAATTGATCGTATTTCTGAAGTCGCTTGCGAGATTGAACATATATCCCCGTAAAATCGACAAAATGTTTAGGTGGCCGGCACATTTCGCGGTAAATATCTAGGGTCGTCGGAAATAAGTCAGAAATTTCTAACGGAAGCTAAAATGTTACATATTACGCTATTGGCCATTTAAATGTTCAAAAAATAAAGTCCTTGGAGAACCATCAGAAGATAGCTAAATACATACAAAACAGAAGAAACTTAAGTTGTTCATTGTTTATATCAATTGGTTTAATTTCATGATCCATCATTCATAAACAAACATGTAACTTATTCTTATTCTTTTGTAAGTTTTTAGGATATGCCGTATACGCTACAAATTGTTTATTTTGAAAAAAAATAAAAGACAAAACACATTTATTATGTTACTTGCAACTTTTTCAAGAACTAAATTTTTTAAAATTTAAATATTTACGGTTGTTAAATTAAGACCGTCAGAACTTTCTGATGGATTTCCGTCAATTCATGTATAGGGTTTTGATTTTTAATTTTTCCGGTAATTGACGATGTATCGGTCGTAACTTACCATCCTATTAGTTAAATACTTACAAACAGAAGAAACCGAAGGTGTTTTATCATTTATAACAACTTTTTTTACAACATGATTCAACATTCATAAACAGACATGTAGCTTATACTTACTCACTTGTAAGTTATATAGGGTATATTATATATACTAGAAATTGAATTATTTTTTTTAATCTTGTCAACACAAACCATTATAAATATGTTATTTGAACCCTTTTCAAGAAATAAAGTTTCTAAAATTTATAAATTTTGGAAACTTTTATTACGAGTCACCATACACTAAGATATTTTGTGTGAATACTCAAAAATTAAATTCCTAAGTATCAAAAATTATTACAAGCACCAAACAATTTTCTAAATTCACAAAAACATCAAATATTCTTTCAAAAATACTGAAAATTTATTACAAAAATGTTGAAATTTTTCCTATTATAAAATTAATTTGAATCCGATGAATAATCTGAAGTAGCTGGACCGGAATCTTCGTCAAATATGCCAATCTCTTCTTCACATTCCTCACATATATATCTTTTATTATGTTACATGCAAATTTTTCAAGAACTGAAAATTTTCAAATTGTTATATTTAAGGTTGTAAAATAAAGACCTTTTGAAATCCGTCATAGTTTCTGATGGATTTACAAAGATTTGTTGTTGAGGGTATTGATTTATAACATTTCGGGTAATTGACGATGTGTCAGCCATAACTTACAATCCCAATAGTTAAATACTTGTAAAAGAGTAGAAACAAAGTTTTTTGATCATTTAGAACAATTTGTTTAACAACATGATTCATCATTCATTAACAAACATGTAACTTATACTTACTCGTTTATAAGCTTTATATGGTATACTATATATAGTTCAAATTGAATTATTTTTAAAACTTTCAACACAAAACACTTTAAATGTGTATTTTGTTGTTGTCAAAATAATAATAATTTAATTTGCAATTTTTTTCAAGAAATAAAGTATCTAAAACTTCTAAATTTAAGTTATAAATAAAATTAGATAGATAAGTCGTAAAATTTTGACGGAATTTTTTTCGATTGATTTTATTTTATAATCTTAAATTTAAAAACTTTAGAAACTTTGATTACGAATAACCTTAAACTTTTCTTTTGTGTGAATACTCAAAAATTAAATTAGCTAAACATTAAAAATTATTATATTCACCAAACAATTTGCTAAATTCGCCAAACAACTAGCAAATATTATTAAATTCACCAAACATAAAAAAATTCTTACTAAATACTGAAATTTTATTATAAAATGTAGGAATTTATTAAATATCCTAAAATTAATTACAAAATTACTCTGAATCCGATGAATAATCTGAAGTAGCTAAACCAGAATCTTTTAAAAATTCTACAATCTCTTCTTCAGTTACCTCACATATATCGTAATCTCAATCTCTGGTGAAATAAACCACAAGGTCAAGTTCGAGAGAATGCTCGATCAAACCTAGTTTACCAACTGCTCTTTCCTGCAAAGGATCGTGATCAGGACACCAGCTATCCTTCCTCTTGAGTTATCAACGTCACTGTCATCCAAGGGTCTTGCTTTTTTCTAACAAGAGGATATCAAATGTAGCGAAACTGGTCCGCTTGTGAAGCAAGAATAAATTGATCGTATTTCTGAAGTCGCTTGCGAGATTGAACATATATCCCCGTAAAATCGACAAAATGTTTAGGTGGCCGGCACATTTCTCGGTAAATATCTAGGGTCGTCGGAAATAAGTCAGAAATTTCTAACGGAAGCTAAAATGTTACATATTACGCTATTGGCCATTTAAATGTTCAAAAAATAAAGTCCTTGGAGAACCATCAGAAGATAGCTAAATACATACAAAACAGAAGAAACTTAAGTTGTTCATTGTTTATATCAATTGGTTTAATTTCATGATCCATCATTCATAAACAAACATGTAACTTATTCTTATTCTTTTGTAAGTTTTTAGGATATGCCGTATACGCTACAAATTGTTTATTTTGAAAAAAAATAAAAGACAAAACACATTTATTATGTTACTTGCAACTTTTTCAAGAACTAAATTTTTTAAAATTTAAATATTTACGGTTGTTAAATTAAGACCGTCAGAACTTTCTGATGGATTTCCGTCAATTCATGTATAGGGTTTTGATTTTTAATTTTTCTGGTAATTGACGATGTATCGGTCGTAACTTACCATCCTAATAGTTAAATACTTACAAACAGAAGAAACCGAAGGTGTTTTATCATTTATAACAACTTTTTTTACAACATGATTCAACATTCATAAACAGACATGTAGCTTATACTTACTCACTTGTAAGTTATATAGGGTATATTATATATACTAGAAATTGAATTATTTTTTTTACTCTTGTCAACACAAACCATTATAAATATGTTATTTGAACCCTTTTCAAGAAATAAAGTTTCTAAAATTTATAAATTTTGGAAACTTTTATTACGAGTCACCATACACTAAGTATTTTGTGTGAATACTCAAAAATTAAATTCCTAAGTATCAAAAATTATTACAAGCACCAAACAATTTTCTAAATTCACAAAACATCAAATATTCTTTCAAAAATACTGAAAATTTAATACAAAATGTTGGAATTTATTACAATTTCCTAAAATTTATTATAAAATTAATTTGAATCCGATGAATAATCTGAAGTAGCTGAACCGGAATCTTCGTCAAATATGCCAATCTCTTCTTCACATTCCTCACATATATATCTTTTATTATGTTACATGCAAATTTTTCAAGAACTGAAAATTTTCAAATTGTTATATTTAAGGTTGTAAAATAAAGACCTTTTGAAATCCGTCATAAGTTTCTGACGGATTTACAAAGATTTGTTGTTTAGGGTATTGATTTATAACATTTCGGGTAATTGACGATGTGTCAGCCATAACTTACAGTCCCAATAGTTAAATACTTGTAAAACAGTAGAAACATAGTTTTTTGATCATTTAGAACAATTTGTTTAACAACATGATTCATCATTTATTAACAAACATGTAACTTATACTTACTCGTTTCTAAGCTTTATATGGTATAATGTATATAGTTCAAATTGAATTATTTTTAAAACTTTCAACACAAACACTTTAAATATGTATTTGGTTGTTGTCAAAAACATAATAATGTAATTTGCAATTTTTTTCAAAAAAATAAAGTATCTAAACCTTCTAAATTTAAGTTGTAAATAAAATTAGTCATAAATAAGTCGGAAAATTTTGACGAATTTTTTCGTTTTATTTTATTTGATAATCTTAAATTTTGAAATTTAAAAACTTTAATTACGAATAACCTTAAACTTTCCTTTTGTGTGAATACTCAAAAATAAAATTAGCTAAACATTACAAATTATTATATTCACCAAACAATTTGCTAAATTCGCCAAACAACTATCAAATATTATTAGATTCGCCAAACATAAAACAATTCTTACTAAATACTGAAAATTTATTATAAAATGTTGGAATTTATTAAATTTCCTAAAATTAATTACAAAATTACTACGAATCCGATGAATAATCGGAAGTAGCTAAACCAAAATCTTTTAAAAATTCTACAATCTCTTCTTCAGTTACCTCACATATATCGTAATCTCAATCTCTGGTGAAATAAACCACAAGGTCAAGTTCGAGAGAATGCTCGATCAAACCTAGTTTACCAACTGCTCTTTCCTGCAAAGGATCGTGATCAGGACACCAACTATCCTTCCTCTTGAGTTATCAACGTCACTGTCATCCAAGGGTATTGCTTTTTTCTAACATGAGGATATCGAATGTAGCGAAACTGGTCCGCTTGTGAAGCAAGAATAAATTGATCATATTTCTAAAGTCGCTTGCGAGATTGAACATATATCCCCGTAAAATCGACAAAATGTTTAGGTGGCCGGCACATTTCGCGGTAAATATCTAGGGTCGTCGGAAATACGTCAGAAATTTCTAACGGAAGCTAAAATGTTACATATTACGCTATTGGCCATTTAAATGTTCAAAAAATAAAGTCCTTGGAGAACCATCAGAAGATAGCTAAATACATACAAAACAGAAGAAACTTAAGTTGTTCATTGTTTATATCAATTGGTTTAATTTCATGATCCATCATTCATAAACAAACATGTAACTTATTCTTATTCTTTTGTAAGTTTTTAGGATATGCCGTATACGCTACAAATTGTTTATTTTGAAAAAAAATAAAAGACAAAACACATTTATTATGTTACTTGCAACTTTTTCAAGAACTAAATTTTTTAAAATTTAAATATTTACGGTTGTTAAATTAAGACCGTCAGAACTTTCTGATGGATTTCCGTCAATTCATGTATAGGATTTTGATTTTTAATTTTTCCGGTAATTGACGATGTATCGGTCGTAACTTACCATCCTATTAGTTAAATACTTACAAACAGAAGAAACCGAAGGTGTTTTATCATTTATAACAACTTTTTTTACAACATGATTCAACATTCATAAACAGACATGTAGCTTATACTTACTCACTTGTAAGTTATATAGGGTATATTATATATACTAGAAATTGAATTATTTTTTTTAAACTTGTCAACACAAACCATTATAAATATGTTATTTGAACCTAAGAAATAAAGTTTCTAAAATTTATAAATTTTGGAAACTTTATTACGAGTCACCATACACTAAGATATTTTGTGTGAATACTCAAAAATTAAATTCCTAAGTATCAAAAATTATTACAAGCACCAAACAATTTTCTAAATTCACAAAACATCAAATATTCTTTCAAAAATACTGAAAATTTAATACAAAATGTTGGAATTTATTACAATTTCCTAAAATTTATTATAAAATTAATTTGAATCCGATGAATAATCTGAAGTAGCTGAACCGGAATCTTCGTCAAATATGCCAATCTCTTCTTCACATTCCTCACATATATATCTTTTATTATGTTACATGCAATTTTTTCAAGAACTGAAAATTTTCAAATTGTTAAATTTAAGGTTGTAAAATAAAGACCTTTTGAAATCCGTCCTAAGTTTCTGACGGATTTACAAAGATTTGTTGTTTAGGGTATTGATTTATAACATTTCGGGTAATTGACGATGTGTCAGCCATAACTTACAGTCCCAATAGTTAAATACTTGTAAAACAGTAGAAACATAGTTTTTTGATCATTTAGAACAATTTGTTTAACAACATGATTCATCATTTATTAACAAACATGTAACTTATACTTACTCGTTTCTAAGCTTTATATGGTATAATGTATATAGTTCAAATTGAATTATTTTTTAAAACTTTCAACACAAACACTTTAAATATGTATTTGGTTGTTGTCAAAAACATAATAATGTAATTTGCAATTTTTTTCAAAAAAATAAAGTATCTAAACCTTCTAAATTTAAGTTGTAAATAAAATTAGTCATAAATAAGTCGGAAAATTTTGACGAATTTTTTCGTTTTATTTTATTTGATAATCTTAAATTTTGAAATTTAAAAACTTTAATTACGAATAACCTTAAACTTTCCTTTTGTGTGAATACTCAAAAATAAAATTAGCTAAACATTACAAATTATTATATTCACCAAACAATTTGCTAAATTCGCCAAACAACTATCAAATATTATTAGATTCGCCAAACATAAAAAAAATTCTTACTAAATACTGAAAATTTATTATAAAATGTTGGAATTTATTAAATTTCCTAAAATTAATTACAAAATTACTACGAATCCGATGAATAATCGGAAGTAGCTAAACCAAAATCTTTTAAAAATTCTACAATCTCTTCTTCAGTTACCTCACATATATCGTAATCTCAATCTCTGGTGAAATCAACCACAAGGTCAAGTTCGAGAGAATGCTCGATCAAACATAGTTTACCAACTGCTCTTTCCTGCAAAGGATCGTGATCAGGACACCAACTATCCTTCCTCTTGAGTTATCAACGTCACTGTCATCCAAGGGTATTGCTTTTTTCTAACATGAGGATATCGAATGTAGCGAAACTGGTCCGCTTGTGAAGCAAGAATAAATTGATCATATTTCTAAAGTCGCTTGCGAGATTGAACATATATCCCCGTAAAATCGACAAAATGTTTAGGTGGCCGGCACATTTCGCGGTAAATATCTAGGGTCGTCGGAAATACGTCAGAAATTTCTAACGGAAGCTAAAATGTTACATATTACGCTATTGGCCATTTAAATGTTCAAAAAATAAAGTCCTTGGAGAACCATTAGAAGATAGCTAAATACATACAAAACAGAAGAAACTTAAGTTGTTCATTGTTTATATCAATTGGTTTAATTTCATGATCCATCATTCATAAACAAACATGTAACTTATTCTTATTCTTTTGTAAGTTTTTAGGATATGCCGTATACGCTACAAATTGTTTATTTTGAAAAAAATAAAAGACAAAACACATTTATTATGTTACTTGCAACTTTTTCAAGAACTAAATTTTTTAAAATTTAAATATTTACGGTTGTTAAATTAAGACCGTCAGAACTTTCTGATGGATTTCCGTCAATTCATGTATAGGGTTTTGATTTTTAATTTTTCTGGTAATTGACGATGTATCGGTCGTAACTTACCATCCTATTAGTTAAATACTTACAAACAGAAGAAGGTGTTTTATCATTTATAACAACTTTTTTTACAACATGATTCAACATTCATAAACAGACATGTAGCTTATACTTACTCACTTGTAAGTTATATAGGGTATATTATATATACTAGAAATTGAATTATTTTTTTTACTCTTGTCAACACAAACCATTATAAATATGTTATTTGAACCCTTTTCAAGAAATAAAGTTTCTAAAATTTATAAATTTTGGAAACTTTTATTACGAGTCACCATACACTAAGATATTTTGTGTGAATACTCAAAAATTAAATTCCTAAGTATCAAAAATTATTACAAGCACCAAACAATTTTCTAAATTCACAAAACATCAAATATTCTTTCAAAAATACTGAAAATTTATTACAAAATGTTGGAATTTATTACAATTTCCTAAAATTTATTATAAAATTAATTTGAATCCGATGAATAATCTGAAGTAGCTGAACCGGAATCTTCGTCAAATATGCCAATCTCTTCTTCACATTCCTCACATATATATCTTTTATTATGTTACATGCAAATTTTTCAAGAACTGAAAATTTTCAAATTGTTATATTTAAGGTTGTAAAATAAAGACCTTTTGAAATCCGTCATAAGTTTCTGACGGATTTACAAAGATTTGTTGTTTAGGGTATTGATTTATAACATTTCGGGTAATTGACGATGTGTCAGCCATAACTTACAATCCCAATAGTTAAATACTTGTAAAACAGTAGAAACATAGTTTTTTGATCATTTAGAACAATTTGTTTAACAACATGATTCATCATTCATTAACAAACATGTAACTTATACTTACTCGTTTATAAGCTTTATATGGTATACTATATATAGTTCAAATTGAATTATTTTTTAAAACTTTCAACACAAAACACTTTAAATATGTATTTTGTTGTTGTCAAAAAATAATAATGTAATTTGCAATTTTTTCAAGAAAATAAAGTATCTAAAACTTCTAAATTTAAGTTGTAAATAAAATTAGTCATAAATAAGTCGGAAAATTTTGACGGAATTTTTTCGTTTGATTTTATTTTATAATCTTAAATTTTGAAATTTAGAAACTTTAATTACGAATAACCTTAAACTTTCCTTTTGTGTGAATACTCAAAAATTAAATTAGCTAAACATTAAAAATTATTATATTCACCAAACAATTTGCTAAATTCGCCAAACAACTATCAAATATTATTAAATTCGCCAAACATAAAAAAATTCTTACTAAATACTGAAAATTTATTATAAAATGTTGGAATTTATTAAATTTCCTAAAATTAATTACAAAATTACTCTGAATCCGATGAATAATCTGAAGTAGCTAAACCAGAATCTTTTAAAAATTCTACAATCTCTTCTTCAGTTACCTCACATATATCGTAATCTCAATCTCTGGTGAAATCAACCACAAGGTCAAGTTCGAGAGAATGCTCGATCAAACCTAGTTTACCAACTGCTCTTTCCTGCAAAGGATCGTGATCAGGACACCAGCTATCCTTCCTCTTGAGTTATCAACGTCACTGTCATCCAAGGGTCTTGCTTGTTTCTAACATGAGGATATCGAATGTAGCGAAACTGGTCCGCTTGTGAAGCAAGAATAAATTGATCGTATTTCTAAAGTCGCTTGCGAGATTGAACATATATCCCCGTAAAATCGACAAAATGTTTAGGTGGCCGGCACATTTCGCGGTAAATATCTAGGGTCGTCGGAAATACGTCAGAAATTTCTAACGGAAGCTAAAATGTTACATATTACGCTATTGGCCATTTAAATGTTCAAAAATAAAGTCCTTGGAGAACCATCAGAAGATCGCTAAATACATACAAAACAGAAGAAACTTAAGTTGTTCATTGTTTATATCAATTGGTTTAATTTCATGATCCATAATTCATAAACAAACATGTAACTTATTCTTATTCTTTTGTAAGTTTTTAGGATATGCCGTATACGCTACAAATTGTTTATTTTGAAAAAATAAAAGACAAAACACATTTATTATGTTACTTGCAACTTTTTCAAGAACTAAATTTTTTAAAATTTAAATATTTACGGTTGTTAAATTAAGACCGTCAGAACTTTCTGATGGATTTCCGTCAATTCATGTATAGGGTTTTGATTTTTAATTTTTCCGGTAATTGACGATGTATCGGTCGTAACTTACCATCCTAATTATAAATTTTAGAAACTTTTATTACGAGTCACCATACACTAAGATATTTTGTGTGAATACTCAAAAATTAAATTCCTAAGTATCAAAAATTATTACAAGCACCAAACAATTTTCTAAATTCACAAAACATCAAATATTCTTTCAAAAATACTGAAAATTTAATACAAAATGTTGGAATTTATTACAATTTCCTAAAATTTATTATAAAATTAATTTGAATCCGATGAATAATCTGAAGTAGCTGAACCGGAATCTTCGTCAAATATGCCAATCTCTTCTTCACATTCCTCACATATATATCTTTTATTATGTTACATGCAATTTTTTCAAGAACTGAAAATTTTCAAATTGTTAAATTTAAGGTTGTAAAATAAAGACCTTTTGAAATCCGTCCTAAGTTTCTGACGGATTTACAAAGATTTGTTGTTTAGGGTATTGATTTATAACATTTCGGGTAATTGACGATGTGTCAGCCATAACTTACAGTCCCAATAGTTAAATACTTGTAAAACAGTAGAAACATAGTTTTTTGATCATTTAGAACAATTTGTTTAACAACATGATTCATCATTTATTAACAAACATGTAACTTATACTTACTCGTTTCTAAGCTTTATATGGTATAATGTATATAGTTCAAATTGAATTATTTTTTAAAACTTTCAACACAAACACTTTAAATATGTATTTGGTTGTTGTCAAAAACATAATAATGTAATTTGCAATTTTTTCAAAAAAATAAAGTATCTAAACCTTCTAAATTTAAGTTGTAAATAAAATTAGTCATAAATAAGTCGGAAAATTTTGACGAATTTTTTTCGTTTTATTTTATTTGATAATCTTAAATTTTGAAATTTAAAAACTTTAATTACGAATAACCTTAAACTTTCCTTTTGTGTGAATACTCAAAAATAAAATTAGCTAAACATTACAAATTATTATATTCACCAAACAATTTGCTAAATTCGCCAAACAACTATCAAATATTATTAGATTCGCCAAACATAAAAAAAATTCTTACTAAATACTGAAAATTTATTATAAAATGTTGGAATTTATTAAATTTCCTAAAATTAATTACAAAATTACTATGAATCCGATGAATAATCTGAAGTAGCTAAACCAAAATCTTTTAAAAATTCTACAATCTCTTCTTCAGTTACCTCACATATATCGTAATCTCAATCTCTGGTGAAATCAACCACAAGGTCAAGTTCGAGAGAATGCTCGATCAAACCTAGTTTACCAACTGCTCTTTCCTGCAAAGGATCGTGATCAGGACACCAGCTATCCTTCCTCTTGAGTTATCAACGTCACTGTCATCCAAGGGTCTTGCTTGTTTCTAATATGAGGATATCGAATGTAGCGAAACTGGTCCGCTTGTGAAGCAAGAATAAATTGATCGTATTTCTAAAGTCGCTTGCGAGATTGAACATATATCCCCGTAAAATCGACAAAATGTTTAGGTGGCCGGCACATTTCGCGGTAAATATCTAGGGTCGTCGGAAATACGTCAGAAATTTCTAACGGAAGCTAAAATGTTACATATTACGCTATTGGCCATTTAAATGTTCAAAAATAAAGTCCTTGGAGAACCATCAGAAGATAGCTAAATACATACAAAACAGAAGAAACTTAAGTTGTTCATTGTTTATATCAATTGGTTTAATTTCATGATCCATAATTCATAAACAAACATGTAACTTATTCTTATTCTTTTGTAAGTTTTTAGGATATGCCGTATACGCTACAAATTGTTTATTTTGAAAAAATAAAAGACAAAACACATTTATTATGTTACTTGCAACTTTTTCAAGAACTAAATTTTTTAAAATTTAAATATTTACGGTTGTTAAATTAAGACCGTCAGAACTTTCTGATGGATTTCCGTCAATTCATGTATAGGGTTTTGATTTTTAATTTTTCCGGTAATTGACGATGTATCGGTCGTAACTTACCATCCTAATTAAATAACAAACAGAAGAAACCGAAGGTTTAGAAACTTTTATTACGAGTCACCATACTAGAAATTGAATTATTTTTTTTAATCTTGTCAACACAAACCATTATAAATATGTTATTTGAACCCTTTTCAAGAAATAAAGTTTCTAAAATTTATAAATTTTGGAAACTTTACGAGTCACCATAACTAAGATTTTTGTGTGAATACTCAAAAATTAAACTCCTAAGTATCAAAAATTATTACAAGCACCAAACAATTTTCTAAATTCACAAAACATCAAATATTCTTTCAAAAATACTGAAAATTTAATACAAAATGTTGGAATTTATTACAATTTCCTAAAATTTATTATAAAATTAATTTGAATCCGATGAATAATCTGAAGTAGCTGAACCGGAATCTTCGTCAAATATGCCAATCTCTTCTTCACATTCCTCACATATATATCTTTTATTATGTTACATGCAATTTTTTCAAGAACTGAAAATTTTCAAATTGTTAAATTTAAGGTTGTAAAATAAAGACCTTTTGAAATCCGTCCTAAGTTTCTGACGGATTTACAAAGATTTGTTGTTTAGGGTATTGATTTATAACATTTCGGGTAATTGACGATGTGTCAGCCATAACTTACAGTCCCAATAGTTAAATACTTGTAAAACAGTAGAAACATAGTTTTTTGATCATTTAGAACAATTTGTTTAACAACATGATTCATCATTTATTAACAAACATGTAACTTATACTTACTCGTTTCTAAGCTTTATATGGTATAATGTATATAGTTCAAATTGAATTATTTTTTAAAACTTTCAACACAAACACTTTAAATATGTATTTGGTTGTTGTCAAAAACATAATAATGTAATTTGCAATTTTTTCAAAAAAATAAAGTATCTAAACCTTCTAAATTTAAGTTGTAAATAAAATTAGTCATAAATAAGTCGGAAAATTTTGACGAATTTTTCGTTTTATTTTATTTGATAATCTTAAATTTTGAAATTTAAAAACTTTAATTACGAATAACCTTAAACTTTCCTTTTGTGTGAATACTAAAAAATAAAATTAGCTAAACATTACAAATTATTATATTCACCAAACAATTTGCTAAATTCGCCAAACAACTATCAAATATTATTAGATTCGCCAAACATAAAAAAAATTCTTACTAAATACTGAAAATTTATTATAAAATGTTGGAATTTATTAAATTTCCTAAAATTAATTACAAAATTACTATGAATCCGATGAATAATCTGAAGTAGCTAAACCAAAATCTTTTAAAAATTCTACAATCTCTTCTTCAGTTACCTCACATATATCGTAATCTCAATCTCTGGTGAAATAAACCACAAGGTCAAGTTCGAGAGAATGCTCGATCAAACCTAGTTTACCAACTGCTCTTTCCTGCAAAGGATCGTGATCAGGACACCAGCTATCCTTCCTCTTGAGTTATCAACGTCACTGTCATCCAAGGGTCTTGCTTTTTTCTAACATGAGGATATCGAATGTAGCGAAACTGGTCCGCTTGTGAAGCAAGAATAAATTGATCGTATTTCTAAAGTCGCTTGCGAGATTGAACATATATCCCCGTAAAATCGACAAAATGTTTAGGTGGCCGGCACATTTCGCGGTAAATATCTAGGGTCGTCGGAAATACGTCAGAAATTTCTAACGGAAGCGAAAATGTTACATATTACGCTATTGGCCATTTAAATGTTCAAAAAATAAAGTCCTTGGAGAACCATCAGAAGATAGCTAAATACATACAAAGCAGAAGAAACTTAAGTTGTACATTGTTTATATCAATTGGTTTAATTTCATGATCCATCATTCATAAACAAACATGTAACTTATTCTTATTCTTTTGTAAGTTTTTAGGATATGCCGTATACGCTACAAATTGTTTATTTTGAAAAAAAATAAAAGACAAAACACATTTATTATGTTACTTGCAACTTTTTCAAGAAATAATTTTTTTAAAATTTAAATATTTACGGTTGTTAAATTAAGACTGTCAGAACTTTCTGATGGATTTCCGTCAATTCATGTATAGGGTTTTGATTTTTAATTTTTCCGGTAATTGACGATGTATCGGTCGTAACTTACCATCCTAATAGTTAAATACTTACAAACAGAAGAAACCGAAGGTGTTTTATCATTTATAACAACTTTTTTTACAACATGATTCAACATTCATAAACAGACATGTAGCTTATACTTATTCACTTGTAAGTTATATAGGGTATATTATATATACTAGAAATTATATTATTGTTTTTAATCTTGTCAACACAAACCATTATAAATATGTTATTTGAACCCTTTTCAAGAAATAAAGTTTCTAAAATTTATAAATTTTGGAAAATTTAATTACGAGTCACCATATACTAAGATGTTTTGTGTGAATACTCAAAAATTAAACTCCTAAGTATCAAAAATTATTACAAGCACCAAACAATTTTCTAAATTCACAAAACATCAAATATTCTTTCAAAAATACTGAAAATTTAATACAAAATGTTGGAATTTATTACAATTTCCTAAAATTTATTATAAAATTAATTTGAATCCGATGAATAATCTGAAGTAGCTGAACCGGAATCTTCGTCAAATATGCCAATCTCTTCTTCACATTCCTCACATATATATCTTTTATTATGTTACATGCAAATTTTTCAAGAACTGAAAATTTTCAAATTGTTAAATTTAAGGTTGTAAAATAAAGACCTTTTGAAATCCGTCCTAAGTTTCTGACGGATTTACAAAGATTTTTTGTTTAGGGTATTGATTTATAACATTTCGGGTAATTGACGATGTGTCAGCCATAACTTACAGTCCCAATAGTTAAATACTTGTAAAACAGTAGAAACATAGTTTTTTGATCATTTAGAACAATTTGTTTAACAACATGATTCATCATTTATTAACAAACATGTAACTTATACTTACTCGTTTCTAAGCTTTATATGGTATAATGTATATAGTTCAAATTGAATTATTTTTTAAAACTTTCAACACAAACACTTTAAATATGTATTTGGTTGTTGTCAAAAACATAATAATGTAATTTGCAATTTTTTTCAAAAAATAAAGTATCTAAACCTTCTAAATTTAAGTTGTAAATAAAATTAGTCATAAATAAGTCGGAAAATTTTGACGAATTTTTTCGTTTTATTTTATTTGATAATCTTAAATTTTGAAATTTAAAAACTTTAATTACGAATAACCTTAAACTTTCCTTTTGTGTGAATACTCAAAAATAAAATTAGCTAAACATTAAAAATTATTATATTCACCAAACAATTTGCTAAATTCGCCAAACAACTATCAAATATTATTAGATTCGCCAAACATAAAAAAAATTCTTACTAAATACTGAAAATTTATTATAAAATGTTGGAATTTATTAAATTTCCTAAAATTAATTACAAAATTACTATGAATCCGATGAATAATCTGAAGTAGCTAAACCAAAATCTTTTAAAAATTCTACAATCTCTTCTTCAGTTACCTCACATATATCGTAATCTCAATCTCTGGTGAAATCAACCACAAGGTCAAGTTCGAGAGAATGCTCGATCAAACCTAGTTTACCAACTGCTCTTTCCTGCAAAGGATCGTGATCAGGACACCAGCTATCCTTCCTCTTGAGTTATCAACGTCACTGTCATCCAAGGGTCTTGCTTTTTTCTAACATGAGGATATCAAATGTAGCGAAACTGGTCCGCTTGTGAAGCAAGAATAAATTGATCGTATTTCTGAAGTCGCTTGCGAGATTGAACATATATCCCCGTAAAATCGACAAAATGTTTAGGTGGCCGGCACATTTCGCGGTAAATATCTAGGGTCGTCGGAAATACGTCAGAAATTTCTAACGGAAGCTAAAATGTTACATATTACGCTATTGGCCATTTAAATGTTCAAAAAATAAAGTCCTTGGAGAACCATCAGAAGATAGCTAAATACATACAAAGCAGAAGAAACTTAAGTTGTACATTGTTTATATCAATTGGTTTAATTTCATGATCCATCATTCATAAACAAACATGTAACTTATTCTTATTCTTTTGTAAGTTTTTAGGATATGCCGTATACGCTACAAATTGTTTATTTTGAAAAAAAATAAAAGACAAAACACATTTATTATGTTACTTGCAACTTTTTCAAGAACTAAATTTTTTAAAATTTAAATATTTACGGTTGTTAAATTAAGACCGTCAGAACTTTCTGATGGATTTCCGTCAATTCATGTATAGGGTTTTGATTTTTAATTTTTCCGGTAATTGACGATGTATCGGTCGTAACTTACCATCCTAATTATAAATTTTAGAAACTTTTATTACGAGTCACCATACACTAAGATATTTTGTGTGAATACTCAAAAATTAAATTCCTAAGTATCAAAAATTATTACAAGCACCAAACAATTTTCTAAATTCACAAAACATCAAATATTATTTCAAAAATACTGAAAATTTAATACAAAATGTTGGAATTTATTACAATTTCCTAAAATTTATTATAAAATTAATTTGAATCCGATGAATAATCTGAAGTAGCTGAACCGGAATCTTCGTCAAATATGCCAATCTCTTCTTCACATTCCTCACATATATATCTTTTATTATGTTACATGCAATTTTTTCAAGAACTGAAAATTTTCAAATTGTTAAATTTAAGGTTGTAAAATAAAGACCTTTTGAAATCCGTCCTAAGTTTCTGACGGATTTACAAAGATTTGTTGTTTAGGGTATTGATTTATAACATTTCGGGTAATTGACGATGTGTCAGCCATAACTTACAATCCCAATAGTTAAATACTTGTAAAACAGTAGAAACATAGTTTTTTGATCATTTAGAACAATTTTTTTAACAACATGATTCATCATTTATTAACAAACATATAACTTATACTTTCTCGTTTCTAAGCTTTATATGGTATAATGTATATAGTTCAAATTGAATTATATTTTAAAACTTGCAACACAAACACTTTAAATATGTATTTGGTTGTTGTCAAAAACATAATAATGTAATTTGCAAATTTTTCAAAAAAATAAAGTATCTAAACCTTCTAAATTTAAGTTGTAAATAAAATTACTCATAAATAAGTCGGAAAATTTTGACGAATTTTTTTGTTTTATTTTATTTGATAATCTTAAATTTTGAAATTTAAAAACTTTAATTACGAATAACCTTAAACTTTCCTTTTGTGTGAATACTCAAAAATAAAATTAGCTAAACATTACAAATTATTATATTCACCAAACAATTTGCTAAATTCGCCAAACAACTATCAAATATTATTAGATTCGCCAAACATAAAAAAAATTCTTACTAAATACTGAAAATTTATTATAAAATGTTGGAATTTATTAAATTTCCTAAAAATAATTACAAAATTACTATGAATCCGATGAATAATCTGAAGTAGCTAAACCAAAATCTTTTAAAAATTCTACAATCTCTTCTTCAGTTACCTCACATAAATCGTAATCTCAATCTCTGGTGAAATCAACCACAAGGTCAAGTTCGAGTGAATGCTCGATCAAACCTAGTTTACCAACTGCTCTTTCCTGCAAAGGATTGTGATCAGGACACCAGCTATCCTTCCTCTTGAGTTATTAACGTCACTGTCATCCAAGGGTCTTGCTTGTTTCTAATATGAGGATATCGAATGTAGCGAAACTGGTACGCTTGTGAAGCAAGAATAAATTGATCGTATTTCTAATGTCGCTTGCGAGATTGAACATATATCCCCGTAAAATCGACAAAATGTTTAGGTGGCCGGCACATTTCGCGGTAAATATCTAGGGTCGTCGGAAATACGTCAGAAATTTCTAACGGAAGCTAAAATGTTACATATTACGCTATTGGCCATTTAAATGTTCAAAAAATAAAGTCCTTGGAGAACCATCAGAAGATAGCTAAATACATACAAAACAGAAGAAACTTAAGTTGTTCATTGTTTATATCAATTGGTTTAATTTCATGATCCATCATTCATAAACAAACATGTAACTTATTCTTATTCTTTTGTAAGTTTTTAGGATATGCGTATACGCTACAAATTGTTTATTTTGAAAAAAAAATAAAAGACAAAACACATTTATTATGTTACTTGCAACTTTTTCAAGAACTAAATTTTTTAAAATTTAAATATTTACGGTTGTTAAATTAAGACCGTCAGAACTTTCTGATGGATTTCCGTCAATTCATGTATAGGGTTTTGATTTTTAATTTTTCCGGTAATTGACGATGTATCGGTCGTAACTTACCATCCTAATTATAAATTTTAGAAACTTTTATTACGAGTCACCATACACTAAGATATTTTGTGTGAATACTCAAAAATTAAATTCCTAAGTATCAAAAATTATTACAAGCACCAAACAATTTTCTAAATTCACAAAACATCAAATATTATTTCAAAAATACTGAAAATTTAATACAAAATGTTGGAATTTATTACAATTTCCTAAAATTTATTATAAAATTAATTTGAATCCGATGAATAATCTGAAGTAGCTGAACCGGAATCTTCGTCAAATATGCCAATCTCTTCTTCACATTCCTCACATATATATCTTTTATTATGTTACATGCAATTTTTTCAAGAACTGAAAATTTTCAAATTGTTAAATTTAAGGTTGTAAAATAAAGACCTTTTGAAATCCGTCCTAAGTTTCTGACGGATTTACAAAGATTTGTTGTTTAGGGTATTGATTTATAACATTTCGGGTAATTGACGATGTGTCAGCCATAACTTACAGTCCCAATAGTTAAATACTTGTAAAACAGTAGAAACATAGTTTTTTGATCATTTAGAACAATTTGTTTAACAACATGATTCATCATTTATTAACAAACATGTAACTTATACTTACTCGTTTCTAAGCTTTATATGGTATAATGTATATAGTTCAAATTGAATTATTTTTTACAACTTTCAACACAAACACTTTAAATATGTATTTGGTTGTTGTCAAAAACATAATAATGTAATTTGCAATTTTTTTTTAAAAAATAAAGTATCTAAACCTTCTAAATTTAAGTTGTAAATAAAATTAGTCATAAATAAGTCGGAAAATTTTGACGAATTTTTTCGTTTTATTTTATTTGATAATCTTAAATTTTGAAATTTAAAAACTTTAATTACGAATAACCTTAAACTTTCCTTTTGTGTGAATACTCAAAAATAAAATTAGCTAAACATTACAAATTATTATATTCACCAAACAATTTGCTAAATTCGCCAAACAACTATCAAATATTATTAGATTCGCCAAACATAAAAAAAATTCTTACTAAATACTGAAAATTTATTATAAAATGTTGGAATTTATTAAATTTCCTAAAATTAATTACAAAATTACTATGAATCCGATGAATAATCTGAAGTAGCTAAACCAAAATCTTTTAAAAATTCTACAATCTCTTCTTCAGTTACCTCACATATATCGTAATCTCAATCTCTGGTGAAATAAACCACAAGGTCAAGTTCAAGAGAATGCTCGATCAAACCTAGTTTACCAACTGCTCTTTCCTGCAAAGGATCGTGATCAGGACACCAACTATCCTTCCTCTTGAGTTATCAACGTCACTGTCATCCAAGGGTCTTGCTTTTTTCTAACATGAGGATATCGAATGTAGCGAAACTGGTCCGCTTATGAAGCAAGAATAAATTGATCGTATTTCTGAAGTCGCTTGCGAGATTGAACATATATCCCCGTAAAATCGAAAAAAATGTTTAGGTGGCCGGCACATTTCGCGGTAAATATCTAGGGTCGTCGGAAATACGTCAAAAATTTCTAACGGAAGCTAAAATGTTACATATTACGCTATTGGCCATTTAAATGTTCAAAAAATAAAGTCCTTGGAGAACCATCAGAAGATAGCTAAATACATACAAAACAAAAGAAACTTAAGTTGTTCATTGTTTATATCAATTGGTTTAATTTCATGATCCATCATTCATAAACAAACATGTAACTTATTCTTATTCTTTTGTAAGTTTTTAGGATATGCCGTATACGCTACAAATTGTTTATTTTGAAAAAATAAAAGACAAAACACATTTATTATGTTACTTGCAACTTTTTCAAGAACTAATTTTTTAAAAATTTAAATATTTACGGTTGTTAAATTAAGACCGTCAGAACTTTCTGATGGATTTCCGTCAATTCATGTATAGGGTTTTGATTTTTAATTTTTCCTGTAATTGACGATGTATCGGTCGTAACTTACCATCCTAATAGTTAAATACTTACAAACAGATGAAACCGAAGGTGTTTTATCATTTATAACAACTTTTTTTACAACATGATTCAACATTCATAAACAGACATGTAGCTTATACTTACTCACTTGTAAGTTATATAGGGTATATTATATATACTAGAAATAGAATTATTTTTTTTAAACTTGTCAACACAAACCATTATAAATATGTTATTTGAACCTTTTTCAAGAAATAAAGTTTCTAAAATTTATAAATTTTGGAAACTTTAATTACGAGTCACCATACACTAAGATATTTTGTGTGAATACTCAAAAAAAAAATTCCTAAGTATCAAAAATTATTACAAGCACCAAACAATTTTCTAAATTCACAAAACATCAAATATTCTTTTAAAAATACTGAAAATTTAATACAAAATGTTGGAATTTATTACAATTTCCTAAAATTTATTATAAAATTAATTTGAATCCGATGAATAATCTGAAGTAGCTGAACCAGAATCTTCGTCAAATATGCCAATCTCTTCTTCACATTCCTCACATATATATCTTTTATTATGTTACATGCAAATTTTTCAAGAACTGAAAATTTTCAAATTGTTAAATTTAAGGTTGTAAAATAAAGACCTTTTGAAATCCGTCATAAGTTTCTGACGGATTTACAAAGATTTGTTGTTTAGGGTATTGATTTATAACATTTCGGGTAATTGACGATGTGTCAGCCATAACTTACAGTCCCAATAGTTAAATACTTGTAAAACAGTAGAAACATAGTTTTTTGATCATTTAGAACAATTTGTTTAACAACATGATTCATCATTTATTAACAAACATGTAACTTATACTTACTCGTTTCTAAGCTTTATATGGTATAATGTATATAGTTCAAATTGAATTATTTTTTAAAACTTGCAACACAAACACTTTAAATATGTATTTGGTTGTTGTCAAAAACATAATAATGTAATTTGCAATTTTTTCAAAAAAATAAAGTATCTAAACCTTCTAAATTTAAGTTGTAAATAAAATTACTCATAAATAAGTCAGAAAATTTTGACGAATTTTTTCGTTTTATTTTATTTGATAATCTTAAATTTTGAAATTTAAAAACTTTAATTACGAATAACCTTAAACTTTCCTTTTGTGTGAATACTCAAAAATAAAATTAGCTAAACATTACAAATTATTATATTCACCAAACAATTTGCTAAATTCGCCAAACAACTATCAAATATTATTAGATTCGCCAAACATAAAAAAAAATTCTTACTAAATACTGAAAATTTATTATAAAATGTTGGAATTTATTAAATTTCCTAAAATTAATTACAAAATTACTATGAATCCGATGAATAATCTGAAGTAGCTAAACCAAAATCTTTTAAAAATTCTACAATCTCTTCTTCAGTTACCTCACGTATATCGTAATCTCAATCTCTGGTGAAATAAACCACAAGGTCAAGTTCAAGAGAATGCTCGATCAAACCTAGTTTACCAACTGCTCTTTCCTGCAAAGGATCGTGATCAGGACACCAACTATCCTTCCTCTTGAGTTATCAACGTCACTGTCATCCAAGGGTCTTGCTTTTTTCTAACATGAGGATATCGAATGTAGCGAAACTGGTCCGCTTGTGAAGCAAGAATAAATTGATCGTATTTCTGAAGTCGCTTGCGAGATTGAACATATATCCCCGTAAAATCGAAAAAAATGTTTAGGTGGCCGGCACATTTCGCGGTAAATATCTAGGGTCGTCGGAAATACGTCAGAAATTTCTAACGGAAGCTAAAATGTTACATATTACGCTATTGGCCATTTAAATGTTCAAAAAATAAAGTCCTTGGAGAACCATCAGAAGATAGCTAAATACATACAAAACAAAAGAAACTTAAGTTGTTCATTGTTTATATCAATTGGTTTAATTTCATGATCCATCATTCATAAACAAACATGTAACTTATTCTTATTCTTTTGTAAGTTTTTAGGATATGCCGTATACGCTACAAATTGTTTATTTTGAAAAAAATAAAAGACAAAACACATTTATTATGTTACTTGCAACTTTTTCAAGAACTAATTTTTTTAAAATTTAAATATTTACGGTTGTTAAATTAAGACCGTCAGAACTTTCTGATGGATTTCCGTCAATTCATGTATAGGGTTTTGATTTTTAATTTTTCCTGTAATTGACGATGTATCGGTCGTAACTTACCATCCTAATAGTTAAATACTTACAAACAGATGAAACCGAAGGTGTTTTATCATTTATAACAACTTTTTTTACAACATGATTCAACATTCATAAACAGACATGTAGCTTATACTTACTCACTTGTAAGTTATATAGGGTATATTATATATACTAGAAATAGAATTATTTTTTTTAAACTTGTCAACACAAACCATTATAAATATGTTATTTGAACCTTTTTCAAGAAATAAAGTTTCTAAAATTTATAAATTTTGGAAACTTTAATTACGAGTCACCATACACTAAGATATTTTGTGTGAATACTCAAAAAAAAAATTCCTAAGTATCAAAAATTATTACAAGCACCAAACAATTTTCTAAATTCACAAAACATCAAATATTCTTTTAAAAATACTGAAAATTTAATACAAAATGTTGGAATTTATTACAATTTCCTAAAATTTATTATAAAATTAATTTGAATCCGATGAATAATCTGAAGTAGCTGAACCGGAATCTTCGTCAAATATGCCAATCTCTTCTTCACATTCCTCACATATATATCTTTTATTATGTTACATGCAAATTTTTCAAGAACTGAAAATTTTCAAATTGTTAAATTTAAGGTTGTAAAATAAAGACCTTTTGAAATCCGTCATAAGTTTCTGACGGATTTACAAAGATTTGTTGTTTAGGGTATTGATTTATAACATTTCGGGTAATTGACGATGTGTCAGCCATAACTTACAGTCCCAATAGTTAAATACTTGTAAAACAGTAGAAACATAGTTTTTTGATCATTTAGAACAATTTGTTTAACAACATGATTCATCATTTATTAACAAACATGTAACTTATACTTACTCGTTTCTAAGCTTTATATGGTATAATGTATATAGTTCAAATTGAATTATTTTTTAAAACTTGCAACACAAACACTTTAAATATGTATTTGGTTGTTGTCAAAAACATAATAATGTAATTTGCAATTTTTTCAAAAAAATAAAGTATCTAAACCTTCTAAATTTAAGTTGTAAATAAAATTACTCATAAATAAGTCAGAAAATTTTGACGAATTTTTTCGTTTTATTTTATTTGATAATCTTAAATTTTGAAATTTAAAAACTTTAATTACGAATAACCTTAAACTTTCCTTTTGTGTGAATACTCAAAAATAAAATTAGCTAAACATTACAAATTATTATATTCACCAAACAATTTGCTAAATTCGCCAAACAACTATCAAATATTATTAGATTCGCCAAACATAAAAAAAAATTCTTACTAAATACTGAAAATTTATTATAAAATGTTGGAATTTATTAAATTTCCTAAAATTAATTACAAAATTACTATGAATCCGATGAATAATCTGAAGTAGCTAAACCAAAATCTTTTAAAAATTCTACAATCTCTTCTTCAGTTACCTCACATATATCGTAATCTCAATCTCTGGTGAAATCAACCACAAGGTCAAGTTCGAGAGAATGCTCGATCAAACCTAGTTTACCAACTGCTCTTTCCTGCAAAGGATTGTGATCAGGTGACCAGCTATCCTTCCTCTTGAGTTATTAACGTCACTGTCATCCAAGGGTCTTGCTTGTTTCTAATATGAGGATATCGAATGTAGCGAAACTGGTCAGCTTGTGAAGCAAGAATAAATGGATCGTATTTCTGAAGTCGATTGCGAGAGGGAACATATATCCCCGTAAAATTGACAAAGTGTTTAGGTGGCATGCACATTTCGCGGTTAATATCTGGGGTCGTCGGAAATCCATCGGAAATTTCCAACGGAAGCTAAAATGTTGCATGTTACGCTATCAGACATTTAAATGTTCAAAAAAAAGTCCTCATTGTTTCTATCAATTTTTTTTAATTTCATTATCCATCATTCATAAAAAAACATGTAACTTATTCTTATTCTTTTGTAAGTTTTTAGGATATGCCGTAGACCGTCAGAACTTTTTGATGGATTTCCGATAATTCATGTTTAGGGTTTTAATTTTTAGTTTTTATTCGAAACGAATGGAACGCGACAGAGCACACCCTATCATCAGGTAGTGCGATAATTGACGAGGTATCAGTTGTAACTTCCAATCCCAATAGTTAAATACTTACAAACAGAAGAAACCGAAGGTGTTTTATCATTTATAACAACTTTTTTTTACAACATGATTCAACATTCATAAACAAATATGTAGCTTATACTGTAACATCCTGGAACCGTGTACCCCACCCTAGGAGGATCAGGGAAAGGAGACTTGGAACCAAAAGAGTTTACGACTCGTCGTAAAGACTAAGAAGAAGTGTTCCAAGGTCTTAAGGAAGCCAAGCTCAGCTGAAAGGCAGCTCAGCTAAGAGGAAACGAGCTGAACTAAGAGTGTTCAGCTAAAACGAGCTGAACAGTCCAGCTGGTCAGCTAGGTCAGCTGGCAACCAGCTCAACCCAGCTAGCTTGAGTGTTCAAGTGTTGGGTCAGCTGGTCAGCTAGTGACACTAGCTGACCAAGGGGCACAATGGCGAAAGGGCACCTTGGAAGGTTGCACCCTTTCGGCCAACCAAGGCAACCCTTCTCCAAGGGCAGTTGCTGCGCGAAATGGAGCCTATAAATAGACCAAGAGGCCATTTTCGTGCACATTCTGTCCAGGGAAGAATTCCCATGATTTCCTAAGGCAAAGGCCAATAAAAAGGAGGAAAAAGAGAGGATTTATGGCCGGAATACCTATGGGTATTGGCCGGATGTGTAAGGGCGATTTGGAATGGTTTCTAGGGCATTCAAGGATGGGAAAACAAGAGATCAAAGCCCAGAAACACATGAAGAATCGTTTGAAGAAAATCCGGGCAACTGTCCGTGGGTCGCTCACGAACGACCGCGGGTCGCGCACGGTCGACCGTGGGTCGTTCACGGACGACTGCGGGTCGCACACGGTCAACCCTGGATCGTCACGAACGACCGTAACCCTCACGGACGCACACAGACGTGCACAAACGAACGCGGATGGTGCTCGGACGACCGCGGGTTGTTTCCGGATGACCACGGGTCACGTACGGACGACCACGGGTCACGTAAGGCCGACCGTGACCGTTCGCGTACGGTCTTATCCGTTCACGGACAGTCGTGTCCGTTCATGGACGACCGTGGGAACAAACGACCGCGGGTCATCATGGATGACCGCAGGTCGTGCACGTACGTCTGTGGGACGATACGGACAACCACAGGTCGTGCACATACGTCCGCGGGACGATACGAACGACCGCGGGTCGTACACGTATGTCCGCAGGACGATCACGGACGACCGCGGGTCGTACACGTACGTCCGCAGGACGTGTACGGACGACCGCAGGCTATTTACGGGCGCACGAGAGCGTGAACGGACTAACGCAGGGCATGAACGGACGAACGCAGAGAGCGTGAACGGACGAACGCAAAGCGTGAATGGGCGCGTCTCTTCGTGAACGTGGATGAGTAGTCAATACACATGTCTTGCTGTTAAGGAACAAGGAGCGATCGGTGGAGGGGCGATTTCATGGTCGGGTCGCGGAGAAAGGCAGGACAGTCGAGGGAGTCGGGTCGCGATTGGAATTGACCGAAGGCCAGGAAAGCTGAGGAGGTGATTCAACGGACACCGGAAAAAGGGTTGATCCGGCCACGGGTTGTGTTGGGAATGTCCTGAAATCTACCGTACTATCTCTAGAAAGTATGATAAGTGTCGAGATCAGACATAAGTCATAAATACTGGGTGATCATGATGACTTGCTAGAACCCGCTCATGATCTATAAGTTTAGGACTTATTACCAGTATTGTATGATCCCTAAGGGTCACACACCATAGCTAACGGGAAAGTTAAATGGAATTTATACGGTAAGATGCAAAGGCATTTACTGTATTTGTACAGAGAGATGGGCCAGATAAAATACAGGCTTTTGTCTGATTTGTGTCTTGGGCCCAAAATCCTAATAGGCCATTAGTTTAATAACTTGGGCCCATATAAGGAAGAGGAATGGCGCCTAGGGCTTTGACACCAAAACCCTCTGCGATTTTCTGAGCCACCTGCTCTCTCTCTCTGATTCATTCCAGCTTGGTCTAGCAACCTGATCCATAGCTTGTAAGCGTGTGGATACCAAGGAGGAGCTGGTAATCATCTGCTCTAAGTGATCTCGACATTACCAATCAATCCGCTGCACTCTAAAAGAGGTAATGATCCTGATCTGTTTGATTCAACTGCAAATCACCTAGATCTGAGTTATGTGTGCTAGGTTGTAATCTGTGAATTAAACCATGAACACTCTCATAATCTAACAGTGGTATCAGAGCCTAGGTCGTTAGGTTTTTGCTTTTGGATCTTTGTATGAATCGATTTGGACTTTGCTGTTGACATTGCTTTATAATCGTTATAAGAGGTCAAAATCGATTTGTTTTAAATGTTTTTCATGATCGTAAGAGTTATTGATTGAATTAATTGGCATACGAAGAGGAAAATGACAAATCGTTTTTTTTGTCTTCTTGTGTAAAGAGCATAATCGTTTTGTCACGATCGCTTGTTGATCGTTTTGTTAGAATCTTTGAAAACCCTAGCCATCAATCGTTTGTTAGCTTGTTGACTTATCGCTTGAATAAGTAAATAATAATCATACGATTTGTTTGAATTGTTAAACATAAGAATCGATTGTGAATGTGAATGTTTTTTGTCTTATGTAAACAATCACATGTTTTTTGTCTTATGTGAATGTGATTTGTTAACATGTGAATGTCGATTGTTAACATGTATAAATCGCATAAGAATGTGAATGATTACCTTATGTAAAGATCACGATTATTTAAGATTCATAAGATTCTTTAATGTATTAATCATTAATTATTTAATTAATGTATGGTTTAAGCGTTAACCCAAATCGCGGTTTGCTGGAAATTATTTAATTTCTAGTTAAACCGGATTGAAATTCAAAAATTGAATTTTGACCTAAACCGAAGGCTGGTCTAAGTTTGATTTGGTTGGACCAAATAATTTAGAGCTGGTCTGGTTTAGTAAATAACCAGTTGGATTAAGTAGTTAATTTGGTCTTGGACCAGAATTAATGAACCGACTCGGTTATGTCAAATTATTGGGCCAATTGGAATTCTGTGGTCTTGGGCCAAGAATTGGGCCTATAATTTGTGACCCAACCGAAAACTTTAATAAAAATATTGAATTAGAAATTTCTATTTTTAGCATGTTTCTAAATTTAGAAAGTTTCTAAAATAAGTAAGTTTCCCAAAATAGTAATCTTCTATTTTTGGAAATTAAACCTAAAATCCTCAAAACCAATATCAAGCTTGGATGTCTTGCCCAATCTTGTCAGCTACTTAACGCTTATTCAATTACAGATATGGCTTACAGTGTGAGGTGTCTGTTTTTGCGTAAGTAAAGTAGTATATAGTCACTAATTTCATTGGGAGTCCCAGACTTTAGTGATTATTTGGCTGTAAGAGATTGGTTTTCTTGACTGGGCCATCGGGAGTCCCGGGCCTTGAGACATCTGGTGTATTGGGCCTTGGGCCCAATCCACAACCGAGAGTTATATGGTTATAACTAGCTGTGTGTATGCTTACCATGTAAATCTAATTCTGGGTGACGGCCAGTGGCCCACTTTGGAATTAGCTGAACATGGGTCTCGGAATCATTGCATTCTTATGAGGTTGAACAAATAAATTTTGAATGCAATGCGAGTTTTCTTATAAGTTGTTAAGATTACTCTTTTATGAACTAAATAACTAAAACTCTATTGTCTCATAATTTCAGCTATGTCAAGCACAACAACACAAAACACTTTCTCGATCCGGTCTGCCCTTGAGAAGGACAAACTGAACGGATCAAACTTCCTGAACTGGTCCAGGAACCTGAGACTTGTGCTCAGGCAGGAGAAGAAGGCTTATGTCCTTGAAAGAGTTCTCCCACCTAGACTTGCGACTAATGCCGCGCAATCTGTGAAGAATGCATATGATACGCATTCTTCAGATGCAAATGACGTGGTTTGCCTAATGTTGGCGACAATGGCTCCCGAACTGCAGATGCAGTGGGAAGGCCTGAATTGTCCCATGGAACTGATGGCAAACCTGAAAGCGTTGTTTCAGGAGCAGGCCCGTACAGAGAGATTCCAAACTGTTAAGAATCTCTTGGACTGTAAAATGGCTAAGGATGCAGCAGTGAGTCCACATGTTCTGAAAATGATGGGTTATCTCGATCATTTGACTAGACTCGACTGTCCTATAAGCCAAGAGCTTGCTTGTGATATCGTTATGCAGTCTCTTACTCCTGCATATGACCAGTTCATCTTGAACTATAATATGCATGGGTTGATAAAGACTTTGCCTGAGCTACATGGTATGCTCAAGACTGCAGAACCTAATCTGAAGAAGGCCAAGGAGCCATCTGTACTCATGGTGCAGAAGGGCAAGGGTTTCAAGAAATCCGCTGCAGACAAGGGAAAGGGCAAGGCAGTCGAAAAGGCCAAGCCCAAGCCCGTGTCTAAAGCTGGGCCTTCTGATATCTGTCACTTTTGCAAAGAGGCAGGGCATTATCGCAGGGACTGTAAGAAATACCAGGAAAGTCTGAAGAAGAAGAAGAAGTCCTTTGAGACTACTAATTCAGGTATTTTTGTTATTGCAGTAAATACTACTACTTCTGATAATACCACTTGGGTATTAGATACTGGATGTGGGGCTCATATTTGTACTAATATGCAGGCGCTCAGCAACAGTAGAAGGTTGAAGCAAGGGCAAGTAGAGTTGCGGGTTGGCAATGGAGCGAAGGTTCCAGCACTTGCCGTTGGCACTTACTTGTTGTCTTTACCTTCTGGATTGACTTTAGAACTTGAGAATTGTTATTTTGTACCTGCTATAAGCAGAAATATCATTTCAGTTTCATTATTGGATTTGCAAGGATTTGATTTTTCTATTAAGAATAAATTGTGTTCCTTTAATCTCAATAATATGTTCCATGGCTGTGCCCCTCTTATTAATGGGCTGTACATGCTGGATCAATCTGCTCCAGTATATAACATTAATACAAAACGGTTCAAATCTAACGAAGAAAATGAAACGTTTCTCTGGCATTGTCGTTTGGGGCACATTAGTGAGAAACGCGTCAAGAGGCTCCATTCAAATGGACTCTTGGGCTCATTTGACTTTGAGTCTTGTGAGAAATGCGAATCTTGCCTAATGGGCAAAATGACACGGGCCCCTTTCAACAAACCCACAGAAAGGGCCAGTGAACTATTGGGCCTGGTACATACTGACGTGTGTGGCCCAATGTCCACAAATGCTAGAGGAAACTATCAGTACTTCATTACATTCACTGATGATTTCAGTAGATATGGATATGTCTACTTGATGAAACATAAGTCGGAAACCTTTGAAAAGTTCAAAGAATTCCAGAATGAAGTACAGAACCAGCTTGGTAAAAGTATTAAGGCTCTTAGGTCGGACCGAGGAGGAGAATACTTGAGCCAGGAATTTCGTAATCATCTGAGTGAGTGTGGGATCATCTCCCAACTCACACCTCCTGGAACACCTCAGTGGAATGGTGTGTCTGAGAGAAGGAATCAGACATTGTTAGATATGGTCCGATCCATGATGAGTCACACAGACCTTCCTATATCTCTTTGGGGATATGCTTTGCTGACCGCAACGTTCACACTGAACAAAGTGCCATCAAAAGCAGTAGCAAAGACACCATATGAGTTATGGACTGGAAAAGCTCCAGCAATGTCTTTTCTCAGAATTTGGGGTTGTGAAGCCTATGTCAAAAGATTAATCTCAGACAAGCTTACACCAAAATCTGACAAATGCTACTTCATTGGTTATCCTAGGGATACCAAGGCTTATTACTTCTATCTGCGATCCGAGAACAAGATCTTTGTTGCTCAGGATTGCACTTTTCTTGAGAGGGAATTTCTCTCTAAGAAAGATAGTGGGAGTAAGGTACAACTTGATGAAATTCAAGAAGGACAGGAACCTGTTCAACCTAATGAGGAAGAACAGCAGGATGAATTATATGAAGTTGTAATAGAACCTGAACCTGCAGTACCTGAAGTTCGAAGATCCGGAAGGATCCGTCACGAACCCGATAGATATCAGGGATTCCTCGTGACTAATTGCCATGATCTTTTGATCATTGACGGTGATGAACCCTCGAACTTTGCAGAAGCCATGATGGGCCCTGACTCCTTAAAGTGGCGTGAAGCCACTGAATCCGAGATGGACTCCATGTCTGTCAACCGAGTGTTTACACTGGTTGATTTACCCGCTGGTGCAAAAGCCATCGAGTGTAAATGGATCTTCAAGAAGAAGATTGACATGGATGGAAATGTCCAGATTTACAAGGCCAGGTTGGTGGCAAAAGGTTTCAAGCAAATTCATGGTATAGACTATGATGAAACCTATTCACCAGTGGCCATGATGAAATCAATTCGGATTCTCCTAGCAACTGCCGCTTATTATGATTATGAGATTTGGCAGATGGATGTGAAAACCGCCTTCCTGAATGGAATCTTGGAGGAGGATGTGTATATGACACAGCCTGACGGTTACATTGATCCTAAGAATGCTGGGAAAGTATGCAAACTTCATAAATCCATTTATGGATTGAAGCAAGCATCCAAGAGTTGGAATCTTTGTTTTGATGAGGCAATAAAGAATTTTGACTTCATCAGAAACGAGGAAGAACAATGTGTGTATAAGAAAACTAGTGGGAGCAAAGTGGCGTTTCTTATCCTATATGTCGATGACATATTGCTTCTTGGAAATGATATTCCAATGCTGAAGTCTGTTAAAGACTGGCTGGGAAGTTGTTTTTCCATGAAGGACATGGGTGAAGCCGCGTATGTTCTTGGAATCCGAATCTTTAGAGATAGATCTAAAAAGCTGATTGGACTTTGTCAAGATGCTTATATAGATAAAATCCTGCATCGATTCGGAATGGATAAATCCAAGAAAGGATTCACGCCAATGATACATGGTGCTACACTAAGCAAAGATCAGTGTCCAAAAACACCTGATGAGCTTAAGCGCATGAGTAGGATTCCTTATGCTTCGGCTATAGGATCTATCATGTATGCCATGATCTGTACTCGTCCTGATGTTGCTTATGCACTAAGCATGACGAGTAGGTACCAGTCCAATCCAGGTGAGAGTCACTGGATTGCCGTAAAGAATATCCTGAAGTATTTAAGGAATACTAAGGATAAGTTCTTGGTTTACGGAGGAAGTGAAGTGCTTGAAATCAGTGGATTCACGGATGCAAGTTTTCAGACAGATAAAGATGATTTCCGGTCACAGTCTGGTTACATCTTCTGTCTGAATGGCGGTGCAGTAAGTTGGAAGAGCTCCAAGCAGAGCACCGTGGCAGATTCCACAACTGAAGCTGAATACATCGCTGCTTCGGAAGCTGCGAAGGAAGGAGTTTGGATAAGGAACTTCTTGATTGAACTCGGTGTATTCCCAAATGCTACTGAGCCACTAGCACTGTATTGTGACAACAATGGTGCAATTGCTCAAGCTAAGGAACCGAGACATCATCAGAAATCCAAACATATTATGAGAAGGTATCACCTGATTCGTGATATAGTGAATAGAGGCGAAGTGATGGTCAGCAGAGTTCCCACTGATGAGAACGTGGCTGACCCATTGACAAAGCCACTCCCGAGACCTAAGCACGAGTTGCATACTGCTGCTGTAGGAATTAGAGATATTCAAATGTAATCTCTTTTTGAGTGGGAGTTGTGAGGGCTTTATTTTAGTTATTTTGATTGGTTCATGTAAACATTTTTTTTTTTTTAATGTTAATGAAATTTTTATTTCTGGATTATTTTTAACTGTGATATAAAATAATCGTTCCAAAATGATTCATGTCATTATATATGGGCCATCGAAGTACATGAGTAGACTTGATCCTGAAACCCCATATTTAACGAAATGACATAAATCATAGTGTCCATAGTCGAAGGTTGTTGAAATTGGAACACCAACAACCACTTGAGACTAGAATGTGTTGAGACTTATGACCAAGTTTCGAGGGGTCATAGATGCGCGGCATCAAAGTCGACACATAGGTATATGTAGGGGAGCATATGACCGGACATGGCCCGCTGATGAGAACTCTACAAGATATTAATATCTGTGTCATAAGAGGTTCTCATATACGACTATAGAGTATAGTCCTCAGACCTGAGTTCGCATGCATGTGGCTGCACATGGATTGATGCGCTTTGATCATTGTCTAACGCTGTTTCGGAACTGGGAGCTATAAGGACCTTGGTGTAGGATTATATGTGTGTTCATGGTTCAATTAACAGATTGCAACCTAGCACATATAACTCAGATCTAGGTTCTTGCAGAACGAATCACAAAACCAAACCTGGACATTACCTTTTGCAGCGGAATGATGGATGGTAATGTCGAGATCAACGAACAGATGAACCACCTATTCCTCCTAGAGTATCCACACTCTTACAAGCTCGGGATGGTTGCTAGACCAAAGTTGAAGGAAACAGAGAGAAAACAGGACGGCTCTATTCAGATTCGCAGACTTTCTATCGAAATAATAAGACCTAAGACTTATATATCTCGACTCGTCATAAACCTAAACTGATGTTTCGGTTTCGCTGTTGTGTCGACCGACACATATACCTGTGTCGATCGACACAAGTCCTGTATCTCGATATGGGCCCAAGTAATTAACTAATGGCCCAAGTCTCTCTGTACAAATACAGTAAATGCCTTGCATCTTACCGTATTAATTCCATTTTAACTTTCCCGTTAGCTATGGTGTGTGACCCTTAGGGATCATACAATACTGGTAATAAGTCTTAAACTTATAGATCAAGAGCGGACTCTAGCAAGCCATCATGATCACCCAGTACTTATGACTTATGTCTGATCTCGACACTTATCATACTTTCTAGAGATAGTACGGTAGATTTCAGGACATTCCCAACAATCTCCCACTTGTACTGGAATTCTACAAAGGACATTCCCAACAATCTTCCGTTTGTACTGGAATCCTACATTCCCTAATCCTTTTGTCTCAATATCTCGATCTGGCATAAGGCAAGATGCGTGTCATCCTTATATAGCCAGACCATGTTTATCGGACCAGATTTGATACTGACTATTCAAACGACTTGGGCAAGTCCGTTTGGGAATGGCCATTCTCTTACCAGCTATCAAATCTCCGATTGGCCTAGAGATATTACCTCCGTTAAACGGCAGGGACAAATCCCGTCTTGTTCCATCACTATGAACTACACAATTCATAATACACCCAACCAAGGTCCGTATAGCTCCCAGTTACGAAACAGCGTTAGACAATGATCAAAGCGCATTACTCCATGTGCAGCCACATGCATGCGAACTCAGGTCTAAGGACTATACTCTATAGTCGTATATGAGAACTTCTTATGACACATATATTAATATCTTGCAGAGTTCTCATTAGCGGGCCATGTCCGGTCATATGCTCCCCTACATATACCTATGTGTCGACTTTGATGCCGCGCATCTATGACCCCTCGAAACCTGGTCATAAGTCTCAACACAATCTAGTCTCAACAGGTTGTTGTTGTTCCAATTTCAACAACCTTCGACTATGGACACTATAATTTATGTCACTTCGTTAAATATGGGGTTTCAGGATCAAGTCTACTCATGTACTTCGATGGCCCATATATAATGACATGAATTATTTTGGAACGATTATTTTATATCACAGTTAAAATAATCCAGAAATCATTAGATTTCACAAACATAAAATGCTATGTTTTCATGAACCATTCAAAATAACTAAGTAAAGCCCTTTACAAACTCCCACTGAAATTAAGACTACATCTTAATTTCACTCATCCTACAGCTACAGTCCGCGACTCGTGCTTAGGCATAAGGAGTGGCTTTGTTAATAGATTAGCAACATTCTCATTCGATGAAACTTGCTTATCTACTTAACACCTCTGTCATTTATCTCGCGGAATAGGTTATACCTATCCTCAAGGTGTTTGGACCTTTGATGTGCAGCTAGTCTTAACTACGCTGGGAATCACATCAAGTTCAGTGATGAACTTTTTCTATCCAAACAACCTCTTTCGCCGCTTCTCAAGCTGCGAAATGTTCAGCTTAAGTCATGGAGTCAGCTACAGTGCCTTGCACCGCCAGATAGACACAAGATATAGCCGGACTGTGACCAGGAAGTATCTTTGTCTATTGGAAACTTGCCTTTCAGACTCTATCGACTTGTAGCACCTCACTTTCTCCGTAAATCAAGAACTTATCCTAAGTATTCCTCAAATACTTCAGAATATTCTTTACGGCAATCCAGTGATTCTTTCCTGGATTTGACTGGTCTTTACTTGTCTTGCTTAGCATTAAAGCAATATCAAAACAAGTATGTGTCATGGCATACATGATAGATCCAATTGCCGTCGCATATGGAATCCTATCCATGCATTCAAGCTCAGCAGATATCGCAGGACACTGTATCTTGCTTAATGAATTGCCATGTGACATTGGCATAAAGCCCTTCTTGGATTGCTGATTACGTGTAGGACTTTGTCAATTTAAGAATCCTGACTTTGTCCTACCAGCTCTTTTGGATCTCTATCTTTAGATCCAAAATCCAAAAACTACGTGGCTTTACCCAATGTCAATCATAAAACCAACTCCCAAACCAGTCCTTTACCGACTGCAGCATTGGGACGTTATATTCGAGAATCAGTATGTCATCGACATACACTATGAGAAATGCAATATTGCTCCCACTTATCTTTTAGTAAACGCACAGTTCCTCTTCGTTCCTGTTCAAGTCAAAACCTTGACTACTTCAACAGAACGAAGATTCCAACTCCGATATGTTTGCTTCCATCCATGAATGGATCAATGAAGCTAACTTACACATAGTGTAATTTTCGGAGTCCGGGCTCACTTTCGCTTCTTTGAATTTCGCAGATTCGTCGCTTTCAATGATCATCAGATCATGCGAACTTTCAATGATCATCAGGTTCAACTAATGACGAGAAATCACTCTCGAATTAGTGACTGATTCATTCATATCTGCGAATTTCAGGCTCTACAGGTGTAGATTCTACAGAAATCTGTAAATCCATCCGTTGCTCTCCCTCAACAGGTTGAGCAGCCTCCTGTATTTCTCGAATTTCTTCGAGTTATACTTTTACTCCCACTGTTCTTCTTGGAAAGTAACTTCCCTTCTTAGAAAACAGATTGGACGTAAAAGTAACAAGCCTTGGTTTCCCTAGGACAACCAGCGAAGTAGCACAACTACAAATACTCAGTAAAGACGAATTTGGATCGATTCCAATCCACATTTACGTGGTGTCTTTTAACTGATATTGGTGGAACTATTTCAGCGTAAACTTAGATATTTCTAGAGCGTCATTCTTAGAGAATGTCATGGAAGATTCATGTGACTCATCTTTAATCATTTCTAATAAGATCTGATTCATTCTCACAGAAACACCTCTAGGTTTTCAGGAGAAATGAGCTGTGAAACGACTTCACACTCATTCAGATGATCACACAGTCAATGACTTAAGTATTCTCACTCGTGATCTAATCCAGAGTCTTAATACTTCTGTCATTCAGATTCTATACTTCATTCTGGAACTCTTTCGACCATGTCAAAGAATTCCGACTTGTGTCTCATCAAATGAACACAGTCACACTCACTGAAGTAATCAGTAGAGACAATGAAGTACAGGAAATTTTCTCTGGCATTACTGCTCATCGGACCACATACATGAGTATGTTCAATCTCCAATAAGCCTTTGGGCCTTTCTCTAGCTCGGCTAAGATGGGCCCTTTGTCTTTTGGTCCAGTAAGCAGAATTCAAGTCTCATAAGATATCCATTCAAATGAGCCCAAAAGTCCATAACTATGGGGTTTCTGAATCTGACTTACTCTATGTGACCAAAACATTTATGCCAAGAAAAATCAGGTTTAATTCATCAGATTTAAACCTATTCGGTATTTATGTTACATTTAGGCACTCTTTGGTTTAAGATATAAAACCCATTCCTTGAATAGGGTGCTACAATTAACATTTCATTAAGATCAAAAGAACAAAACTTGTCTTTATCAAAATGAAAACATTCAAATTCTTCACAAGAAAATGAAAAACAACTCTGCTTTAAAGCATGTACATTGTAGCAATTACTTAATAAAACCAAGCCTCAAAGGCATCTACAAGTGAAAACCCTACGGCTGAGGCAGCATCCCAAGCTCCTTCCAGACACGCAGTTCCACTTGCCCTTCCTTCAACGTTCTACTGTTGCTCAGGCTCTGCATATTATAACAAATATCAGTGCCACAACCAGTATCCAATACCTATAAGGTATAACTTGAAGTAATAACATGAATACCTGAGGAAGTAGTTTCATACATCAACTTCAACTCCTCATAATCTTCCATGAATTTAATGCAATCTCTCTTCCAATGCCCAATCTCTTTACAGTAGCAGCACTTACCAACGTAAGAGGTATCTGACTCGGGCTCAGAAGACACACGCTTGCCACGATTCAAAATCAGGGCAACTTTGTCTTCACCCTTGTTAGCATTAGGTTTAGTAAACCTACCCTTCTCATTCATGAGATTGTACAGGGTACTCTTCACGTTTGGCTCAACTGTCTTGAGCATATCATGCAGTTCAGTCAACGTCTTCGTTAAGCCTTTCTTGATATAGTTCCTTACGAACTCATCATAGCTTGACGGCAGTGACTGCAGAATGATATCAGTTGCCAATTCTTGGCTAACTGGATAATCCAGTTTCCTCAGGTTATCAATGTAACCCATCATTTTACTGATATGAGGACTTACTGGATAATCCATCGGTAGCTTGCAGCTAGTGAGAGATTTAACCAACTGGTATCTCTCCACCCTTACCTGCTCCTGAAATTTCAATTTCAGGCTGCTGATCATCTCTATTGGCGACTCCATGTTCTCATATTGCTTCCGCAAATCTGAGTCCATGGTAGCCAATATCAGACCACGCACATCTACCGCATCATTATAATGCTTATTCCAAGCATTATATACTGCATGACTGGCTTTGGATCCGATCCTCTCGGGGAGAGCTTTCTCAAGGACATAGTCCTTTCTCTCATGCCTGAGGACTAGCCTCAGGTTCCGTGACCAAGTCAAGAAATTTGATCCGTTCAGTTTGTCCATCTCAAGGACAGACCGGATCGAGAAAGTGTTTTGATTGTTTGTGCTTGTCATAGCTGAAATTTAGAGATAAATAGAGTTTTAGTTATTAAGTTCATAAAAGAGTAATCTTAACAACTTATAAGAAAACTCGCATTGCATTCAAAATTTCTTTGTTTAACCTCATAAGAATGCAATGATTCCGAGACCCATGTTCAGCTAAATCCAAAGTGGGCCACTGGCCGTCACCCGGAATTAGCTTTACTTGGTAAGCATACACACAGCTAGTTATAACCAATAACTCTCGGTTGTGAATTGGACCCGAGGCCCAAATTCACCAGATGTCTCAAGGCCCGGGACTCCCGATGGCCCAGTCAAGGAAACCAATCTCTTACAGCCAAATAATCACTAAAATCTGGGACTCCCAATGAAATTAGTGACTATATACTACTTTACTTACGCGAAAACAGACACCTCACACTGTAAGCCATATCTGTAATCAAGTAAGCGTTAAGTAGCTGACAAGATTGGGCAAGACATCCAAGCTTGATATTGTTTTGAGGATTTTCAAGTTTTATTTCCAAAAATAGAAGATTACTATTTTGGGAAACTTTCTTAATTTAGAAACTTTCTAAATTTAGTAACTTACTAAAAATAGAAATTTCTAATTTAATATTTTATAAATATTTTAGGGTTGGGTCACAAATTATAGGCCCAATTCTTGGCCCAAGACCATAGAATTCCAGCTGGCCCAATAATTTGACATAACCGATCCGGTTTATTAATTCTGGTCCAAGACCAAATTAACTATCAAAACCATCGGTTATTTACTAAACCAGACCAGCTCTAAATTATTTGGTCCAACCAAATCAAACTTAGACCAGCCTTCGGTTTAGGTTAAAATTCAATTTTATGAATTTAAATCCGGTTTAACCAGAAATTAAATAATACCAAGTATTAAATTATTTCCAGCAAACCGCGATTTGGGTTAACCGCTTGAACCACCAATAAATTGGATCGGTTCAGTTAAATCCAAAACCGGGAAGAAACACCTAGTGTTTTAGCCAATTTGATTTAACTTGCGGTTTAAGGCTTTAAACACACAATTAACCGCCAATCAAATGGACCGGTTAAATCGGTGTGGTTTTGGGCAACGAACCGCGAAGCTCGGTTTAACCGATTGACTATTCGCGGGACGTAAAATTTTAATGGGCCAAACAATCGGATCCAAGATCCAACTCGGCCCATTAACGCAATGTGTGGGCCCATGATCCACCCGAGGCCCATGATCCAACATGCTCGGCCCTCGGCATCATACGGCCCAATGCTTTTGCATTATGATTATCAAACCAAGTTATGATTATCAAACCAAGTTATGATTATCAAACAAGATCATTCGATTATCAACACAGAAACATTCGGCATCGCCTTCGTATCGATCGATATGAGTCTTTCATGTCGATCGATACTAGCGAGTATCAGCTCGGGTCAATCGGGTCATCAGGACCGCGAGATGTCAATCGGATCGATCGATATCGACCGATACCTCGCTCCCTCGTCGATCGACACGGGCGACCAGATCGCACACCAATGGCTTTCAATCGGATTGATGCGATCTAATTCTTAGGTTTTCATGTTTTCTGATCAAATTTCTTAACCAAATTCGATTTTAAACAGTAAGAACAACCTAAATCAGATTCATAAAGCAAAAACCAATAACCTGGCGCTCTGATACCACTGTAGGATTATATGTGTGTTCATGGTTCAATTAACAGATTGCAACCTAGCACATATAACTCAGATCTAGGTTCTTGCAGAACGAATCACAAAACCAAACCTGGACATTACCTTTTGCAGCGGAATGATGGATGGTAATGTCGAGATCAACGAACAGATGAACCACCTATTCCTCCTAGAGTATCCACACTCTTACAAGCTCGGGATGGTTGCTAGACCAAAGTTGAAGGAAACAGAGAGAAAACAGGACGGCTCTATTCAGATTCGCAGACTTGCTTTCGAAATAATAAGACCTAAGACTTATATATCTCGACTCGTCATAAACCTAAACTGATGTTTCGGTTTCGCTGTTGTGTCGACCGACACATATACCTGTGTCGATCGACACAAGTCCTGTATCTCGATATGGGCCCAAGTAATTAACTAATGGCCCAAGTCTCTCTGTACAAATACAGTAAATGCCTTGCATCTTACCGTATTAATTCCATTTTAACTTTCCCGTTAGCTATGGTGTGTGACCCTTAGGGATCATACAATACTGGTAATAAGTCTTAAACTTATAGATCAAGAGCGGACTCTAGCAAGCCATCATGATCACCCAGTACTTATGACTTATGTCTGATCTCGACACTTATCATACTTTCTAGAGATAGTACGGTAGATTTCAGGACATTCCCAACACTTGGTTGGGTGTATTATGAAGTGTGTAGTTCATAGTGATGGAACAAGATGGGATTTGTCCCTGCCGTATAACGGAGGTAATATCTCTAGGCCAATCGGAGACTTGATAGCTGGTAAGAGAGTGGCCACTCCCAAACGGACTTGCCCAAGTCGTTTGAATTGTCAGTATCAAATCTGGTCCGATTAAAATGGTCTGGCTATATAAGGATGACACGCATCTTGCCTTATGCCAGATCGAGATATTGAGACAAAAGGACTAGGGAATGTAGGATTCCAGTACAAGTGGGTGATTGTTGGGGATGTCCTGAAATCTACCGTACTATCTCTAGAAAGTATGATAAGTGTCGAGATCAGACATAAGTCATAAATACTGGGTGATCATGATGACTTGCTAGAACCCGCTCATGATCTATAAGTTTAGGACATATTACCAGTATTGTATGATCCCTAAGGGTCACACACCATAGCTAACGGGAAAGTTAAATGGAATTTATACGGTAAGATGCAAAGGCATTTACTGTATTTGTACAGAGAGATGGGCCAGTTAAAATACAGGCTTTTGTCTGATTTGTGTCTTGGGCCCAAAATCCTAATAGGCCATTAGTTTAATAACTTGGGCCCATATAAGGAAGAGGAATGGCGCCTAGGGCTTTGACACCAAAACCCTCTGCGATTTTCTGAGCCACCTGCTCTCTCTCTCTGATTCATTCCAGCTTGGTTTAGCAACCTGATCCATAGCTTGTAAGCGTGTGGATACCAAGGAGGAGCCGGTAATCATCTGCTCTAAGTGATCTCAACATTACCAATCAATCCGCTGCACTCTAAAAGAGGTAATGATCATGATCTGTTTGATTCAACTGCAAATCACCTAGATCTGAGTTATGTGTGCTAGGTTGTAATCTGTGAATTAAACCATGAACACTCTCATAATCTAACAGGTTGGACCCGCGCGATGAGTGAACTGATCATGGATCATACCTCACCTAAGATTGGTTCCGGCTTCCAACTGACAAGATGGTGTAGCGATGAGTGGACTGATCGGGCAAGGAAACAAGGGAGCTAAACGGACCAAACAATTCCATAAAGAATCCCTACAAGGGTTAAGGTACACATTAAATAAGCCTTAACATAATCTAAGTGTTTGGTTGAACATGAACATATGGTGGTCAAGGATGGAACTAGAAGACCTCTCTTGTGCTTGGTCATGTGGGGATGGTTGGTTGAATGACTATGTACAAGGGAGGTATGTTCTATCAATTTGATGGAAGGACGAGCTAAGCTGGACACGGGCTGGCTTCTTACCGACTTCACCTAAAAGGCTAAGGTACGAGTTCAAGTACTCGAAAAATCTAAGAACGATTAGAACTGAATAAGGTGATCGGAATAATCTAAGTAAAGGCTTAGGTTGTTAGAATGGATAATTAAGGATCATAAGAGGTTCTTGGATGGATCGTTCTTTAGAAGAACGATATAAAGGTTAAGTAAGGAATTCCGCTGCGTAATCTTAAGTATGAAGGATCTAAGACTAGGAGTCAAATAGTAGATCTGAGGAATACTTGTTCCTAAGGGAAAAGTTTTAAATAGGACGGGATTTAGGGAGGTTCAAGCCAGGGTTTGGCCTGACCACTGGAACGCATCGACCGCGGCCTAGGGTGGCCGGGTCGGGGTGTTTCAAGTTGGTATCAGAGCGGAGTTGTTTCTAAGACGATGCTCGCATGATTGGTTACTCGCAGAGACAAGTGCACCAAGGAGGCACTCAGTCTTGGGCAGGCTTTCAGAACAAGGTCGCAAAACGGTGTCGAGATGAACCGGAAAAGGGCGCAGTCACGGGAAAAAGTGGCTGGCCAAACCAGGAGGGACCTATAGAGGAAAATGGGATTAAGTGGGGGCTGGTCACCATACCTCTCGATGGCCGCGCCAAAGTATGTGCGAAGGCGGCAGTAAGGACCAAGTGATCCAAGACTGTCTGCAAAGTAAAGAAGAAAATGGGATTAAGTTGGGGCTGATCACCATACCTCTAGATCTCCGCACCAAAGTATGTGCAAAGGCGGCAACAAGGACCAAGGGATCCGACTGTCCGCAAAGTAAGGAGGAAATGGGATTCAGTTGGGGCTGATTGCCATCCTTCAGGAACCGCACCAAAGGTACCACTTGCGGAAACAATGGAAGCACACTTTGGGGAGTGTAAAGGCAAGTAGAGTACGTGCGAAGTGCAACGGCCGGGACAAAAGGAGCCTAAGCTGTTTGCAAGACGAGGGGAAGGAAAGTGACAATGAAAGACCAATGATATGCTTCCATTGTAAAAAAAAAGCAGTAATCAGAAGTAAAACGTGGAAGTGAAAGTCGAACGGTAAAGGCTAAGCGCTAACCGAGACGCCACGGGTTTACGAACTGGTTAAGGACATTGGCATGGCCAAGTCCTATAATTCAATTGCTGGTCTGTCACTGAACCCCACTTCTTCAAATGTTTTGTGGGCATTACATTTGGGGAAAAGGGTTAGGTTGTTTAGCATTGGGAATGCATAAGAACCATAACCGAGGTCGAGTCCTACAGGGAACAAAAGGCTTGAATACTATCTAGTAAGAGATTTACTAAGATCGGGACACTAAGATCAAGTCCATGGAGGGCAAGGATCAAGTGTTGATCAAGTCCTTAAGGATTGTGTTCAAGATTTGATCAAGTCTAAGACAAGACGAAAATCAGGGAAATGATTAAGTCTTGACGGATTAAGGTCAATGGGAAATGGAAAGGCAAACCAAACCGGGACATGAAGGGTATACACAAAAGTTAACCACCACCAAATTCGGGGACGAATTCCCAATTTAGTGGGGGATATTTGTAACATCCCTGCTCCGGTAATGTATGGATCTCTCGACGGCTTAGTCCGTGGTTTGGTTGTTGATCGGCCATGGCCAAGACCGTGAGCCACAAGTCGGGTTAAGCGCGGAATGAACCGTAAGTGGATAAGAGAACTTCGGACAGTTAGGCGCGATCGAATGGTAGCCGTTGGGGCGGTTAACCGAAGATCGGCATACTGGGCACGAATGGTCCATGCGCGGGAACGGAATGGGGAAGTCCGGTCATTCGCGACTTGATCCTAGATGAATGGGTCCAGCAAAAACAACAATAATCGACTTAGGCCGAATAGAGAGAAAATAGAATGGCTATGTCCTGCTAATATTCGGGATGTTACTAGCCCAATGGTTCATAGAGTTGAACGGGCTAAACTCCTTAAGTCGGATTCGGGGACGAATCCCTTTTAAGGGGGGTAGAACTTGTAACATCCCGGAACCGGGTACCCCACCCTAGGAGGATTGGGGAAAGGAGACATGGAACCAAAAGGGTTTACGACTCGTCGTAAATACTAAGAAGAAGTGTTCCAAGGTCTTAAAGAAGCTAAGCTCAGCTGAAAGGCAGCCTAGCTAAGAGGAAACGAGCTGAACCAAGAGTGTTTAGCTGAAACGAGTTGAACAGTCTAGCTGGTCAGCTGGTTCAGCGAGCAACCAGCTCAACCCAGCTAGCATGAGTGTTCAAGTGTTGGGTCAGCTGGTCAGCTAGTGACACTAGCTGACCAAGGGGCACAAATGGCGAAGGGGCACGATGGAAGGTTGCACCCTTTCGGCCAACCAAAGGCAACCATTCGCCCAAGGAAGTATGAATACTCCTTTAGGAGGCCAATTTCGTGCATCTTTCCATGGGGAAAAACCCAGAAAAATCCTAAGGCAAAGGCCAAGTTATATCAAGAGAAAACAAAGGATTTATGGCCGGTTTAACAAAGGGATTGGCCGGCCAAAGGAGAGAAAGTTTGGGGACGTGTTCTGAAGGTAAAATCTCCAAATCTCCATGCTTTAAGAAGGGCAGAAGCCGTGGGTGAAATCTCAGAATCAAACAAGGAAGAAACCGACATGATTCATGGAAGAAAGAAGGGATTCTATGGTCAGTTTCTACAAGGAATTGGAGGCGGGTTCTATGGGAGATTTGGGAAGGTTTCTTAGGAAAATTAAGTCTGGAAACCAAGAGAGAAAACCCAGAACTTGATGAAGATTCGCTTGAAGAATTGAAGAAAAACCGGTCACGAGTCCGTGGGACAGTCCGCGGATGACCGGGGGTCGAGTACGGACGACTGCGGGTCGATCGCGGACGACCGCGGGTCACGTACGGACGACCGTGACCGTTTTACGTTCGGTCTTGTCCGTTCACGGACAGTCGTGTCCATTCACGGATGACCGCGGGACGATCAAGGACGACCGCGGGTCGATCACGTATGTCTGCGGGACGATACGGACGGCTGTGGGACGATCACGTACATCCGTGGGACGATACAGACGACCGTGGGTCGATCACGTACGTCCGCAGGACGATACGGACGACCGTGGGTCGATCACGAACGTCCGTGGGACGATACGGACGACCGTGGGTCATACACGGACGACCGCGGTTCGATCACGTACGTCCGCGGGACCATACGGATGACTGTGGGTCGTACACAGACAACCACGGTGCGATCATGTACGTCCGCGGGACGATACGGATGACCGTGGGTCGATTACGGACGCATGGGGGTTGTGTACGGATGACCGTAACCGTTCATGGACAGTCGTGTCCGTTCACGAACGGTCGCCTCCGTTCACGGACAGTCGCGTCTGTTCACGGATGACCGTGACGGTCACACGAATGGCCTTACGGACGTCCGTGCAGATGAACATATGAACGAACGCGTACGACCGCGGATCGCGATACTGTCGCGGATCCAGGAACGGTCGTGACGCGGATCGGCCTTATGATCATGAATGAAAAAGGAGACAAAGATGAAGCTGGAAAAGAATGGTGGTCAAAGGAAAGAACGTGAAGACCTCTTTTGTACTCCGGTCATGTGGGGATGGTTGGTTGAATGACTACGTACAAAGGGGGTGTGTTCTAGGAGTTGATGAACGAACGAGCTAAGCTGGACATCGGGAATGACTTCACAAAGGCTTCGCTAAAAGGCTAAGGTACACGTTCGAATACTCTTCTATGGTTCAAAGGAATGAATAGAACGGAATAAGTTGAATGGAACAAACTAAGTAAAAGACTTAGGTTGTTAAAACGGATAGATAAGAGCGGAACCTCGAAAGAGTTTTAAGGAAAGTAAATAAAGTAATAAGAGGTTCACGGATGGATCGTTCTTTAGAAGAACGATAAAATGGTTAAGTAGTATTTCCGCTGGGTATTAATTAAGTATGAAGGATATAAGACTAGAAGTCAATAGGAGATCCGAGGAATACTTGTCCTAAAGGAAAATTTTAAATAGTACGGGTTTTAGGGAGGTTCAGGCCAGGGTTTGGCCTGACCACTAGAACGCATCGACCGCGGCCTAGGAAGGCCGGGTTGGGGTGTAATATCCTGGAACCTGGTACCCCACCCTAGGAGGATCGGGGAAAGGAGACTTGGAACCAAAAGAGTTTACGACTCCTCGTAAAGACTAAGAAGAAGTGTTCCAAGGTCTTAAGGAAGCTAAGCTCAGCTGAAAGGCAGCTCAGCTAAGAGGAAACGAGCTGAACCAAGAGTGTTCAGCTAAAACGAGCTGAACAGTCCAGCTGGTCAGCTAGATCAGCTGGCAACCAGCTCAACCCAACTAGCTTGAGTGTTCAAGTGTTGGGTCAGCTGGTCAGCTAGTGACACTAGCTGACCAAAGGGCACAATGACGAAAGGGCACCTTGGAAGGTTGCACCCTTTCGGCCAACCAAGGCAACCCTTCTCCAAGGGCATTTGCTGGGCGAAATGGAGCCTATAAATAGACCCCAAGAGGCCATTTTCGTGCACATTCTGTCCAGGGAAGAATTCCCATGATTTCCTAAGGCAAAGACTAATCAAAAAGAGGAAAAAGAGAGGATTTATGGCCGGAATACCTATGGGTATTGGCCGGATGTGTAAGGGCGATTTAGAATGGTTTCTAGGGAATTCAAGGATGGGAAAACAAGAGATCAAAGCCCAGAAACTCATGAAGAATCGTTTGAAGATTAGAAGAAAATCCGGGCAACCGTCCGTGGGTCGCTCACGAACGACCGCGGGTCGCGCACGGTCGACCGTGGGTCGTTCACGGATGACCGCGGGTCGCACACGGTCGACCGCAGATCGTCACGAACGATTGTAACCGTCACGGACGCACACAGACGTGCACGGACGAACGCGGATGGTGCTCGGACGACCGCGGGTTGTTTCCGGACGACCGCGGGTCACGTACGGACGACCACGGGCCACGTAAGGCCGACCGTGACCATTTGCGTACGGTCGTATCCGTTCACGGACAGTCGTGTCCGTTCACAGACGACCGTGGGACGATCACGGACGACCGCGGGTCAATTCTGCACTATTTAGAGATCTCACAGAGTTCACTGGCTGCGAAATCACCTTGCAACGATCGACGCACTCTGTGCAGTGGTCGACGCAAGGTGATTCCAGGGTTCTGCGCCCAAAAATCTGCATTTTGGAAAAATTACAGTTTTTGCCCAGAAACTTCCCAGACTTGCAAAAAGGCCCAAAATGTGTTTAGACTTATATATTAGGGTTTTAAGCCATTGTTTAGGCTACGCTTTATTTTACATTCAGAGAGAGTTAGGGGCTGATGTTGTTCTTGAAAGAGAGAGGATTTCGAACCCCAGTTCATTATTTTATTATATGCTATTTGGTTTTCTATTCATGATGTCTTCTGTTTCGATGATCATATCTGAGTAGTTTACCTGTTAGGTTTAGGGATTCTCACAGGGGATTTCATGGAATTATAGGTTGATCAATCTATAGGGATTCATATCTGTTAGTTCTTCATCTAGGGTTGTTCTTAATGCTTAATCTAAAGTAGCTACCCAGATTTATGATGTTAGGTTGATTTCCACAACAAAAGTTGGTTAATTAGCTAGAAAGAACCCAGATGAGCAATTTGATCTACTCGCAAAGAAATTTGGTTTAGAGGAATTGTGAACGAAAGAACTTGAGATTAATGCTTGTTTAGAACTCTAGAATTCGCAACGAAAGTTGGCTTGCTAGGTTGTTAGATATAGATAGGATTCGCAACGAAAGTTGGCTTCTTATACTTCCGTGATTCCAGTTCTAGAACAGTTCTTAATTAGATCCCGATTGATTGATTGCTTGTGCTCCTGATTTCCTGAGAACTCCCTTGACCAGACGCCTTCGCCTTCTGATTTACAAACCGTTTACTTGCTTTCTATTTTGATTTACTGCTTTCTACCGCTTCTACCTAGCTTAACCTGAAATTCTATAATCTATCGCAAGCGTCTAGAGTCCCTGTGGATTCGATATCCTAAAAACTATAATAGCATAACTGTTGCAGTAGAATAGGATTAAAACTTATAGACCTATCAAGTTTTTGGCGCCGTTGCCGGGGACTCTTTTGAGTCTTCGATAGATTTGAACTTAGGGTTTAGACTAGCTTTTTCGTTTTTGTTTTTGGTTACTAATTTTTTTTTCTTTTTCTTGCGTTTCAGGTACGCCTGTATTCGCACTGCATCGATCGACGCTCTTCCTGCATCGATCGACACCTTTCGCGGAAGCACTAAAAAGACTAAGAGATCCGTAAGGATGATATATCAGAATGGTTTTTTCAGCTAAGAGATTGACAGCTCGCAGATAGCTGGGCTGAAGAACAAAGTTGACTCTCTGCATAGCCTTCTACTTGGAAAGTATGCGCAAGAAGCTATCAACTACGTTGGAGGGACTGGATTCTACAATCAGAAACCCTTCCAGCAACAGAGTAACTCCTTCTCGAGGAACTATGGTGTTTCGTCTTACCAAGCACCGCCTGCACCTACACATAAGAGCAGATTGGAAGCCATGATGGAGCATGTTCTTGAGGGACAACAACAGGTCACAGTGTCCTTCAACTCAAAGATAGATTCACTGTATGAAGATCTGAATGGGAAGTTTGAATCTTTGAGCACACATGTGAAGAAGCTAGATGTCCAAGTTCAACAAACAGTTGGAGCAATACAAAGGCAAAATGAAGCTGGGAAAGCTGAACAGAAGCAATACGTTAATGTTGTGATCACAGGAGATGAGATTTACTTGCTACAAGAAGAAGAGAGCATAATCTCGGATTTTCTGGGTGAATTCTGTATGTCTGAGACAAGCATCGATCGGCGCAGGCCGACAACATGTAAGTGTTCTGCAACTTTTCGGATTGTTCTTCAATTTGATTATTCTCACCAAACCTGGGCTTGACACTACTGGTGACAGTGTGTTTCAAGTGTGGGGGAGGTAGCTACTGACGCACACTTTTGTTTTCTTAGAGTCAGTCCAAATCTGTTTTATTGAGTCAAACTGAGTAGGAAACAAGGACTTTTTGAGGAGATTACCACACTTGCAGGAACTTAAGTGACCATTGGATGAGTTGCAAATGATCTATGACTATTAGAAAACCCAACACAGACCAGCCTACTGAGGACACCCATATCAATTCAGGTATTCGGAGGATCCATTACTTGACTTCGCACTTTAACTTGACTTAATTTTCTCTCCTATGGGCTTGGTATACTTCGAGTCGGATTCCTCTGTTGGTTCTGACACAGCTTGTAAACCTGTCCAAGTAAGGTTCCCTTCTCCCCTTCTCTAAAGTAAAGTAAAAAAAAAAAATAAGAATAATAAACTGAGGATGAGCTAGTATCTCCGAAGTGGTCGCGTGAGTGGTAGAGACCCCTATTACCACCTGTGGATCCATGGAAACATGTCTAAAGTACACCCCATAACAGGTAGAGCACTGATAAAAAAATAAAATGATACCCAATGGGGAAAAATCAGTTGCTAAGGAAGGGAAAAGAGAAGAAAGGAACCAGAAAAAGATAGTATGGTGGTCTAGAGCTGACAGAGTAAGAGTCCATGTGTTCTTTGATCGATACCCCATAGGTGAGACCGCACTTAATAGCTTATAAAAGTCAGTATGGTGAATTTCGATGCTTTGAATGTGATTGTGGAGTTTACTTAGGACAGTTGCTAAGTGTGGGGGAAGTATATGTTGGTCTTGATGTTTGCAGGTTCATTTTCATGTGGCTTACTAAGGCGAATCTGAGTGTGGTGCTTCTACGATGAAACGAGTTTCTGAAGTTTTCAAACTTCTTCTCCTGATCTTGGTCTTCTGTTTGCTTGAGGGCAAGCAAAAGTTAAGTGTGGGGGAGTTGATATACCATGGATTTTAGGGATTTTATCCATTGTATATGTCTTATTTATCGAGTCTTTTATTATGTTTTGGAGTCTTTTCAGGTGTTTTACAGGTTTAAGGACATTTGGAGCCTAATTGGACGTTTCGGAAGCATTTGGGTCAATTCTGTACTGTTTAGAGATCTCACAGAGTTCACTGGCTGCAAAATCACCTTGCAACGATCGACGCACTCTGTGCAGTGGTCGACGCAAGGTGATTCCAGGGTTCTGCGCCCAAAAATCTGCATTTTGGAAAAGTTACAGTTTTTGCCCATAAACTTCCCAGACTTGCAAAAAGGCCTAAAAACGTGTTTAAACTTATATATTAGGGTTTTAAGCCATTGTTTAGGCTACGCTTTATTTTACATTCAGAGAGAGTTAGGGGCTGATCTTGTTCTTGAAAGAGAGAGGATTTCGAACCCCAGTTCATTATTTTATTATATGCTATTTGGGTTTCTATTCATGATGTCTTCTGTTTCGATGATCATGTCTGAGTAGTTTACCTGTTAGGTTTAGGGATTCTCAGAGGGGATTTCATGGAATTATAGGTTGATCAATCTGTAGGGATTCATATCTATTAGTTCTTCATCTAGGGTTGTTATTAATGCTTAATCTAAAGTAGCTACCCAGATTTATGATGTTAGGTTGATTTCCACAACGAAAGTTGGTTAATTAGCTAGAAAGAACCAAGATGAGAAATTTGATCTACTCGAAAAGAAATTTGGTTTAGAGGAATTGTGAACGAAAGAACTTGAGATTAATGCTTGTTTAGAACTCTAGAATTCGAAACGAAAGTTGGCTTGCTAGGTTGTTAGACATAGATAGGATTCACAACGAAAGTTGGCTTCTTATACTTCCGTGATTCCAGTTCTAGAACAGTTCTTAATTAGATCCCGATTGATTGATTGCTTGTGCTCCTGATTTCCTGAGAACTACCTTGACCTGACGCCTTCGCCTTCTGATTTACAAACCGTTTACTTGCTTTCTATTTTGATTTACTGCTTTCTATCACTTCTACCTAGCTTAACCTGAAATTCTATAATCTATCACAAGAGTCTAGAGTCCCTGTGGATTCGATACCCTAAATACTACAATAGCATAACTGTGCACTTGCAGTAGAATAGGATTAAAACTTATAGGCCTATCATGCACGTACGTCCGCAGGACGTGTACGGACGACTGTGGGCTATTCACGGGCGCACGAGAGAGTGAACGGACGAACGCAGGGCGTGAACGGACGAACGCAGAGAGCGTGAACGGACGAACGCAAAGCGTGAACGGACACGTCTCTTCGTGAACGTGGATGAGTATTCAATACACATGTCTTGCGGTTAAGGAACAAGGAGCGATCGGTGGAGGGACGATTTCATGGTCGGGTCGCAGAGAAAGGCAGGACAGTCGAGGGAGTTGGGTCGCGATTGGAATTGACCGAAGGCCAGGAAGGCTGAGGAGGTGATTCAACGGACACCGGAAAAAGGACTGATCCGGCCACGGGTTGGACCCGCGCGATGAGTGAACTGATCATGGATCGTACCTCACCTAAGATTGGTTCTGGCTTCCAACTGACAAGATGGTGTAGCGACGAGTGGACTGATCGGGGAAGGAAACGAGGGAGCTAAATGGACCAAGCAATTCCATTAGGAATCCTTACAAGGGTTAAGGTACACATTAAATAAGCCTTAACATAATCTAAGTGTTTGGTTGAACAGGAACATATGGTGGTCAAGGATGGAACTAGAAGACCTCTCTTGTGCTTGGTCATGTGGAGATGGTTGGTTGAATGACTAAGTACAAGGGAGGTATGTTCTATTAATTTTATGGAAGGACGAGCTAAGCTGGACACGGGCTGACTTCTTACCGACTTCACCTAAAAGGCTAAGGTACGAGTTCAAGTACTCGAATAATCTAAGAACGATTAGAACTGAATAAGGTGATCGGAATAATCTAAGTAAAGGCTTAGGTTGTTAGAACGGATAATTAAGGATCGTAACCTCGAAAGAGTTTTAAGGAAACTAATTAAGTAATAAGAGGTTCCCGGATGGATCGTTCTTTAGAAGAACGATAAAATGGTTAAGTAGTATTTCCGCTGCGTATTAATTAAGTATGAAGGATCTAAGACTAGAAATCAATAGGAGATCCGAGGAATACTTTTCCTAAAGGAAAATTTTAAATAGGACGGGTTTTAGGGAGGTTCAGGCCAGGTTTTGGCCTGACCACTGGAACGCATCGACCGCGGCCTAGGAAGGCCGGGTCGGGGTGTTTCAAGTTGTATCAGAGCGGAGTTTTTTCTAGGACGATGTTCGCATAATTGGTGACTTTCCATGACAAGTGCACCAAGGACGCATTTAGTCTCGGCCATGATCGTTAATGGGATTGTAAACGGTTGGGCGGATCAACCACGCTAAGGGGACGATATGCATGTAGTATGCGGATGATCGGATGGCACGTATTGGAGACGTTGGCCGGGTTATGGAACCGCATACGACAAGTGCCAGTGGAAGCGGATGGTCGGATGGCACATCTCGGAGATGTTAAACGGATCATGAACCGCACACAAGGCAAGAACCCAAGCGTGAAGCGGTTAAGTGGAAAACCGGGTTGATCATGGCCAAACCGTAAGTCAGCACCATCGGGTCATGACCATCCGTCGCAGGCCGTTCACCGCGATCGTGGTATGATGGTAGCCGTGCGCGGACCGTCAAACCTGTTTGTGGGAACAGTCGTGTCCGTTCGCGTATAACCGCATGGACGTTCGTAACGATCTTACAGACGATCGCACGGACGATCGCGTGGTACGGTAATTACGCCCTTACGGATGAATGCGTACGACCGTGGGTAGCGAGACGGTTGCAGACCCAGGAACGGTTGAGACGTGTATGGCACTTTGTCTTGGATCATGGTCGCAAGACGGTGTCGAGGTTAACCGGGTGGGAGCTAGGTCACAAGAGTGAGTGTCCAGCTGGCCCGGGAGGGACCTGAAGAGGAAATGGGGCCAAGTGGCCGAAGACCAATCCTCTGACCACGCTGAATGCACCTCCTATGGAAAGCAACACTTTGTAAGATGTTGGAAGAAATGGAGGGCATGCGTGAGGGTGGAAGCAAGGGCCATGAGTTCGCGAGCTGTCCACCGCTGAGGGTCGAAAAGAGGTGACTGAAAGACCAAGCACATTCTTCCGTTGTGGGCAGTCCGGACATTTTTGTCTGGGATTGTCCGAATGGCCGAGACGGACGGTCGGGGGCTTTGAAAGTGGAGCGGGGTCGTGAGGGCCGTATGGGTACAACCAAGGGTACGGCTGCTAATCCCCGAATCTACGAGCTCGTGGAGGACTCAGTAAAGGCTGACTCCTTCGGTGCGATCATTGGTTTGTCACTGGACCCTGCTTCTTCAAATGTTTTCTGGGCATTGCATTTGGGGAAAAGGGTTAGGTTGCTTAGCATTGGGAAAGCGTAAGAACCTTAACCATGGTCGATTCCTACGGGGAACAAAGGCCTGATTATGGTCTAGTAATAGATTTACTAAGATCGGGGAACTGAGATCAAGTCGTTGGAGGGCGAGGATCAAGTTTCAGGTCAAGTCTGAAAGGATTGTGATCAGGATTGACCAAGTCTAAGACAAGACGAAATCAGGGAATTGATTAAGTCTTGACGGATTAAGGTCAATGGGAAATGGAAAGGCATACCAAACCGGGACAGGAAGGGTATACACAAAAGTTAACTACCACCGAATTCGGGGACGAATTCCCAATTTGGTGGGGGAGAATTGTAACATCCCTGCTCCGGTAATGTATGGATCTCTCGACGGCTTAGTCCATGGTTCGGTTGTTGATCGGCCATGGCCAAGACCGTGAGCCATAAGTCGGGTTAAGCACGGAATGAACCGTAAGTGGGCAAGAAAAGTTCAGACAGTTAAGCTCGATCGAACGGCAGCCGTTGGGGCGGTTGACCGAAGATCGGCAGGCTGGGCACGGATGGTCCATACGCGGGAACAGAATGGGGAAGTCCGGTCATACGCGACTTGATCCTAGACAAATAGCTCTGGCAAGGACAACCATAAAGGACAACCGCGGGTCATCACGGACGACCGCAGTGTTGGAATTGTGTCCAGTAATCTCGGTACTGTCTCTAGAAAGTAAGAGTATGTCAATGATCAGACATAAGTCATATAATACTGGGGGTCATGATGGCTTGCTAGAGTCCGCTCATGATCTATAAGTCTTGGACTTATTGCCTTTATTATATGATCCCATATGGGTCACACGCCTAAGCTAACAGGAAAGTTATAGGAACGGCTTAGCAGAAGTACGGTAAAAGTGCTAGGCATTTACTGTACTTAGAGAGAATAAAAGGTTTTTGGCCACGGTGTGTCGATCGATACACAAGGTGTGTCGATCGACACAGTGCAGAGGAAACCAGGCGAGTTTTATAAATAAAACTCGAGTCTGTTTTTCTTCCACAACCTGAACCCAAAAACGAGCCGCCTCTCTCTCTCTCTCTGTCGCCTCCCTCCTCGTGGTCTAGCAGCCAGCTTCCTTTGCGTGCGTGTGTGAACCTTTGGAGGATCCATCCCTTGATGGCTCTCTGATCTCTGACATACCATCCCTTTCCGCTGCAATAAACAAGTATAAGGTGAGATCATTAATTGTTTCTATTCTGAGAAGAACCTAGATCGCATGTTTAGGTTGATATGAATCTAAGAATTGAATCAGGATCAACTAAACAATCCTTCAGTGGTATCAGAGCCAGGTTCTGGTTTTTCTTGTTTAGATTCAATGTTTAGGATTTTTTTCTTGTTTAAGAAGTGTTTTGAATCAACTATTGATAAGAGAAATCACTTAAGCAACAAGGAATTGAACCTTAAACACACTTGAAATCGCAAATCCAAGCTATATTGATTTGGAATTTGCGATTTTCATAAAGAAGTATCGACTGTGATCGCATTGCATCGATCGATGCAATGGTTGGATCGGTCGATACAACCGAATGAGAATCGGCCAGAATCGCATGGATCGATCGATACGATCGCATGGATCGGTCGATACAATCGGCGATCGCATGGATCGATCGATACGATCGCATGGATCGGTCGATACAGTCTATCGGGTAACCCTGTTAACGCGTGAAAGCATCGATCGATGCAGGATCGATGCAGGTTCGATATTGGTGCATCGACCGATGCGGTTGGTGCACATCGATCGACACGGTTAGGGTTTTGGCTCGGTTCAGTGCATGCGTGAGAGCATCGATCGATACAGGATCGATGCACGATCGATGCAGGATCGATGCTGAGAGCATCGACCGATGTGGTTGATGGATCGATCGACACGGTCGGTTCATCGATCGACATGGTTGGTTTAAAGGCTCGGTTTAATTTTGATTAAAATTAATTCGTCCTGGTTTAATAAACAGATTTAATAATTTTATTAAGTCTGGTTAAACCGGGACAAGAAATCCAATGTCGAAAGAATTATTGGATTTAGTGCCTAAACCAGGATTTTCTAATTTGATTTGGTTGGACCAAATAAATTGAGAAAATCCGGTTTAGTAAATAACCGGTTGACAATTGTGGTCATCGTAGTAATTAAAATTTGGTTAGACCAATTTTAATGAACCAGACCGGTTATGTCATTTAATTGGACAATTGGGTCATGTCTTGGACATGGACCAATTCTTAGGCCTCGGGCCAAGAAGTTAAAACAATTGGGCCAATTATTTGAGTCTTTCTTCAGATTAATTTAAAATTTATTTTATAAAATTATAAAGTCGATTTTAAATTAAAGTTTCCGATATTTTGAAATTAGAAAGTTTCTTATTTTATAGAAGTTTCTAGATTTGCATGATTCGGATTTTAAGAAATTTCTAAAGTTAGAAAGTTTCCGGTTTTAGAAAGTTTCCAATTTAGAAAGTTTCCAAAAATAGTAGGTTTTCCAAAAATCTTCTATTTTGGGAATGAGATTTTAAATAAACCTACGAACCTCAAATAATATCAAGCGTTGGATGTCTTGTCCATTCTATGTCAGCTGTCGAAGCCCATTCAATTGTATTCATGGCCTTACAGTGTGAGGGTGTCTGCTTTTGCGTGGATAAGACGGTTTGTGATTCATAAATGTCATTGGGAGTCCCAGACATTAATGATTACATGACTGTATAGTCTGGTTTTCTTGACTAGGCCATCGGGAGTCCCGGGCCTTGAGACATCAGAGTGGATTGGGCCTCGGGCCCAGATTCACAACCAAGAGTTATATCACGGATATAATTAGCCGATATAGGGCTTACCGATATAAGCTAAGGTTGGGTGACGGCCAGTGGCCCACTTTAATCTTAGTTATATGTGGATCTTGGAATCATTATATTCTATTGAGGGTAACTGATGTTATTGAATATAATGCATGATTAATCATATTAAATTTAATACGAGATTAATCATATTGAACATATTAACTAAAATCCTTTTATCTTAATTTTCAGTTATGACTAGCACAAACCATCAAAACACTTTCTCGATCCGGTCTGTCCTTAAGATGGACAAGCTGAACGGATCAAATTTCTTGACTTGGTCGCGGAACCTGAGGCTAGTCCTCAGACAAGAGAGAAAGGACTATGTCCTTGAGAGAGCTCTCCCCGTGAGGATCGGGTCCAATGCTTCTCATGCAGTATATGATGCTTGGAATAAGCATTATAATGATGCGGTAGATGTGCGTGGTCTGATATTGGCTACCATGGACTCAGACTTGCAGAAGCAATATGAGAACATGGAGTCGCCAATAGAGATGATCAGCAGCCTGAAATTGAAATTTCAGGAGCAGATAAGAGTGGAGAGATACCGGTTGGTTAAGTCTCTCACTAGCTGCAAGCTACAAAATGATCATCCAGTGAGTCCTCATGTCAGTAAAATGGTGGGTTACATTGATAACCTGAGGAAACTGGATTATCCAGTTAGCCAAGAATTGGCAACTGAGATCATACTACAGTCACTGCCGTCAAGCTATGATAAGTTCAGAAGGAACTATATCAAGAAAGGCTTAACGAAGACGTTGACTGAACTGCATGATATGCTCAAGACAGTTGAGCCAAACGTGAAGAGTACCCTGAATAATCTCATGAATGAGAAGGGTAGGTTTGATAAACCTAATGCTGACAAGGGTGAAGGCAAAGTTGTCCAGATTTTGAATCATGGCAAGCGTGTGTCTTCTGAGCCCGAGTCAGATGCCTCTTACGTTGGTAAGTGCTGCTACTGTAAGAAGACAGGGCATTGGAAGAGAGATTGCATTAAATTCATGGAAGATGATGAGGAGTTAAAGTCGATGTATGAGACTACTTCCTCAGGTATTCATGTTATTACTTCAAGTTCTACCTTAAAGGTATTGGATACTGGTTGTGGCACTGATATTTGTGATAATATGCAGAGCCTAAGCAACAGTAAAACGTCCTTAAAGGTATTGGATACTGGTTGTGGCACTGATATTTGTGATAATATGCAGAGCCCAAGCAACAGTAGAACGTTGAAGGAAGGGCAAGTGAAACTACATGTCTGGAAGGAGCTTGGGATGCTGCCTCAGCCGTAGGGTTTTAACTTATAGATCCCTTTTAGGCTTGGTTTTGTATTAAGTAATTGCTACAATGTACCTGCTTTAAGCAGAATTGTCTTTCATTTTCTTGTAAGAATTTGAATGTTTTTCATTTTGATAAAAGACAAGTTTTGTTCTTTTGATCTTAATGAAATATTAATTGTAGCACCCTATTCATGGAATGGGTTTTATATCTTAAACCAAAGAGTGACTAAATGTAACATAAATACCGAATTGGTTTAAATCTAATGAATTAAACCTGATTTTTCTTGGCATAAAGTCTTGGTCACATAGAGTAAGTCGGATTCAGAAATCCCATAGTCATGGACTGTTGGGCTCATTTGATAAAACATCTTATGAGACTTGAATTCTGTTTACTAGACCAAAAGGTAAAGGGCCTATCTTAGCCGAGCTAGAGAAAAGCCCAAAGGCTTATTGGACCTGGAACATACTGATGTATGTGGCCCAATGAGCAGTAATGCCAGAGAAAATTTCCTGTACTTCATTGTCTCTACTGATTACTTCAGTGAGTGTGACTGTGTTCATTTGATGAGACACAAGTCGGAATTCTTTGACATGGTCGAAAGAGTTCCAGAATGAAGTATAAGATCTGAGTGACAAAAGTATTAAGACTCTGGATTAAATCACGAGTGAGAATACTTAAGTCATTGATTGTGTGATCATCTTAATGAGTGTGAAATCGTTTCACAGCTCATTTCTCCTGAAAACCTGAAGGTGTTTCTGTGAGAAAGAATCAGATCTTATTAGAAATGATTAAAGATGAGTCACACGAATCTTCCATGATATTATTTAAGAATAACGCTCTAAAATATCTAAGTTTACACTGAAATAGTTCCACAAATATCAGTTGAAAGACACCACGTTAATGTGGATTGGAATCGATCCAAATTTGTCTTTACTCAGTATTTGTAGTTTTGCTACTTCGCTGGTTGTCCTAGAGAAACTAAGGCTTGTTAATTTTACGTCCAATCTGTTTTCTAAGAAGGAAAGTTATTTTCCAAGAAGAACAGTGGGAGTAAAAGTATAACTCGAAGTTTTCTTAGGGAAACCAAGGCTCGGTACTTTTACGACCATTCTGTTTTCTAAGAAGGGAAATTACTTTCCAAGAAGAACAGTGGGAGTAAAAAGTAATTTTACGACCATTCTGTTTTCTAAGAAGGGAAGTTACTTTCCAAGAAGAACAGTGGGAGTAAAAGTACAACTCGAAGAAATTCGAGAAATACAGGAGGCTGCTTAACCTATTGAGGGAGAGCAGCGGAAGGATTTACAGATTTCTGTAGAATCTACACCTGTGGAGCCTGAAGTTCGCAGATATGAAAGAATCAGTCACTAATCCGAGAGTGAATTCTCGTCATTAGTTCAGCCTGATGATCATTGAATGTTCGCATGATCTGATGATCATTGAAAGCGACGAATCTGCGAAATCCTAGGAAGCAAAAGTGAGCCCAGACTCCGAAGAATTACATTTTGTGTAAGTTGGCTTCATCGATCCATTCATGGATGGAAGCTAACATATCGGAGTTGGAATCTTCGTTCTGTTGAAGTAGTCAAGGTTTTGACTTGAACAGGAACGAAGCGGAACTGTGTGTTTACTAATAGATTAGTAGGAGCGATATTGCATTTCTCAAAGTGTATGTCGATGACATACTGATTCTCGGATATAACGTCCCAACGCTGTAGTCGGTAAAGGACTAGCTTGGGAGTTGGTTTAATGATTGACATGGGTAAAGCCACGTAGTTCTTGGATTTTGGATCTAAAGATAGAGATCCAAAAGAGCTGGTAGGACAAAGTCAGGATTCTTAAATTGACAAAGTCCTACACATTTTGAGCAATCCAAAAAGGGTTTTATGCCAATGTCACATGGCATTAAGTTAAGCAAGATACAGTATCCTACGATAACTGCTGAGCTTAAATGCATGGATAAGATTCCATATGCGTCGGCAATTGGATCTATCATGTATGCCATGAAACGTACTTGTTTGATGTTGCTTTAATGTTAAGCAAGACAAGTAAAGACCAGTCAAATCCAGCAAAGAAACACTGGATTGCCGTAAAGAATATCCTAAAGTATTTGAGGAATACTAAGGATAAATTCTTGAGTTACGGAGAAAATTGAGGTGCTACGAGTCGATAGAGTCTGAAAGGCAAGTTTCCAATAGACAAAGATGATTTCCGATCACAGTCCGGTTATATCTTGTGTCTATCTGGCGGTGCAAGGCACTGTTGCTGACTCCATGACTTAAGCTGAACATTTCGCTACTTGGGAAGTGGCGAAAGAGGTTGTTTGGAAAGAAGAGTTCGTCACTGAACTTGATGTGATTTCCAGCATAGATGAGACTAGCTGCACATCAGAGATCCAAACACCTTGAGGATAGGTATAACCTATTCCGTGAGATAAATGACAGAGATGTTAAGTAGATCAGCAAGTTTTAACGAATGAGAACGTTGCTAATCTATTAACGAAGCCACTCCTTAGGCCTAAGCACGAGTCGCGGACTGTTGCTGTAGGATAAGTGAAATTAAGATGTAGTCTTAATTTCAGTGGGAGTTATTAAAGGGCTTTATTTAGTTATTGGATATGTTCTTGAAATAACATTTAAGATGTTTAATGAAATTATTATTTCAAGATTATTTTAACTGTGATGAAATAATCGTTCCAAAGTGATATAAACCATTTTATAGGTCATCGAAGTAAGTGACTTGATCTTGAGTCATCAAAGTCATTTAGCTTGATCATGAGACCCTATATTTGATAAATGGATTATATCATCCTGTCCCTAGTCGAAGGTTGTTGAAATTGGAACACCAACAACCGTGTGAGACTGGATTGGTACGTGACTTATGACAAAGTCTCAGTGTGTCATAGATGCGCGGCATCAAAGTCAGTACATAGGTGTATGTTGGGGAACATACGACCGGACAAGACCCGATTATGAGAACTCTTCAGGATATTTATATCTGTGTCATAAGAGATTCTCACTACGACTATAGAGTATAGTCCTTAGACCTGAGTTCGCATGCATGTGACTGCACATGGACTAATGCACTTTGATCATTGTCTAACGCTATCGTTCTGCGATAGTTATAAGGACCTTGTTTGGGTACATTATGAAATGAGTAGTTTACAGTGATGGAACAAGACGGAATTTGTCCCTCCAATATAAATGGAGTGAATATCTCTAGGCCAATCGGAGATTTGAATACTGGAAAATGCATGGCCATGCTCAAACGGACTGTCCCGAGTCGTTTGGATTGTCAGTATCAAATCAGAGTCCGATGAACAAGATTAGGCTTTATAAGGATGACACCAATCTTGCCTTATGACTAATCGAGATATTGTGACAAAAGGATTATGAATACAGAGATTCCAGTACAAGTGGGAGATTGTTGGAATTGTGTCCAGTAATCTCGGTACTGTCTCTAGAAAGTAAGAGTATGTCAATGATCAGACATAAGTCATATAATACTGGGGGTCATGATGGCTTGCTAGAGTCCGCTCATGATCTATAAGTCTTGGACTTATTGCCTTTATTATATGATCCCATATGGGTCACACGCCTAAGCTAACAGGAAAGTTATAGGAACGGCTTAGCAGAAGTACGGTAAAAGTGCTAGGCATTTACTGTACTTAGAGAGAATAAAAGGTTTTTGGCCACGGTGTGTCGATCGATACACAAGGTGTGTCGATCGACACAGTGCAGAGGAAACCAGGCGAGTTTTATAAATAAAACTCGAGTCTGTTTTTCTTCCACAACCTGAACCCAAAAACGAGCCGCCTCTCTCTCTCTCTCTGTCGCCTCCCTCCTCGTGGTCTAGCAGCCAGCTTCCTTTGCGTGCGTGTGTGAACTTTTGGAGGATCCATCCCTTGATGGCTCTCTGATCTCTGACATACCATCCCTTTCCGCTGCAATAAACAGGTATAAGGTGAGATCATTAATTGTTTCTATTCTGAGAAGAACCTAGATCGCATGTTTAGGTTGATATGAATCTAAGAATTGAATCAGGATCAACTAAACAATCCTTCACGCAGGTCATCACGGACGACCGCGGGTCATGCACGTACGTCTGTGGGACGATACGGATGACCGCGGGTCGTGCACGTACGTCCGCGGGACGATACGGACGACCGCGGGTCGTACACGTACGTCCGCAGGATGATACGGACGACCGCGGGTCGTACACGTACGTCCGCAGGACGTGTACGGACGACCGCAAGCCATTCACGGGCGCACGAGAGCGTGAACGGACGAACACAGGGCGTGAACGGACGAACGCAGAGAGCGTGAACAGATGAACGCAAAGCGTGAACGGACGCGTCTCTTCGTGAACGTGGATGAGTAGTCAATACACATGTCTTGCGGTTAAGGAACAAGGAGCGATCGGTGGAGGGATGGTTTCATGGTCGGGTCGCGGAGAAAGGCAGGACAGTCGAGGGAGTCGGGTCGCGATTAGAATTGACCGAAGGCTGAGGAGGTGATTCAACGAACACCGGAAAAACGGCTGATCCGGCCACGGGTTGGACCCGCGCGATGAGTGAACTGATCATGGATCATACCTCACCTAAGATTGGTTTCGGCTTCCAACTGACAAGATGGTGTAGCGACGAGTGGACTGATCGGGCAAGGAAACGAGGGAGCTAAACGGACCAAGCAATTCCATAAGGAATCCCTACAAGGGTTAAGGTACACATTAAATAAGCCTTAACATAATCTAAGTGTTTGGTTGAACAAGAACATATGGTGGTCAAGGATGGAACTAAAAGACCTCTCTTGTGCTTGGTCATGTGGGGATGGTTGGTTGAATGACTATATACAAGGGAGGTATGTTCTATCAATTTGATGGAAGGACGAGCTAAGCTGGACACGGGCTGGCTTCTTACCAACTTCACCTAAAAGGCTAAGGTACGAGTTCAAGTACTCGAATAATCTAAGAACGATTAGAACAGAATAAGGTGATCGGAATAATCTAAGTAAAGGCTTAGGTTGTTAGAATGGATAATTAAGGATCGGAACCTCAGAAGAGTTTTAAGGATGCTAAATTAAGTAATAAGAGGTTCACGGATAGATCGTTCTTTAGAAGAACGATAAAATTGTTAAGTAGTATTTCCGCTGCGTATTAATTAAGTATGAAGGATTTAAGACTAGGAAGTCAATAGGAGATTCGAGGAATACTTGTCCTAAAGGAAAATTTTAAATAGGACGGGTTTTAGGGATGTTCAGGCCATGGTTTGGCCTGACCACTGGAACGCATCGACCGCGGCCTAGGAAGGCCGGGTCGGGGTGTTTCATATACTTACTCATTTGTAAGTTATATAGGGTCTACCATATATACTAGAAATTGATTTTTTTTTTTTTTAAACTTGTCAACACAAACCACTATAAATATGTTATTTGAACCTTTTTCAAGAAATAAAGTTTCTAAAAATTTTAGAAACTTTAATTACTAATTACCTTACATTAAGATATTTTGTGTGAATACTCAAAACTTAAATTCCTAAGCATACAAAATTATTATAAGCACAAAACAATTTTCTAAATTCACAAAACATCGAAAATTCTTACAATACTTATAATTTATTACAAAATGTTAGAATTTATTACAATTTCCTAAAATTTATTATAAAATTAATTTGAATCCGATGAATAATCTGAAATAGCTGAACCGGAATCTTCGTTAAATATGCCAATCTCTTCTTCATATTCCTCACATATATATCTTTTATTATGTTACATGCAAATTTTTCAAGAACTGAAAATTTTCAAATTGATAAATTTAAGATTGTAAAATAAAGACCTTTTGAAATCCGTCATAAGTTTCTGACAAATTTACAAAGATTTGTTGTTTAGGGTATTGATTTATAACATTTCGGGTAATTGACGATGTGTCAGCCATAACTTACAATCCCAATAGTTAAGTACTTGTAAACAATAGAAACAAAGTTTTTTGATCATTTAGAACAATTTGTTTAACAACATGATTCATCTTTCATTAACAAACATGTAACTTATACTTACTCGTTTATAAGCTTTATATGGTATACTATATATATAGTTCAAATTGAATTATTTTTTAATACTTTCAACACAAAACACTTTAAATATGTATTTTGTTGTTGTCAAAATAATAATAATGTAATTTGCAAATTTTCAAGAAATAAAGTATCTAAAAATTCTAAATTTAAGTTATAAATAAAATTAGTCATAAATAAGTCGGAAAATTTTGTCGGATTTCCGATTGATTTTATTTTATAATCTTAAATTTAGAAAATTTAGAAACTTTAATTATGAATAACCTTAAACTTTCCTTTTGTGTGAATATTCAAAAAGTTAATTAGCTAAACATTAAAAATTATTATATTCACCAAACAATTTGCTAAATTCGCCAAATAACTATCAAATATTATTAAATTCACCAAAAAAAAAATTCTTACTAAATACTGAAAATTTATTATAAAATGTTGGAATTTATTAAATTTCCTAAAATTAATTACAAAATTACTCTGAATCCGATGAATAATATGAAGTAGCTAAACCAGAATCTTTATCAAATTCTACAATCTCTTCTTCAGTTACGTCACATATGTCGTAACTCAATCTTTGGTGAAATCAACCACAAGGTCAACTTCGAGAGAATGCTCGATCAAACCTAGTTTACCAACTGTTTTTTCCTGCAAAGGATCGTGATCAGGACACCAGCTATCCTTCCTCATGAGTTATCAACGTCAGTGTCATCCAAGGGTCTTGCTTGTTTCTAACATGAGGATATCGAATGTAGCGAAACTGGTCCGCTTGTGAAGCAAGAATAAATTGATCGTATTTCTGAAGTCGCTTGCGAGAGTGAACATACATCCCCGTAAAATTGACAAAAATTTTAGGTGGCAGTCACATTTCGCGGTAAATACAGGGGTCGTCAGAAATCCGTCGGAAATCTCAACCGGAAGCTAAAATGTTGCATGTTACGCTATCGGACATTTAAATGTTAAAAAAGTCCTTGGAGATCCTTCGAAAGATAGCTAAATACATATAAAACAGAAGAAACTTAAGTTGTTCATTTTTTATATCAATTTGTTTAATTTCATGATCCATCATTCATAAACAAACATGTAACTTATTCTTATTCTTTTGTAAGTTTTTAGGAGATGCCTTATACGCTACAAATTGTTTATTTTAAACGAAATAAAAGACAAAACGCTTTTATTATGTTACTTGCAAATTTTTCAAGAACTAAGTTTTTTAATATTAATATATTTACGGTTGTTAAATTAAGACTGTCAGTACTTTTGATGGATTTCTGACAATTCATGTTTAGGGTTTTGATTGTTAATTTTTACGATAATTGACGATGTATCTGTCGTAACTTACCATCCCAATAGTTAAATACTTACAAACAGAAGAAACCGAATGTGTTTTATCATTTATAACAACTTTTTTTACAACATGATTCAACATTCATAAACAAACATGTAGCTTATACTTACTCATTTGTAAGTTATATAGGGTATACTATATATACCAGAAATTGATTTTTTAAAAAAAAAATTGTCAACACAAACCACTATAAAATATGTTATTTGAACCTTTTTCAAGAAATAAAATTTTTAAAATTTAGAAATTTTAAAAACTTTAATTACGAATTACCTTACATTAAGATATTTTGTGTGAATACTCAAAACTTAAATTCCTAAACATAAAAATTATTATAAGCACAAAACAATTTTCAAAATTCACAAAACATCGAAAATTCTTACAATACTGATAATTTATTACAAAAATGTTAGAATTTATTACAATTTCCTTAAATTTATTATAAAATTTATTTGAATCCGATGAATAATCTGAAGTAGATGAACCAGAATCTTCGTCAAATATGCCAATCTCTTCTTCACATTCCTCACATATATATCTTTTATTATGTTACATGCAAATTTTTCAAGAACTAAAAATTTTCAAATTGATAAATTTAAGGTTGTAAAATAAAGACCTTTTGAAATCTGTCATAAGTTTCTGATGGATTTACAAAGATTTGTTGTTTAGGGTATTGATTTATTACATTTCAGGTAATTGACGACGTGTCAGCCATAACTTACAATCCCAATAGTTAAATACTTGTAAAACAGTAGAAACAAAGTTTTTTGATCATTTAGAACAATTTGTTTAACAACATGATTTATCATTCATTAACAAACATGTAACTTATACTTACTCGTTTATAAGCTTTATATGGTAGACTATATATAGTTCAAATATAATTGCTTTAAATATGTATTTGGTTGTTGTCAAAATAATAATAATGTAATTTGCAATTTTTTTTAAAAAAGTAAAGTTTCTAAAACTTCTAAATTTAAGTTATAAATAAAATTAATCAGAAATAAGTCGGAAAATTTTGACGGAATATCATTTTATTTTATTTGATAATCTTAAATTTTGAAAATTTAGAAACTTTAATTACGAATAACCTTAAACTTTCCTTTTGTGTGAATACTAAAAAATTAAATTAGCTAAACATTAAAAATTATTATATTCACCAAACAATTTGCTAAATTCGCTAAACAACTATCAAATATTATTAAATTCGCCAAACTTAAAAAAAATTCTTACTAAATACTGAAAATTTATTATAAAATTTTGGGATTTATTAAATTTCCTAAAATTAATTACAAAATTACTATGAATCCGATGAATAATCTGAAGTAGCTAAACCAGAATCTTTTACAAATTCTACAATCTTTTCTTCAGTTACCTCACATATATCGTAATCTCAATCTCCGGTGAAATCAACCACAAGGTCAAGTTCGAGAGAATGCTCGATCAAACCTAGTTTACCAACTGCTTCTTCCTGCAAAGGATCGGGATCAGGACACCAGCTATCCTTCCTCATGAGTTATCAACGTCATTGTCATCCAAGGGTCTTGCTTTTTTCTAACATGAGGATATCGAATGTAGCGAAACTGGTCCGCTTGTGAAGCAAGAATAAATTGATTGTATTTCTGAAGTCGCTTGCGAGATTGAACATATATCCCCGTAAAATCGACAAAATGTTTAGGTGGCCGGCACATTTCGCGGTAAATATCTAGGGTCGTCGGAAATACGTCAGAAATTTCTAACGGAAGCTAAAATGTTACATAAATACTCTATTGGCCATTTAAATGTTCAAAAAATAAAGTCCTTGGAGAACCATCAGAAGATAGCTAAATACAGACAAAACAGAAGAAACTTAAGTTGTTCATTGTTTATATCAATTGGTTTAATTTCATGATCCATCATTCATAAACAAACATGTAACTTATTCTTATTCTTTTGTAAGTTTTTAGGATATGCCGTATACGCTACAAATTGTTTATTTTGAAAAAAATAAAAGACAAAACGCTTTTATTATGTTACTTGCAACTTTTTCAAGAACTAAATTTTTAAACATTAATATATTTACGGTTGTTAAATTAAGACCGTCAGAACATTTTGATGGATTTCCGACAATTCATGTTTAGGGTTTTTTTTTGACAACTTCATGTTTAGGGTTTTGATTTTTAATTTTTACGATAATTGACGATGTATCAGTTGTAACTTACCATCCCAATAGTTAAATACTTACAAACAGAAAAAACCGAAGGTGTTTTATCATTTATAACAACTTTTTTTACAACATGATTCAACATTCATAAACAAACACGTAGCTTATACTTACTCATTTGTAAGTTATATAGGGTATACTATATATACTAGAAATTGAATTATTATTTTTTAAACTTGTCAACACAAACCACTGTAAATATGTTATTTGAACCTTTTCTAGAAATAAATTTTTAAAATTTATAAATTTTAGAAACTTTAATTACGAGTCAACATACACTAAGATTTTTTGTGTGAATACTCAAAAATTAAATTCCTAAGCATCAAAAATTATTACAAGCACCAAACAATTTTCTAAATTCACAAAAACATCAAATATTATTTCAAAAATACTGAAAAAATTATTACAAAAATTATGAAATTTATTATAAAATTAATATGAATCCGATGAATAATATGAAGTAGCTGAACCGGAATCTTCGTCAAATATGCCAATCTCTTCTTCACATTCCTCACATATATATATCTTTTATTATGTTACATGAAAATTTTTCAAGAACTGAAAATTTTCAAATTGTTAAATTTAAGGTTGTAAAATAAAGACCTTTTGAAATCCGTCATAAGTTTCTGACGGATTTACAAAGATTTGTTGTTTAGGGTAATGATTTATAACATTTCGGGTAATTGACGATGTGTCAGCCATAACTTACAATCCCAATAGTTAAAACTTGTAAAACAGTAGAAACAAAGTTTTTTGATCATTTAGAACAATTTGTTTAACAACATGATTTATCATTCATTAACAAACATGTAACTTATACTTACTCGTTTATAAGCTTTATATGGTATACTATATATAGTTCAAATAGAATTGTTTTTTAAAACTTTCAACACAAACACTTTAAATATGTATTTGGTTGTTGTCAAAATAATAATAATGTAATTTGCAATTTTTCAAAAAATAAAGTTTCTAAAACTTCTAAATTTAAGTTATAAATAAAATTAGTCATAAATAAAATTAGTCATAAATAAGTCGGAAAATTTTGACGGATTATCGTTTTATTTTATTTGATAATCTTAAATTTTGAAAATTTTGAAACTTTAATTACGAATAACCTTAAACTTTCCTTTTGTGTGAATACTAAAAAATAATTAGCTAAACATTAAAAATTATTATATTCACCAAACAATTTGCTAAATTCACCAAACAACGATCAAATATTATTAAATTCGCCAAACATAAAAAAATTCTTACTAAATACTGAAAATTTATTATAAAATTTTGGAATTTATTAAATTTCCTAAAATTAATTACAAAATTACTATGAATCCGATGAATAATCTGAAGTAGCTAAACCAGAATCTTTTACAAATTCTACAATCTCTTCTTCAGTTACCTCACATATATTGTAATCTCAATCTCAGGTGAAATCAACCATAAGGTCAAGTTCGAGAGAATGCTCGATCAAACCTACTTTACCAACTGCTTTTTCCTGCAAAGGATTGTGATCAGGACACCAGTTATCCTTCCTCATGAGTTATCGACGTCACTGTCATCCAAGGGTCTTGCTTTTTTCTAACATGAGGATATCGAATGTAGCGAAACTGGTCCGCTTGTGTAGCAAGAATAAATGGATCGTATTTCTGAAGTCGCTTGCGAGAGTGAACATATATCCCCGTAAAATTGACAAAATTTTTAGGTGGCAGGCACATTCGCGGTAAATATCTGGGATCGTCGGAAATCCGTCGGAAATTTCCAACGGAAGCTAAAATGTTGCATGTTACGCTATCGGAATTTAAATGTGAAAAAAAATCCTTGGAGATCCTTCGAAAGATAGCTGAATACATATAAAACAGAAGAAACTTAAGTTGTTCATTGTTTATATCAATTTGTTTAATTTCATGATCCATCATTCATAAACAAACATGTAACTTATTCTTATTCTTTTGTAAGTTTTTAGGATATGCCGTATGCGCTACAAATTGTTTATTTAAAAAAAAAATAAAAGAAAAAACACTTTTATTATGTTACTTGCAATTTTTTCAAGAACTAAATTTTTAAAAAATTAATATATTTATGGTTGTTAAATTAAGACCGTCAGACCTTTTGATGGATATCCGACAATTCATGTTTAGGGTTTTGATTTTTATTTTTTACGATAATTGATGATGTATCAGTCGTAACTTACCATCCCAATAGTTAAATACTTACAAACAGAAGAAACCGAAGGTGTTTTATCATTTATAACAACTTTTTTTACAACATGATTCAACATTCATAAACAAACATTAGATTATACTTACTCATTTATAAGTTATATAGGGTATACTATATATACTAGAAATTGAATTATTTTTTAAAAAACTTGTCAACACAAACCACTATAAATATGTTATTTGAATTTTTTTGGAAACTTTAACTACGAGTCACCATACACTAAGATGTTTTGTGTGAATACTCAATAATTAAATTCCTAAGCATCAAAAATTATTACATGCACCAAACCATTTTCTAAATTCACAAAAACATCAAAAATTCTTACAATACTGAAAATTTATTACAAAGATGTTGGAATTTATTACAATTTAATAAAATTTATTACAAAATTAATTTGAATCCGATGAATAGTCTGAAGTAGTTAAACTGGAATCTTCGTCAAATTCGCCATTCTCTTCTTCAGATTTCTCACAAATATCTTTTATTATGTTACTTGCAAAATTTTCAAGAACTAAACATTTTTTAAATTGTGAAATTTACGTTTGTAAAATAAAGACCATTTTGAAATCACTCAGAAGTTTCCGACGGATTGCCAAAGATTTGTTGTTTAGGTTATTGATGTATAATATTTTGGGTAATTGATGATGTATCAACCATAGCTTACAATCCCAATAGTTAAATACTTGTAAAACAGAAAAAACAAGTTTTTGATCATATATAATAATTTTTTTAACAACATGATTTATCATTCATTAACAAACATGTAACTTATACTTACTCTTTTATAAGTTTAATAGGGTATACTGTATATAGTACAAATTAAATTATTTTAAAACAATTTCAACAAAAAACACTTTAAATATGTAATTTGTTGGTGTCAAAGAATAATGTAATTTGCAATTTTCCAAGAAATAAAGTTTCTAAAACTTCTAAATTTTAGTTTACAAAATAAAATTCGTCATAAATCAGTCGAAAAATTATGAGGAATTTCCCATTGATTTTATTTTATAACCTTAAATTTAGCAATTTTAGAAACTTTAATTACGAATAACCTTACACTTGAATTTTTGTGTGAATACTCAAAAATTAAATTATCTAAATATTAAAAATTATTATATTCACCAAACAATTTGCTAAATTCGCCAAACAACTATCTAATATTATTATATTCGCCAAACATCGAAATTCTTACTAAATACTGAAAATTTATTATAAAATGTTGAAATTCATTAAAATTTCCTAAAATTAATTGCAAAATTACTCAGGATCCGATGAATAATCTTAAGTAACTAAACCAGAATCTTTGTCAAATTCTTCAATATCTTCTTCAGTTACTTCACATATAATGTAATCTGAATATTTGGTGAAATCAACCACAAGGTCAACTTCGAGGGAATGCTCGATCAAACATAGTTTACCATTTGCTTTTTCCGGCAGAAAATCGTGATCAGGAGCACCAGCCATCCTTCCTCTTGAGTTATCAATGTCATTGTCATCCAAGGGTCTTGCTCGTTTCTAACATGAGGATATCGAATGTAACAAAACTGGTCCTCTTGTGAAGCAAGAATAAGTGGATCGTATTTCTGAAGTCGCTTGCGAGATTGAACATATATCCCCGTAAAATCGACAAAATGTTTAGGTGGCTGGCACATTTTGTGGTAAATATCTAGGGTCATCGGAAATACGTCAGAAATTTCTAACGGAAGCTAAAATGTTATATATTACGCTATTGGCCATTTAAATGTTCAAAAGTAAAGTCCTTGGAGAACCATCGGAAGATAGCTAAATACATACAAAACTGAAAAAACTTAAGTTGTTCATTGTTTATATCAATTGGTTTAATTTCATGATCCATCATTCATAAACAAACATGTAACTTATTCTTATTCTTTTGTAAGTTTTTAGGATATGCCGTATACGCTACAAATTGTTTATTTTAAAAAAAAATAGATAACAAAACACATTTATTATGTTACTTGCAACTTTTTCAAGAACTAAATTTTTTAGAATTTAAATATTTACGGTTGTTAAATTAAGACCGTCAGAACTTTCTGATGGATTTCCGACAATTCATGTATAGGGTTCTGATTTTTAATTTTTCCGGTAATTGACGATGTATCGGTCGTAACTTACCATCCCAATAGTTAAATACTTACAAACAGAAGAAACCAAAGGTGTTTTATCATTTCTAACAACTTTTTTTACAACATGATTCAACATTCATAAACAAACATGTAGCTTATACTTACTCACTTGTAAGTTATATAGGGTATATTATATATACTAGAAATTGAATTATTTTTTTTTAAACTATTCAACACAAACCATTATAAATATGTTATTTGAACCTTTTCAAGAAATAAAGTTTCTAAAATTTATAAATTTTGGAAACTTTAATTACGAGTCATCATACACTAAGATATTTTGTGTGAATACTCAAAAATTAAATTCCTAAGTATCAAAAATTATTACAAGCACCAAACAATTTTCTAAATTCACAAAAACATCAAATATTCTTTCAAAAATACTGAAAATTTAATACAAAATGTTGAAATTTATTACAATTTCCTAAAATTTATTATAAAATTAATTTGAATCCGATGAATAATCTGAAGTAGCTGAACCGGAATCTTTGTCAAATATGCCAATCTCTTCTTCAGATTCCTCACATATATATTTTTTTATTATGTTACATGCAAAATTTTCAAGAACTGAAAAATTTCAAATTGTTAAATTTAAGGGTGTAAAATAAAGACCTTTTGAAATCCGTCATAAGTTTCTGACGGATTTACAAATATTTTTTGTTTAGGGTATTGACTTATAACATTTCGGGTAATTGACGATGTGTCAGCCATAACTTACAATCCCAATAGTTAAATACTTGTAAAACAGTAGAAACAAAGTTTTTTGATCATTTAGAACAATTTTTTTAACAACATGATTCATCATTCATTAACAAACATGTAACTTATACTTACTCGTTTATAAGCTTTATATGGTATACTATATATAGTTCAAATTGAATTATTTTTTCAAACTTTCAACACAAAACACTTTAAATATGTAATTTGTTGTTGTCAAAAAATAAAAATGTAATTTTCAAAATTTTCAAGAAATAAAGTGTCTAAAACTTCTAAATTTAAGTTATAAATAAAATTAGTCATAAATAAGTCAGAAAATTTTGACGGATTTCCGATTGATTTTATTTTATAATCTTAAATTTAGAAATTTTAGAAACTTTAAGTACGAATAACCTTAAACTTTCCTTTTGTGTGAATACTCAAAAATTAAATTAGCTAAAGATTAAAAATTATTATATTCACCATACAATTTGCTAAATTCGCCAAACAACTATCAAATATTATTAAATTCGCCAAACATAAAAAAATCTTACTAAATACTGAAAATTTATTATAAAATGTTGGAATTTATTAAATTTCCTAAAATTAATTACAAAATTACTTTGAATCCGATGAATAATCTAAATTAGCTAAACTAGAATCTTTGTCAAATTCTCCAATCTCTTCTTCAGTTACCTCACATATATCGTAATCTCAATCTTTGGTGAAATCAACCACAAGATCAAGTTCGAGAGAATGCTTGATCAAACATAGTTTACCAATTGCTTTTTTCCTGCAGAGGATCGTGATCAGGAACACCAGTTATCCTTCCTATTGAGTTATCAACGTCACTGTCATTCAAGGGTCCTGCTTGTTTCTAATATGAGGATATCGAACGTAGCAAAATTGGTCCGCTTGTGAAGCAAGAATAAATGGATCGTATTTCTGAAGTCGCTAGCGAAATTGAACATATATCCCCGTAAAATCGACAAAATGTTTAGGTGGCAGGCACATTTGCGGTAAATATCTGGGGTCGTCAGAAATACATCAGAAATTTCCAACGGAAGCTAAAAATGTTGCATGTTACGCTTTTGGCCCTTTAAATGTTCAGAAAATAAAGTCCTTGGAGATCCATCGGAAGATAGCTAAATACATATAAAACAGAAAAAACTTAATTTGTTCATTGTTTATATCAGTTGGTTTAATTCATGATCTATCATTCATAAACAAACATGTAACTTATTCTTATTCTTTTGTAAGTTTTTAGGATATGCCGCATACGCTACAAATTGTTTATTTTTAAAAGATAAAAGACAAAACACTTTTATTATATTACTTGCATTTTTTTCATGAACTAAATTTTTTTAAATTTATATATTTACGGTTGTTAAATTAATACCGCCAGAACTTCGTATAGGTCTCCAGCAGACTTTCTGAATATAGAAGTTCGTAAACTAGAACTAGCGGTAGGGCAACAGTACGACACGAATGAGGAGTTGGAGACAAGGTTGAAGTTGCTAACGGTAGTCAAGAAATTTGTCTTTAATGTCGGGTATTCGACCACGACTGTATATACCGTCAAATGATGTGTTAAAGGCTGCCAATGGAGAGTGCGGGCATCAACAATTGGAGATTCTCCAAAATTTCACATAAAGGTATACGTACCGGAACATACTTGCTCGATCACAGAGCGTTCAATTCGTGCTCGTAAAGCAACTCCAGATATCGTCGGCCGTATACAAAGACTTTGTCGGTGGTCTTGGCCGAAAAGTCTTGCCAATTGTTGTTTTTGATGCCTTAAAGAAGCGATATGGGATGAAGGTATGTAAAATTATTTGAAGTGTCCAAAATTGTCGATATTGCAGAGTTATATCTATACTGTAGACTTACTTCAACTGTGTCCACAGACATAAATAGCTGATCATTTATTTTCAGATGAAGTATTGGAAGACACATCGTATTTTGAAATTTGCAAGAGAGATATCTTTTAGAACTTCCAAAGATGGTTATCAAGACATTCATTTGTACTTATACCAAATAAGGCGAGCTAATAGGGGACTTACACAAAGCTCAAGATTGATGCGGAGAATAGGTTCAAGTCTCTTTTCATTGCATTTGGAGCATCAATAAACGGTTTCCCGTTTATGAGGAAAGTAGTTGTTGTGGACGGGACATTTTTGCAAGGACCATACAAAGGTACACTACTGATTGCCACAACGCAAGATGGAAATTTCAACATATTCCCATTAGCTTTTGCAGTCGTTGATACTGAAAATGAAGAATCTTGGGAATGGTTCTTTAGGCAATTATATCGAGTTATCCCGAATGATAAAGGACTTGCTATTATATCGGATAGACATAGCGCTATATGAAAAGGAATAGCGACTGTATATCCTCTCTCTTCGCGTGGTATCTGTACATATCACTTGCATAAAAACATCTTGCTGAAATTCAGAGGCGTTGGTTTATTTAAATTAGTGAAGCAGGCAGCTAGTTCACATATGCTAGCAGGTTCAATTACTTCTACGAGCAAATTCTTGCTCTGAATCCGGAACTTCATGGATATTTGGAAAAAGCAGATGTTCAATTGTGGGCTTGTGTACACTTCCCCGGGGATAGGTACAATTTTACGACCAGTAACAGTAACATTTCTGAGTCGATAAAAAGCTATTTCTCATGCACGAAGCTCTCCTATTGTGTAACTACTAGATGAAGTTAGGAATATGTTAACTAGATGGTTTGCAACAAGAAGCAAAAGAGCGAGTCAGATGACTACAGTTCTAACTGCTGGAGTAGAAAAACTACTAAAGGTATAACTTTGTGACTTTAACATTAATTGCTACAATTCTTAATGTCCTGACGTTGGTTTTATTTTAGGAGCGCGTCGAGCAAGCTAAGTTACTCACAGTGCAACCGGTAGATGATGATCAATCTCAAGTTATGGGAGAGTATTCTTTATTGTCAACTTGACACAGAAAACGTGTAGTTGCCTTAAGTTTGACATAGATAAGATCCCTTGTGTACATGCCATTGCTGCAGTGGAGGCCGCACAAATTTCAACAATCTCATTATGCCATCCATATTATCATGCCTCCTACCTGGTGAACGCGTATTCAATGGGTATCAAGCCTCGAGATGTTATACTACATGTACCTGAAGATGTGGCCGAGAAAGTATGTGACCCTCCCAACGTCCGTCAACCACAGGAAGGCCAAAAAAATCGAGGATTAAGGGTGAATTGGAGGTGGCAATGGCAAGGAAACGTCCTAGGAAAGTGCCACAATATTCTAAATCTCTACAAACCGGCCACAATTGTACAACCTGTAAATCTTAATGAATTTGATGTTCTCTGCATTACCCTTCCTGTACGTTTTAATGGTTAATGTATTGGTTTTTATCGCATGATTATCTGTTATTATCGTTGTATAAGTCTGCCATTTTAACATAAGTCTATAATGTACAACAAAAAATATTTTCATTACACTTATCTCTTGTTAATCCAAATGCTGTAGACTTTATACGTTACTCCAAAGTCTACATCAATTGGATTAGGCAAAAAACCATGTGCTAGCACATTTACAACAGAAACCCGAATACATCATAATTAGTAGTACAAGTCTACTGCAACATTATAATAAGTCTACTGCGGTTACAAAAGGTCTTGTCAAAAGCTAACCTATATTTGGTTAGTAGTTTCATTTTCAGAATCTGTCTGCAATCCTATTTAGCTAGCCTCTTTATTTCGAAGGTATGGATCTGAGAACTGTGTAGTTTGCTCTGCGGGAACCTCATCGAAGATCTCATCAGCTAGTTTGAGTCTAATCTCTGCAATGGTACTGTCACTAAGGCCTTCCATCACATGACCGAGGGCTAAACACTGAATGTACTTCAATGTGTACACACCTTAATCACCACTTTGGTGCTTTTGAGGAATAGTCTTCACCCTATATATCTTGAATGCACCCAAACTCATATTCTTCTTCTTCAGGTCAAGGGGTACCATGGCCCTCATCAAAGTGGGAATCATCCTAGTATATGTCTTGCATGAGTCGTAGATGACTTGATCGCTTTTCCAAGTGTGCATGCTATCGTACACCTTCACTTTCTGCTGCACTAAGTTTATCACCACAGCTACCCAATGCCTTCCTTCAATGTAATAGGCGATGTACAAGTAATCCACATCTTCCACCCATTTATTTCTTATAGCTGCGAAAGTTGGACTTATACCATTGTAGACATCAAAATAGCCCCGGCCGAAGACCCACTTCTTTTCATTCCCTTTAAACTCCCTCTCGTATTCATAACACCATAAACTTGTAAACCACAGATCAAGGAAAGCAGTCCTCTCACTTCGGAAAGGACTAGGTTTTCTCAAAGACCTTTGCCTAAACATATGCATTGCAGCTGCGAGATGCTGCAAAATAGAGGGTATAGGGTATAAGTCTACCATACTATGTATTAAGTCTACCATAGTCTGATATTAAGTCTACCATATCGTTTTTGCAGCTATCGTCTAAGAAAGTAATAAGTCTACCCCATCGTCAAAAGTATTCAAGAACCAAGTCTACGATAAATACACGTACTAAAATACAATGGATTCAAATTTTTTACCCCTTCGTGCAGCCACCCGTATTCTTCAGTTTGCTAAACCACTTTAGGTGTCATGATTTCAAGGTAGAAAGAATTATCCCTAATATGATGAAAGAAATGTTATAAAACAACTAGATCTTCCACGAAAATAAGATAGTACAATGATCGAGACGATTAAGTTTGTTTCCATCCACCTTCTCAAACGGATCGTAAAGACTTAGCGACGGATGTACGCCGTACATAATGCATTTCACAGCTGAACTCCTGATAGATTCCGGGGTTATTTATCGAACCAGGAATCCACGGATAGCTCGGAGGATGGTCGAGGTAGTCGATACGAGCTGGTGAAGGAAGAACTGAACAATCTGGATAAGCTTCCCATGATCGATAAGCCAAACAAAGCTAAGGACGGTCCGACAATTCAGATTATTGAATCAAGTTCAGACACATGGTTACTGTTTGATTCATATCTTCTCAACCACGGCGATTCAATACATGAAACTACTTGGAGAATATGCTCAGATCATTTTCAGAATATCTCCAAGAAGAATCACTCAATTCAGAGTTATGGTGAAGAAGTTATGCAACTTTCAAAGGAGATTTCAAAATGAATCAGAAGGAGTTAAGCCATGAAACTAATTTTACTGAATTCTTGATTCATCATAGAGGCCGTGAGAATTGGAATCACCTCCATATCTGTCCAGATGGAAAAGATATGAATTTTAAAAACCGATGGTTCTGCTTGAGGTTCTATTCCGCGACTGAGCCAAAGATTGAGTCACCCAGCTCAACTCAGGTACAATTTGGACCTGAAACCAATTGGAGATTCTTCCTTGATCTCTTAGATTTCCAACAAGCTCAATATCAGAGGCAAAGTCCATTGGATCGGAAAGATACATCTCATTTTCCTAAATGGGTCAACTTGGTCCATTACTTGGAGATTGCTAGACCCACTTGGATTGGAAGCTTGCAAACTTATGTTTGGCATCAAGGATACTTTCCTAAGCCCAAGAAGAGCTAAATTTCATGTCCAAACAAGATCAATTCGACCAAACACTTCAAAGGACAACTTCTTTGGTCAAAGTAGTCTAAGAGTCATTCACATTAGTTTAATGTTTGGTCTTTGGTCTTAGTCAAAGTCTTCATAGTTTTCTACAACTTCTTCCTAGTTTTCTACATATTTTCTTTGTCTCTTCATCTCTTTATTTCCTATAAAGAGACTTCGAAATCATATGAATAAAACAACCTTTTTCTGATTAAAAACTTCTTTGTTTAGAGAGTGATTCTCTTTGTTCCTTTGTGAACATTTCGATTTCTTAGTGAGTAATATCTAAGATATCAAACCGGTGAATCAAGAGGTATTCCGCAACCTTTTGTGTGACCATTCTATCAAGCCAAAGAGTGTTGTGAGTGTTGAAATAGTTCAGGTGTTGAGTTTGACATACTCTTCATTGGTTCTACACTAACTTCATCCTAAAGCTTCCACCGCCTATCTTCTTTGTTGGATCGTAGCAAGTATCAGGCCTTGAGTTTAATATACTCATTGTTGGGTCTTCACGAGCCATTTGGAGCATAGGATTATCTTGCCGACTTGAAGTGAGCATTTTTGGGATTTGATTCTGTCTAAAACATCACGGCTTCGGACAGGAATCTATCAAGTGGTATCAGAGCCACACTTCCAAGTTCGGTACTCTATCTTTTCATCTTCTCATCTCTTCATCTTCTTCTATTTATAAACACTTCTTCTCTGTCTATCTTTTGTAAGGGAACCGAGCCTACCCTATTCAAAAAAAAAAAAAAAGAGTGCTAGTAGCCTCAAAGATAAGATTCAAAAAAAGAAAAAGAAAAAAAGTATAAGAACCAGGAGAAATCGGTTCAGATCCAGGAGAAATCGGATCTAAGGGTTTTGGTCAATCGGTTTCCGAAGAAAATCTTGCAATCTGTCTATCTTCTTCTTCTTCTCTTGATTTGCCATTGATTTCTTTGGAGAAAAGCACTGAGATTGATTGTTAGTTCCTCTGGAACTTAGAGAAAATCACTGGAGAGTCATTTGATTGAGAGTTCAAACACTTTGAGAGAAACACAAGAGAGAAAGTGAGGATTGTTTTGTTTCTCTGATTTGTTTGTTAAGTGATTGCAGGAACAAGATGTTTGGTCTTAAAAGGAGAACTGACCAGGAGAAGAACTCATGCCAAGGAGTTTTCTATTCATCATCTAGAGCCTTGATGAAAGAAAAACGAAAAAGTTTAAGAAATGGAGATCAATCGGCTTTTTATGAGTTTTATTGTGTGCAGGATAAGGCACGCCAAAAGAAACCACGTGAGAAGCCTAATAAGAGCAGTAGAGAACAATCCAGACCGGCCAAAGAAAGAGCAGATCATGACTACAACCGTGAGGAGCCAAAGAGTCTTCAAGCTAGCTTACACCAAAACCGGTTGAAAAGAGAAAAACGTTTTGATGATATGAAAAAGAAGATTGATGAAGTGTTTGAAAGGCACATGAAGAGAAACACCACCAGCTCGTGTTCTGAAGCAACTACGGTTGAACAAGATCCATTGGAGACTGAAATCATTCCAAACATTCCAAACCGAGCCAAGTGTTCTCTTATTTCTTCTTCTTCTTCTTCTGATTTTGTGAATAAAAGTGAACAAGCTTCTGAAAAACTCACTAGTTTTGAACCGGAGCAACCGAGTAGACATGTCTCTACTTCACAGGTCTTAGATGAAGGCTCACAAAAGGAGGAACCAAAGGAAGCACCACCGGTTTATGATTTGGAACAACCTGCCCGTCTTGTACTAGAACCGGCCATTCATTCATTCCTTGAGCAAAACCACAACAATCTTTTTTATGTGAAAGAGCAGGTTAAGCATGTCAAGGATTCTGTCCTAAAGGCAAGAGTGATTCAAGGTATGGATAAGCAAGTGGACTATGGACCAGGAGAACACTCGATCAAAGAATGGATTCAAAGAAGAGCAAGCCAAGGACTTCCACAAAAAAGCTTGCCACAGAAGTATGTCTTGGAGCAGTCGATCAGTTTTATGCCACAACTAGCCCTCATGTCATTTCCTAATGATAATCCAAAGCACTGTAAGAGAGCTGCATTGCTTGATACAAAGTCTTATCTGGTTTTCTTTTTCTCTGCTCAAGAAAAACGTTTTGGTTTGGCTAAGGCTAAAGAGTTTTGTGTTTCTGGATTTGTTTTTGATAAAATGATCCACCTTTTTGAAACACTTGAACATGAGAGTTTCTTTACGCCAAAATGTTTTATGTTTCATAAGTTTTGTGAGTTTGAAGGTTCTTTGAAAGTTTCTTTGAAAAAGAAAGCATTTGAGTCATTTGGAACTAAAGAAGAATTTGCAATTGTTAAGGCTTTCTCTAAGTTTGAACTATGCTTTGAAAACATTTTGTGGGACTCAAACTCATTCCTAAAACTTTGCAAAACGAATTTGAATGATCTTGATCTTGATAAGAGTTTTCTGAAGTTTACAAAGATCAATTCATTTTCAAGAAGAGCTTTGCTTGTGTTCAAAACAGTCAATTTTCTGGTGTTAAGAACGGTTAAGAGCTTCTTTCATATTTGGTGTTTTAAACTTGATGTTGCTTTTAACAAAGCTTTGAAAGAGTTTCTTAGAAATTTGGATCCTTTTTTTGGTTTTCTGAAAATGGAGAAACCGTTTGATTATTTCTCTTGCACATTTGATGTGTTTTCTTTAGATGTTTTTAAAGTACAGGATAAACAGGTCGAGAAGTTTGTTTCAAGAACAAAGATGAGCCGAGTTCTTTCCAAGGGAGTTGATCATACACCAAAGAGAGTCTTGAGCCAGGATCGATCTCAAAAGGTAGAAAGCAAGGAGAACAATCAACTGACTTTTCAGTCTGAAGATTGGGACTGGAAGTACTTAAGAAAGGACACTTCAAACGCCAAAGGAAGTTTCAATTCAAGCTCTTTCATTGTCATTACTTACTTGTTTGTTTCCTGGATCTTTTTCTGTGTACTTAATTCATTTCCTTTTGATGTAGGGGAACAAGATTTGAGGACAAATCCTTTTCAAGAGGAGGGGAATGATAGATTCCGGGGTTATTTATCGAACCAGGAATCCACGGATAGCTCGGAGGATGGTCGAGGTAGTCGATACGAGCTGGTGAAGGAAGAACTGAACAATCTGGATAAGCTTCCCATGATCGATAAGCCAAACAAAGCTAAGGACGGTCCGACAATTCAGATTATTGAATCAAGTTCAGACACATGGTTACTGTTTGATTCATATCTTGTCAACCACGGCGATTCAATACATGAAACTACTTGGAGAATATGCTCAGATCATTTTCAGAATATCTCCAAGAAGAATCACTCAATTCAGAGTTATGGTGAAGAAGTTATGCAACTTTCAACTCAGACCATTTCAAGCTTACGCGATTTGGATATGCGAGCGTTCAAAGGAGATTTCAAAATGAATCAGAAGGAGTTAAGCCATGAAACTAATTTTACTGAATTCTTGATTCATCATAGAGGCCGTGAGAATTGGAATCACCTCCATATCTGTCCAGATGGAAAAGATATGAATTTTAAAAACCGATGGTTCTGCTTGAGGTTCTATTCCGCGACTGAGCCAAAGATTGAGTCACCCAGCTCAACTCAGGTACAATTTGGACCTGAAACCAATTGGAGATTCTTCCTTGATCTCTTAGATTTCCAACAAGCTCAATATCAGAGGCAAAGTCCATTGGATCGGAAAGATACATCTCATTTTCCTAAATGGGTCAACTTGGTCCATTACTTGGAGATTGCTAGACCCACTTGGATTGGAAGCTTGCAAACTTATGTTTGGCATCAAGGATACTTTCCTAAGCCCAAGAAGAGCTAAATTTCATGTCCAAACAAGATCAATTCGACCAAGCACTTCAAAGGACAACTTCTTTGGTCAAAGTAGTCTAAGAGTCATTCACATTAGTTTAATGTTTGGTCTTTGGTCTTAGTCAAAGTCTTCATAGTTTTCTACAACTTCTTCCTAGTTTTCTACATATTTTCTTTGTCTCTTCATCTCTTTATTTTCTATAAAGAGACTTCGAAATCATATGAATAAAACAACCTTTTTCTGATTAAAAACTTCTTTGTTTAAAGAGTGATTCTCTTTGTTCCTTTGTGAACATTTCGATTTCTTAGTGAGTAATATCTAAGATATCAAACCGGTGAATCAAGAGGTATTCCGCAACCTTTTGTGTGACCATTCTATCAAGCCAAAGAGTGTTGTGAGTGTTGAAATAGTTCAGGTGTTGAGTTTGACATACTCTTCATTGGTTCTACACTAACTTCATCCTAAAGCTTCCACCGCCTATCTTCTTTGTTGGATCGTAGCAAGTATCAGGCCTTGAGTTTAATATACTCATTGTTGGGTCTTCACGAGCCATTTGGAGCATAGGATTATCTTGCCGACTTGAAGTGAGCATTTTTGGGATTTGATTCTGTCTAAAACATCACGGCTTCGGACAGGAATCTATCAACTCCCAAAGAATGGGTCGACCAGGTTGGGGGCCAGATTAAGCTTACGACCCCCGTGACCTACTGCGGCTTCTTTGTCCATTAGGACTAACAACTTGTTTATTGCAGTAGTGGAAGATTTCAGCCTTGCAGCCTCCACTGGATCCGAGAAATCAGTAACGGTGATGTGGGTTTGGCTCGCTTAGGAGATGTGAAACTTTCAACGATTTAAACATAAGGGGTTTTCGCCTTCATTCTTACACAATTTTCTTCTTTTTTCCCACTCTGTTCCATCTCATTTTGAACATCCTTTTTCCTCTTAGACGTACCTTGTCGTTTAGCTAACGCTGATTTCGAATTTGGGTTTCGAACTGCACTTGTAATGAAAACGTGTTGTTGAGAACTGCACCAGATCATGCAAGTTAGAAATCTACTCACACGTCTAAGAGCACCGACCACAACCTGCAAGGAAGATATAACTAGACTAGAACCATATAGAAGAAGTCACATACTACTTTTTTTTTGTTTGAAACACTTTCACAACTTTTATTGGGCCACTAGGCCGTCGCAAACACTTTTCGAAAACGAAATAAGGTTTTTAGAAAACAACAAAAGCAGATCTCTCAGGTAGGACTGAGAGACCTTAACCCAGGCTCTGATACCAATTGTAACGCCCCGTTCTCGGAGAACTGAAAACGATGACGGTAGGACACCCATTGAACCAAAAATGGCTAACCGAAATATCCTCCCATGGTCCGAAGAGTCCTCGTGCTCCCTTCTGTTCAAAACCACCGACGTAATCGGCAATTATACTCATGATACTTGTCCTGCATGGGGAAAGAATGGGGAAAAGGTAAGAGGCCTGAGTAATTGATTCAACAACAATTACCCAGTGAGTGCAGGCTCTAGGAACCCACGATCTCAGCTTAAACCAGCACAATAACAAGAAACAAGTCATAAGCTAATAAATTCTAGCACACAACCGCCCGAAGGCTCTCAAACAATCTAATGTCCATTCGTGCTTATCGAGCACCCAACTCACACTTCTGAACTCCTAGGAGTCGCTACGCCCACACACAATTAGAGACGCCAAAATCTCACCTCGTACGTTCCCTACACACACAGTTGGACACGACGGAATCCCACCTCGTATGTGCCCTACACACACAATTGGACACGCTGGAATCTCACTTCGTACGTGCCATACACACACAACTGGACACGTCAGAATCCCCCTGCACACACAATTGGACACGCCGGAATCCCACCTCGTACATGCCCTACACACATAATTCTTACCAAAACTTCTCCACAGATAGCCATCAATCTCAATCAGCGTTTTCGGTTTAAGTGATAACCTACTTTCTAGGTGCGTTCAATCGCATCAACACAAATCATCAATTAGATCTACACTTCCTAAGTCGGACGATAATAACAAAGGACTCACGTCCTGGTATTTAGATAATTTAAGGTAGAGATCACAACTGGTCCTCAACTTTGCCACAACGATGACAAAGAACCGCAGACGAACATGAGATTGGAAAAAACTGCTGCTACAACTTCGGTGACACGCTTCCATATGCTCCCAAGACCTAAATCGGTTCTCCTTCAACCAAGATCTAGATCTATGAGTCTAGAGTGTCCTTGCTAAGCTTTGGATCAAGCAGAATCCAACTGCTCAACCCAAAACACAGACAAAGCTAGTCAAATCACAGATTCCAATACACAGACTCGTTTTACAAAACAGATCATATATTCCAAACAGTAAGTCGAAATTAGACGATTCTTACTTTTTTGAAAGCTGAGAACGAGAGATTTCCAGCGATACTTACTTTATTGTGCATTATGTGGTTCTTTACGGATAATCAGGAAATCTGACGGCCGGAAATGACACAATCCTAGATTTGTTTTCGAAATGGTGAAAGATCGAAGAAACAAGATTTGATCTCCGATCTAACAACACAAGGGATCTAAACTCGACATGGAGATAAAGAAAAGAGAAGATTCAATATAGAATGGAAATCCACTTAACTCGGAATGAAGAATGTAGGAGACGAAACAAGGAGAAGAGCGAGATCGACGTTGGTGACGACGTGGCTCTGATTTTTCCGGTGACGGCTTGCTCCGCAAGAAATGGGCAGAGCTTCGCTGGAGATTTCTTCTTTACTCTTATCTAGGTGGCTGACTCTATTTATAGAAAAAATTAAAGGGGACATTAGGGTTTATGGATGGGCTAATGGGCTTAATGGGCCATTTTTTGAAAACGCAAAAACAGGAAAAATGGGCCATTACAATTCTCCCCCACTTAATGGGAATTCATCCCGAATTCCAAGGCAAGAGTCTTCCATTACAATTTTTACCATCAGCAACACCACAAAACTTCTCAGGGTAGAAACTGAACTTGATCGCTTACTTGCTTGAAATGGATTTGCTCTCGAATCCAAAAGACTACTTCTCCCCCACTTATTCACCTTATAAGGGGTTTTAAATTTCCAGTGTCCATTGCTAAGAAAAGTCCATTACCACATCCCATTTGCCGTTTGAGCCGAGCGAGTTACCATCTCTGTCCTTCAGACTGGTCAACACTAATGGGCTTAATGGGCCATTTTTTTTTGAAAACCCAAAAATAGAGAAAATGGGCCATTACAAGAGTTCTCTCTGGAAATCAATAGCTTGTTAAACAGAATTCTCAGGTTCTGGTTTAGTTTAGGCTCATTCTATCACTTCGAATCAATATGCGGGAACAATTTGTGCTCCAAATCAGCCCGCTAGACTAAAAATTATCCAATGGGTAGATTGGAGCTCGTGCTCTTACACTGTCTCAACTGGAATTTTACTTCCTAGCTTTACTTCAACCCTAGCGAAGTGTTAGCTTTCGATCAGCCCACGAGTAACCAATCGCACTCTGATTACTTCTCTAAAAAAGCAACCACGTAGATTGACAAATCCGAATCATTTTGAAAAAAACATATAGACTTCGGACTCCCTAGCATGCTCAGACTGAGGACACATTTTTGTAGCTCCGCATAGCTCATCACCTGACACGAAAACCAGGGGCGACAACTTGGAACTATGAATGTTGGGTCTACAATTAAAACCGAACCTCCAATATTCATGAGTTTACGATTCAAAAGCTTTCAAGTTAATAAATAGCTTCGAAAATCTGATTCGTTCCATGAGATCTGACTTAGACGGCATACCGCTCAGGCCGAGAATGCAAATTTTTCTAGTTAGCTTGTCACCTCTGTGACTTCTGGATTTGGACAAACTTAGCTAGTGGGCCAATTATCAGAATCTGGCCCATCTCATGTAACAAATGAAGAGCTGGTTTTCCAGCTGGGCTTGAACTGTCCAAGATAAGAAGACTGGCCCATCATTAAGAACCCTAGGATCTTGTGTACCTGCGACATAATAAGAGAGCATGAGATCAGAAGAATAAAAAAGGCGAAAAAACGAGAGCAACAACACGAGCAATATTACGAGAGCATTAAGAGAGATCAAAGAGCTAAGAGACTTGTTCTAAAGAGCTAAGTGATCTAAGAGTGCTAGGGATTTACAAGAGATATTCATTGATTCAAAGAGTTTGTGCTAAACTAGTTGTAATCAAGTGAATATAGTGAATCAGTTGTGGGATACCGTTCCCACCCCTGTGACGTAGCCAATTGGTGAACACAGGGTGAACAATTCTTTGTGTCGTTTATATTTCCGCAAACAAACGAACACAGCTTAGTATTGAATCTATCTTAAGTCCTAGAACACAAGTTGAAATCTCAACAAGTGGTATCAGAGCTTCAGGCTTAAAGTGTTAGAGAGATAGATCAATCTAAGACAGCCACAAAACCGCAAGTCATGGAACCTACCCGGGGAAAGTTTGAGATGGACAAGTTTGATGGGAAGGGAGATTTTGGAATGTGGAAGTACAAGCTTCTTGGTCAGTTGGAGATTCAGGGCTTAGCGTCAGTCTTGGAGGAGGATGCAAATCTGCTTGATGAATCTGCAAAACAAGAAGAAGGTGAGAAACCCAAACTCGATTCTTTAAAAGTTGCAAAAGATACTAGAGTAAAGAATCTGCTTGGTACATGTCTAAGTGACATGATTTTGAGGAAGGTGATGCATGAGCCTACAGCGTTGTTGATGTGGAAGGCTCTAGAAAGAGATTATCAGACTAAGTCACTTCCTAACAGGATCTATCTTAAGCAACAGTTTGCTAGCTACAAGATGGATGAAGAAAGAAGTATAGAAGAGAATTTAGACAGCTTTCTTAAGCTAATAGCAGATCTGGCCAGCCTAAACATCAATGTGAGTGATGAAGATCAGGCTATACAGCTTCTTACTAGTCTGCCACCATCTTATGAACCTCTAGTACATACTCTTAAGTATGGTACAGGAAAAGAAACTCTCACAGTTCATGAGGTAGTCACTTCTGCATATTCTAAGGAGATTGAGCTGAAGCAAAAGGGGATTTTGAACAAATCTAGATCTAACTCAGAAGGATTATTTGTTGAGTCAAGGGGAAGAACAAATAATAGATCTCAGAAGAATAATGGCAGAGGGAGATCAAAGTCAAGAGACAACAGATCTCAGTCACAGCCAAGGTTTAACAAGAAAAATCAGAGCGAGTGTTTCATATGTGGAGATGAGGGGCATTGGAAAAAGGAATGTCCTCAGAGAAATAGAAACAAGGATTCTGCAAATATTGCGACAGCACCTATACAGCCTATAGTGTTGAGTGTGAGCAGTCAAGACACAATGAAGAATTGGGTAATGGACTCAGGTTCTTCATACCACAGTACATCAGACAAGGAAGTCTTATTTGACTTCAAGGAGTACGATGGAGGAAAGGTTCTTATGGCTAACAACACTTACGGTAACATCAGAGGAATGGGAAAGATTCAGATTCAGAATCCAGATGGTTCTGAAGTGATACTAAAGGATGTTAAATACATGCCTGAAGTAAACAGGAATTTGATTTCTTATGGGATGTTAGAGAGGTCAGGTTGCAAGTATGAAGGAGGTAATTTCAGAGTTCAGTTTAATAAAGATGGCAAGAAGGTATTGGCTGGAAAATACAAAAATGGATTGTATTATCTTCAAGGGACAGTTGCTAAGGCTGAAATGAATGCTTCTTCAGCAGTGAAAGAAGTACGAAAGGAAAAGTCTAAGAAGGTGAGGTTTAGCAAGAACCTGATTCAAGGACCAACTCCATATGGGTTTGAATCAAGAGGTTCAGCAGCTAAAAGGGCAAATTCTCCTTCAACAGAAAAATCAGAAGGATTTAAGAGTGAAGGAGGAATAAGAGATTCTGATCCTGAGACCTATGCATTAGCTACTGCAGAAGATACTGGCAGAAAAGAGCCTAAAGAAGAGGCTGGGGAAAGCAAGTATCAGATGAATGAAACAGTAGAGGGGGCGCTAAACAGAGAACCTAAGTTAGAAGGCTTGGATAATGTTTCCAAGATACTAGGAATAGGGATCTACGGAGATAGAGCTAAGGAAAAGGCAAGACTATCTAAGATCCATACAAGCGAAAGTAATGCAGTACCTGAACATGAGCTTCAGGTGTGCTGCAACTCTGCCTAAGAAGGAAAGAAGCTCCAGGTAATTCCAGTATCGACATTGCACCTTGCAGGAAGAAGAACATAGAAACTGATAAATTCAGAAATGTTCTTATGTCGATAAGATAAAATCAGACTGATCTGATAGGTTAAAAGGAGTTACCTGGAGGCGGCTGGAACTGCAGTAATGAATTACGGGTTCCAGGTGGAGCATTGTTTGACACATGGCCCTGTCAAACAAAGAACTGCAAGAGTTGAATAAGATCTTCACGACTCAAATACATCTTAGAAATTACAATTCAGAGGTGATTTAGAAGAGTATACAGGAGTTTACGGCTCAGACTTTAGAAATCATATGACAAAAATGATTTAGAAAGGCACAGGAGCTTACCAAGGATAAGATTCAGTAAAAGAAAGGCAGAAAACAGAATAAGAAGAGATGTGTTACCTGCGAGCAGAACAGGAGCTGAATTACTGAGACTTCAGTTCCAGGTGGAGTAGTAAGTTGACACACTGTCAATTTCAGATGAAACACAGTACCTGCGAGAGAGAAAAACAGTACAAGTCATATCTCATGATCAAAGGATTCATCAGAGAGTCAAGGAGTATGAAATATGGGCGTATGGACAAAGCAAATCAGATTCAAGACTACAAGTCTACATCGTATGACTAAGGAACACTCAACAAGTTCAAGAGTTCTAAGCGTATCTCAGATAACTCAACACTATCAACCAATGTCAGAAGTAAGTCAGTTTAAGCCATGGAAGAAACAAGAAGCTGATTACAGAAGATAAAATCGCAACTTGTCAAAGAGACAGAACATTGATAGTCAAGACATTTATCAGAAAGGGAATACGAGACTCTGAGCACTTAAGTTCAACAAAGCAAGACCTTAAGAGAATTAACATCTAAGGTACGCAATCAATGAACAATAGCTCATCAGACTAGATTCAAATTTTTGCAGAAACAGATAACAAGCAACAGGAGAAGAATACACCTTTGCAGCCGGAGCCCAATCTGAGGGGGAGGTGTAAGGCACATGATAATTCTTCTCAGATTGCTAAAGGAATCTATATGCAAAAGGAAACAATCAAAGTCAGAAAACAGATGAGCTGAGGAGTAACAGAGATGAGTAAAGAGATAATAAGTTCAATAAACTTATACACTCACGATGGGATAAAAGATCAGTCCATCAAAGGCAAGCATGAACAGGTCTGTTCAAAGAAGACCTTGAAGAAATCTGCATTAAGACATTTTATCAGAGTCTTTAAAGAGAAGATAAAAAGTGGCTTGACAGATTTAGAGATCAAAAGCTTACATGTTGGAGATCTAAGCTCGCCATAGACTTGAAGCAGACCTACAAGAGAGAAGAAGTGTCAGACATTAAATCAAGCCAAGATCTTTACAGAAGAAGATAACACGATTTAAAAGAGTTGAAAGTACAAAAAGGTCAGACACTTACCTCTGTAAAATCGAAGGTCTGAGCTCTCTCAGACACGCACATACTCTACAGGAAATAAGCAGCTTCAGTTTGAAATCGATTTTCTAGATCTAAACCAAAGAAAAAGAATCGATTTCAAGAAAGTTGAAGAACAAGAAGTATTAGGCTTGAAAACGATTTGCTGTATCTATACAGAGGAGAGCAAATCGAACCGCAGTTAAGGATAAGAAGCTTGGAGATGAGAATCATACAGCTTACCTAGGAGTTTAGAACTCACGGTCGAAGCTGAGAGGCTTCACGACCACATGCTTGAAGAAATCGTGAGCTAAATCCGAGAAAGATGGTTCCTTTGAAGAACAAGCAAGCAAGAAAAAAGGGTCAGATAAAATCGAAAAGGAAATCGATTTATACAGGACTAAGGAGCTTGAGTAGAAGAAGCTTAGAGTGTACCTGGAGCAGTCCTAAGCTCTCACGAAGAAGGGATGAGCTCGAGACACAAAAAATGGTGGATCGCATTTTGTTGTCGCCGCTGGAGAGAGAGAGTAGAGCAGTGACACCGATTTGTTTTTCCAGGTTATGTCCAAAAGGTGGAGTTTGTGACTTCTGGATTTGGACAAACTTAGCTAGTGGGCCAATTATCAGAATCTGGCCCATCTCATGTAACAAATGAAGAGCTGGTTTTCCAGCTGGGCTTGAACTGTCCATGATAAGAAGACTGGCCCATCAGTAAGAACCCTAGGATCTTGTGTACCTGCGACATAATAAGAGAGCATGAGATCAGAAGAATAAAAAAGGCGAAAAAACGAGAGCAACAACACGAGCAATATTACGAGAGCATTAAGAGAGATCAAAGAGCTAAGAGACTTGTTCTAAAGAGCTAAGTGATCTAAGAGTGCTAGGGATTTACAAGAGATATTCATTGATTCAAAGAGTTTGTGCTAAACTAGTTGTAATCAAGTGAATATAGTGAATCAGTTGTGGGATACCGTTCCCACCCCTGTGACGTAGCCAATTGGTGAACACAGGGTGAACAATTCTTTGTGTCGTTTATATTTCCGCAAACAAACGAACACAGCTTAGTATTGAATCTATCTTAAGTCCTAGAACACAAGTTGAAATCTCAACAACCTCACCAAAAAAACTGGGGGGCAACGACTATGGATGTTGGGTTAACGGCTAAACCCATATTGCATAACAAAATTCTGCAAACTTCGAGATTCAATCTCAATTCCCCAAACCGAGTGTTGGAGCGAGCTCTCAAACTCCTCCCCACCTCGTGAAAGAATTTCCATACTTGTTCTCAGACTCCTCTTAAAACGAGTCATAGAGAACTTCTCAAACTACACGTGAGCTTGCCAGCTAATAGTTTTTGCTTAAACTATGTAATTCATGGTTTTACTCTAACTCACTGATAAAAAGCTATATCAAATTTTGGGAACGAGTCTTTCTGTTCCTGCACAATGAAGAGATCAAAGGTCTCTTTATTGAAGGACAATTCGCATACTTGTCTCGAGCTCGTCTGCACATTAACTCAAGAACAATTTGTTTTCCCGTGAGAACTAGTTCTGAAAATTCTGATTTTGAGAATTACATCTCATCAACAAAGTAATTAGAGTGAAAGAACTCATTCTCGTGAGATGGTTCAATGTTAACAATTTGTTAGAGGTTAATTAAGAAGACAAACACTTAAGCTGACAAAGTTCAAACGTTCGGAAGAAAAAACCGAGACCTCTGATTCTCAAGCTTGCTCGGATGGAGCAGTCTTCGAGTTCTCCGGACCTCGTCACCTCGAGACGATATGTACGAAACAATGGATGTTGGGCTTAAAACCAAAGCCTAACCTATAAAATCCCATTAACAATTGTCAATTTGAAAGTCCATTTTCGAATTCGTTAATGACACAAATCCAATTGGAAAGAGCTGATTCAGTGTATTTAAGCATGAAGATCGAGACCCATTTGTCACGATTTCGGATCCGATTAACTTTGCGTCGAATTATCAGTTCTCTAGATCAATTGGATTCTCTGACAAGTTTCCCAGACCCCTTGTCGACTCAAAAGCAAGTTCTCAAACTCTTGCTTCTAGAGAGCCAACTCTCAGGCTCTAACATAGCTAGGACTTTAGGACAAGACCCTAAAACCCGTATCAGCCTACCATATAATAAAGACGACATCTTCTATTTCATCGTGAAAACGATTTCCTAAACTCTGGCACAGATCGCTTTACAAAACAGGCTTCAAATAATCGTATGGAGAACTATCGTGAGCGAAAGTCAACTCAAAAATAGATGTACCTCAACATGAAGAGACAATTCATTACAGCTTTCATGAGAAAAATCTCTCATTCTCTCTCACACTTCAGCTCGCCCACTCATAACCCACTCGTAAACAAGCTCATGACCTATGTTTCTGTCCGTAAACGAGCTCTCGCCTCATGCTTGAGCTCATCAATCCCCGTAATCAAGTTCTAAAGCTCTGTTTCATTTTAAAGATGAGCACCCAAACCATTTCTCATCCCAAGTATTCAAGAACAAGTTCTCAAACTACGACTGAGTTTTTCAGCTCACATATCCCGTCAGAGTTCACCATATTGATCATGGAAGAGAATCCTGAGTTTGTGTGTTGTTGACAGTGTCGGCGACATGGATATACAGAAAAGAATTCTGAACTACATGTGTTGTTGACAGTGTCGGCGACATGGATATACAGAAAAGAATTCTGAACTACATGTGTTGTTGACAGTGTCGGCGACATGGAGTCTTGACAGGCTGTCTATTTTGTCTTGTATCAAATTAGGTCTAAACTTGGTTCTTTTGTATCCTTTAAAAGGCCTTGCAGCCACCAATGAAAAAAGTGACGTTGGGAAATAATTCTCCCCAGTTTTCTCTTGTTCAAATTCCCTCATCTCTCAAATCTCTCAAGCTTACATCTTTCTTAAATCTAACATGGTATCAGAGCAATAGAGTTATTGTTCTTTGATTCTCTCTATTCTCTTACTGATTCTACTCATTCTTAGTTCTAAATCTGTGTTTTTCTCTTCATCTCTGCTCTTCAAACTGTTTCTCTTTTCTGAAACCTTCAAGCTTCATCAATGGAAGACACTGTCCAAGTAAACTCAAGCCTCAAGCCTACTGTCATTCCGGTGGTTCTCAAGGGTTTAAACTACAGGACATGGCAGAGAACAACCAAGACCGCAATCTGTGGCAGAGGACTTTGGGAGCATATTCTTGAGGACAAGACACCGCCTGATGAAGATCCAAAGGAGAAGAAAGATGAGGCAACAAAGAAGGAGGAGGCAAGGTGGTTTCAAGAAGACCAATCAGTTCTGGGTTTTCTTCAAAACTCACTAGATCCTTCCATCCTTGAAGCTTACTCATATTGTGAAACTGCTAAATCACTTTGGGACACTCTGAAGAAGGTGTATGGTGATGCCTCTAACCTCAGCCGTGTGTATGAAGTGAAGATGAAAATCAGTGACCTTCACCAAGAGGATTGTGAGTTCACCAAGTATCTTGGAAAGTTCTCATCTGCTTGGTCTGAGCTTGACATGTTAAGGCCAAGCACCATGGACCCAAAGGTTCTCAATGAAAGGAAGGAGCAAGACAAGATCTTTGGTCTCCTCCTCAATCTGAATCCGGTCTACAATGATGTTATCAAGTCTATCTTAAGGGAGACTACACTCCCTGACTTTGAAGAGGTGTGTTCAAGAATCCAAAAGGAGCAGGGAAACATTGGATTGTTTAGAGGAAAAGGGGACCTTGTCACTGCCAACAAGAGCGTGTTCAAGCAAGAGGAAAGGAAGGGTGTCTTCTGTGACCATTGCAAGAAGAAAGGACATGCGAAGGACAAGTGTTGGACCCTTCACCCTTATCTCAAGCCATCCAAGTTCAAAGACTCAAGTGCCAACATCTCTCAAGAGAATGTGAATGAGCAGACGACTTCATCCTCTCAAGGAGGAAAGCTTGCACTCTTCACCAACACTGATTATGTGAGAAGGAGTGATTTGGAGGACCTCATCAAGGCTTATGCCTCCAAACTCTCTGGTATCACCTTATTGTCTCATAAACTACTTGCTAAAACTGATCAGAACTTGGTAGTAGATTCAGGAGCATCTCACCACATGATTAGTAATGCTAAGTTGTTAAAAGACATCAAACCTGCCCTAGGAAGAGTAACTATTGCTGATGGTCAAGGTATTCCCATTGAAGGGACAGGAAAGTTAAGACTGTTTAACAAGGATAGTGATGCCTTCTTTGTGCCTAAGTTTAAATCCAATCTGCTATCAGTTAAAAGGATTACTAAAGACTTGGACTGCAATGTTATCTTTGGACCTAATGAGGTGTGCTTTCAGGATATTAAGAATGGAAGGGTACTTGGCAGAGGTGGAACACAAGATGAACTTTATCTCATTGAAAACACCTCTCCAAGCAATTTGGGTTCCTTAGCTTTCAATTCCTGTTTTCCAGTTAATCAAAACAGTTTGTGGCATGCTAGACTTGGACATCCTCATGCTAGAGCTCTGAACTTGATGTTGCCTAACGCTACTTTTGATCATTCGACTTGTGAAGCTTGTATTCTTGGCAAACACTGCAGAACAGTCTTCCCTAAATCTACCACTGTCTATGAAAGCTGCTTTGATCTAGTGCATTCTGATGTTTGGACTTCACCTTGCCAGTCTAGAGATGGGAACAAGTATTTTGTGACATTTATAGATGAAAAGTCAAAATATACTTGGGTCACCTTGCTCCCATCGAAAGATAGAGTTTATGAAGCTTTCATTCATTTTCAAAACTACATTACTAATCAGTTTAATGCAAGGATCAAAGTGTTTAGATCAGACAATGGGGGAGAGTACACAAGTCAAAGATTCAAGGCTAATCTGAACAAACATGGAATCCTACATCAAACAAGCTGTCCACATACACCTCAACAAAATGGAGTGGCTGAGAGAAAGAACAGACATCTCATGGAAGTGGCTAGGTCCATGATGTTCTATACCAATGTGCCTAAAAGATTTTGGGGAGATGCAGTCTTAGCAGCTTGTTATCTCATCAATAGGATTCCAACGAAAGTTCTCCAAGACATCTCACCATTTGAGGTTCTGAACAAAACTCAACCCTTTATTGAACACTTACGTGTGTTTGGGTGTGTGTGTTTTGTACATATTTCAGGTGATCAAAGAAATAAGCTAGAGGCTAAGAGCACAAAGTGTATGTTCCTGGGATACTCTACAACTCAGAAGGGTTATAAGTGCTTTGATCCAAGCAACAACCGCACATATGTGTCAAGAGATGTCAAGTTCATTGAGAGGCAAGGGTACTATGAGAAAAGGGATTGGGAAGGATTGAAGGATCTTTCAAGATCACCGTCTGACCTTGCTACAAGTCTGAGGTTTCTCTTGAATCATTTGGGAAATGATCCTACTAAAGTACCAAGACAAGGGGAAACAGAAACGAGAAGTCATCAAGAAGAGTTGCAAGAAGAAGAACAGTTGACAGCTAATCAAGAACCCACTCAAACTCAAGAGGAAGTTCTACCTCATAATCAAGATCAAGACAACTTGAATATGAATGATGAGGAGATTATTCATCATGAAGAAGAAGAGATGGGTGTAGAGGAAGCTGCTCAACCGGTCCAACAACTCAGAAGAAGTACTAGAGAAAAGACGGATCTATCAAGCTACATCAACAAGAAGTTCTACTTCAACAATCAGGCTATTGCTCATCCCAACCAGTCCGTGTGTTCTATTGACTTGTTGCCATCAAGTCATTGCGCTTTTCTTGGGAAGATAGAGATGAATCATGTTCCTAAAACCTATGAAGAGGCTAAAGACACCAAGGAGTGGATGGATGCTGTGATTGATGAGAAGGGAGCTATGGAAAAGAATCACACTTGGAATGTGGAGAAGCTGCCAAAGGGAAAGAAGACTGTCAGCTCAAAACGGGTCTTCACAATCAAGTATAAGAGCAATGGAGACATTGAAAGGTACAAGGCAAGGTTGGTTGCAAGAGGGTTCACGCAAACATATGGAGAAGACTACACTGATACCTTTGCACCAGTAGCTAAACTCCATACAGAAAGAGTTACACTGTCCTTGGCCACAAACCTTTCATGGAACCTATGGCAAATGGATGTTAAGAATGCCTTTTTACAAGGAGAGCTTGAAGAGGAAGTGTACATGACTCCACCACCGGGACTAGAGCATTTGTGTAAACCTGGTGAAGCATTGAGACTAAGGAGAGCAATCTATGGTTTGAAGCAATCACCAAGGGCATGGTACCATAAGCTAAGCCATACACTCATGGACTATGGATTCAAGAAGTCTCAATCTGATCACACATTGTTTACTCTTAAAAGCTCTTTAGGAGTGGTGGTGGTTCTTATCTATGTGGATGATTTAATCATTACTAATAGTGATAATGAGGGAATTCAGTCCACAAAGGCTTTTCTCAAAAGTTCGTTTGACATCAAAGACCTTGGAGAGTTGAAGTATTTCTTGGGTATTGAAGTATGCAGATTCAATGATGGGTTGTTTTTGTCCCAAAGGAAGTATGTTAAAGACTTGCTGACAGAAACAAGAATGAATGATTGCAAGATAGCAAAGACTCCTCTTGAAGATGACTACCAAGTCAATAGAAAGGGGGAGAAATCAGATGAGGAGAAGTTCAAGGATGTCTCCTTGTATAGAAGACTGGTTGGGAAGCTTATCTATTTAACTCTCACTAGACCAGACCTATGTTTTGCTGTGAATCAAGTCAGCCAGCATATGCAATCACCCACAGTTTATCATTGGAGTTTGATTGAGAGGATCCTTAGATATCTCAAAGACTCAACAGGACAAGGAATTTGGATGGGTAAGAATGATAGCACTGAGATTGTCGGCTACTGTGATGCAGATTGGGCTGGTGATAAGAGTGACAGGAGATCCACAACCGGTTATTGCACCTTCATTGGAGGTAACTTAGTGACTTGGAAGACGAAGAAGCAGAAAGTGGTCTCGTGTTCAAGTGCTGAAGCTGAGTATAGGGCTATGAGGAAGCTGACAACAGAGTTAACTTGGTTGAAGGCTCTACTCAAGGACTTTGGCATTGAGCAATCAAGTCCCATTACCTTTCATTGTGACAATCAAGCTGCAATACACATTGCTACCAACTCTATGTTTCATGAAAGGACTAAACACATTGAGATAGATTGTCACAAGGTAAGGGAGAAGATTGAAGATGGGACGGTTCTACCTTGCTACACAAAGAGCGAAGATCAGCTAGCAGACATCTTCACCAAGGCTGCAAGTCTCAAAGTTTGTGATCATATCTTTAGAAAACTAGGACTTGTAGACCTCCCTACTCATGATTAGAACTTCCCTGATTCATGTGCAGCATACTCTTTTTCCCTTGGTATGGTTTTGTCCCAAGTGGTTTTCCATATCAAGGTTTTTAATGAGGTGTTGCCATGATCATTCCAAGTTCAGTCTTTAGGGTGATTCCAAAGTCTGAACTTGAGGGGGAGTATTGATCATGGAAGAGAATCCTGAGTTTGTGTGTTGTTGACAGTGTCGGCGACATGGATATACAGAAAAGAATTCTGAACTACATGTGTTGTTGACAGTGTCGGCGACATGGATATACAGAAAAGAATTCTGAACTACATGTGTTGTTGACAGTGTCGGCGACATGGAGTCTTGACAGGCTGTCTATTTTGTCTTGTATCAAATTAGGTCTAAACTTGGTTCTTTTGTATCCTTTAAAAGGCCTTGCAGCCACCAATGAAAAAAGTGACGTTGGGAAATAATTCTCCCCAGTTTTCTCTTGTTCAAATTCCCTCATCTCTCAAATCTCTCAAGCTTACATCTTTCTTAAATCTAACACACCATCTCTTAACTAAGCCCTTAGGCTTTAGTTTCAATGCAAAAACGAACTCGTAACTCACGATAAAGCTCTTGTGGACACAAAAAGGCTCACGCTAAAGCTCGTTAACCTCATGAGTTTGCCATTTTATTAGCTTGAGCTCTTCAGCTTGAGCATGTTGTTCTGTCAGCTCGAAGATGTGCGCAGATCTTGTTAAGCCAATATATCGCTCTGGTGCTAGTCAATTCATCATACTAAGCAAGTCAACTCATTGATCACTCTTTGACTCAAATAGTCACTAGCACGCTAGCTATACAGTCCATCAGCTCATATTTAACTTGTGCCAGTAAGCTCTCAAGCTTCGTTTCCATTTAAAAAACAAACAAGATCCTAGCTTGCAATACAGCTCACCAGCCCATGAATAAGCTGCTTAGCTTTGCTTCAGCTAGTAAATAAGATCTCACTTCACGTTTTAGATCATCAATTCAAACACTACCTCTCGAGCTTTGTTGCAACCTGTAAACAAACTCTCATTTCACGGTTCAACTAGTCTGCTAGAAAAAGCTCTCCTTGTTGTGAAAAAACGAGTTTCTCTCGCATGCTTCCATTTCTCAGTTCGTCAAAAAAGTCTGCTTTAGCTAGTTGAGAACGAGCTCGATGTCGTCCTACGGTGACTAAGCCTGAATATTGGAGATTGAAACCTCAAACCTTTCTTCAATTCATGAGTGACTGGTCATGCCATTTGGCTTAACCAATGCACCAAGCACCTTCATGAGGCTGATGAACCATGTCCTCCGCGCCTACATCTGTAAGTTTGTAGTTGTCTACTTTGATGATATTCTCATTTATAGTACTTGCTTGGTTGATCATCTGAAGCATCTAGAGTTGGTTATGAACACACTGCGCAATGAGACTTATATGCAAACCTGAAGAAATACATGTTTTGCACTGATCAATTGGTCTTGTTGTAAGTTCACATGGACTCAAAGTAGATGAGGAAAAGATTAAAGCAATCCAATAATGGCCAACACCCAACAACATTGGACATGTAAGAAGCTTTCATATACTGGCCAGTTTCTATAGGAGGTTTGTCAAGATTTCAGCACCATTGCAGCACCCCTAACTTCTGTGATCAAGAAGAATGTTGCCTTTCAATGGGAACCAGCTCAAGAAGAGGCATTCCACAGGCTGAAAGACAGCCTCACCCACGCTCATGTACTGGTATTACCAAACTTTGATAAAACATTTGAAATAGAATGTGATGCACATGAACATGTATTGGAGTTGTTCTAACTCAAGGAGGAAAGCCAGTAGCATATTTAAGTGAGAAGCTTAGTGGAGCTGCTCTGAACTATCCTACATATGACAAGGAACTCTATGCATTGGTGAGATCCTTAGAGACTTGGCAACACTACCTTCTGTCCAAGGAGTTTGTCATTCATACCGACCATGAAACACTCAAGCATCTAAGAGGGCAGACAACACTCAAAACAAGACATGCTAGATGGTTAGAGTTTGTGGAGAATTTTCCCTATGTGATCAAGTATAAGAAGGGAAAAGAAAACATAGTGGCAGACGCTTTGTCAAGGAGATATGCTCTTATCACAACTATGGAGGCTAAGATCATGGGTTTTGAGCACATGAAAGATAACTACCAAGATGATCCAGACTTCAAAGAAGCTTACAAAGAAACAACCAAAGGTGCATATGGAGTCTTTTATCAGCAAGATGGGTTCTTATTCAAGGAGAAAAGGATGTGCATACCACAAGGATCAATGAGAGAGCTGATAACCAGAGAAGCCCATGGTGGAGGCTTAATGGGAAACTTTGGCAGAGACAAGACTTTGAGTGTACTGATGGAGCACTTCTATTGGCCTCACATGAAGAGAGATGTGGAGAGGTTCTGTGCTAAGTGCATAACATGTCTCAAAGCCAAATCCAGGTTACATCCACATGGTTTATACATACCTTTACCTATTCATAACAAGCCTTGGGTGGATATATCTATGGATTTTGTTTTAAGACTGCAAAGGATCAACCACAAAGACTATATCTTTGTAGTTGTAGACATGTTCTAAAAAATGGCTCGTTTCATTCCTTTCAACAAGACCAATGATGCAACACAGACCGCAGACCTATTCTTCAAGGAAGTAGTGAAGTTACATGGAGTTCCAAGGACCATAGTTTCATACAGGGACACCAAGTTCCTAAGTCATTTTTGGAGAACTCTATGGAAGAAGTTGGGTACCAGAATGTTGTTCTCTACAACCTGCCATCCCCAAACTGATGGACAAATAGAGGTGGTGACCCGCACTCTCTTAGCTTTATTAAGAGCCACAGTGGGTAAAAATCTGAGAAATTGGTTATCTCTGCTACTAAATTGTCTCCTTTTGAAGTTGTGTATGGATTCAATCCATTGGCCCTTATAGACTTGTTACCACTACCACATGATGTTTATTAAAGTACAGAAGGGGAGACCAAAGCTGAGTTTGTCAAGAAGATGCATCAAAGGGTTAAGAAGAATTTAGAGAAGAAAACAGAGAAGTACAAGCTGCAAGCGGAAAAGGGACGCAAGGACATCATTTTTCAACTAGGAGAATGGGTTTGGTTGCATATGAGGCAGGAGAGATTCCCAAACCAGAGAATATCCAAGCTAGCACCAAGAGAAGATGGTCCATTCAGAGTTCTAGAAAGAGTCAACAACAATGCCTACAAGCTGGAGGTGCCAGGTGAGTTAAACATCTCAAACACTTTCAATGTTACTGACTTAGCTCGTTTCATTGCAGGAGAACCAGTTCTGAGGTCATAACTTTTCCAAGGGGGGAGGGAATAATGAGGACATGGAGATTAGCCCAACCGAGGAAGCTGAGCAGGAGATCAAGATCCCAACCATGAGGCAAACACGAAGGACCAGAGCAGGCACCAGAAGCTTAAGGGAAGAGTTTAACAACTCAATTGAAAGCTTGATCACACTTTTGGAGCATGAAGAGCTTAAATAGAAACTACTTAAACTGGAGATTATCCAGGAGACACCAACTGAACCAAAGGAGGAACCTCACAAATTCAAGACCATTTACATGCCAAACTTTGAAGACAATCAATGCAACAGCTCAAAGGAAGGTCACTGCCATAAGATCACCATAGAAGAACCAGAAGCACCAGAGAGCATAACTTTGCTCAATGCATCCGAGAAGACCTATCTTGAAGACCAACTCTGTTTGAAGACTCCACTTGCAAGGGAACTTGAAATCTTTACTTCCAAGGATCAGGAGGATCCTAAGGTACAATAGGAAGCTCAATCTAAGAAGAAACCAAAGTAACCAGACTACTTGAACCAGAAAACATCAACACTGCCTTTTCTGCCGGTTAACAAGGTCAGCAAGAAGTTACCATATTCAGCATATTTCGAAATGCATAAGGAGGACCAGAGACTCAAACAATTAAATGAGTTTCTAGAAGACAAGAGAGCAAAGAATTCCAAGCTATTGTTTGAAATATCACACTTGCCATAACTGAAGACACACAGATTCACAATCAAGACACAAAAGCTACTTTTCATTCACTCTGATTTTATTTTCCACCAAATCTACTTTTTCATTAAGTTTCATTCTGCCTTATAAGGCTTTAGTCTTTCTCTTGTATCAGACACAAAAACTTCCAAATTATTATTCAAGTTTTCTTTGCAAGAAAAGATTCTTTCATTCTGTGATTCTCTTGTGTGTGATTCCTTGAGTTTCAGAGAGTACATGCTTGTCACTTCCTTCTCCATCAGGTTGTGTGGCGTCTATCAATCCATCCTTGATCACCAGATCAAGTTGATCCCATCCAATAGAAGCAGCAAGGAGAAACATACGTTCCTTTGTTGATTCTCCATCTCAGTCCCTCCTCAATCAATCATCATCCATCAGTTCTGTCAAGAGTATTCTACAACCATTGACAAGCTCCATCAATCCATCTTCCTGTTAGATCAATACCCCTTGATCCTACATCATCTGGTCTTCTACATCATCTGATTCTTCCATCAGAGGTGGTGACCCGCACTCTCTCAGCCCTATGATGAGGGCATCAAGCCATCATCAACCAAGATGCATAGAGGAGAGACCAACCAGCCGGTCCATGCCATTGGAGATAAGCAACCAGGAGCTAAACCACTCAGATATGGAGACTCCACTCATGTCAACCAACTCATCATCAATGGCATGCATCAAATAGCCATCCTTGAAGACATTGGTCGAGCCAGAACAGCCCCAAGTCATGTTGGATCACAAGTTATGCAAAATGTCAATCCGGAGCCATTTAAGGAAACTATGAATACCACTTAGTTTATCACCTATCAAACCAAGACTTGGCGGGCATGAGACATTTACCACAAGCCAAAGAAGATAGAAGACGTCCCCAACTCATCCAAAATGCACATAATCAATTAGAGGTTCACATTTTTTAACTTTCCTTATTCATACATAAGCACAATTCAAGGAGAAGATCATCCAACGGATATATTATCTTTGGAATCACGACCAGAAGCTCTATGCACTGAAGATAGACACTCCAAGGAATCATCAGTACATGGCAAAGTTGTCAAGACTCAAAGACTCCACAAATTTACATCTTTGGAAGAGATCCCATCGATTCAGCCCCAACGGCTCCTTTCCTATTATGTTCTGATCTATTCCTTCTTTAACTCACATGACCGTTTTTTATAGCCTATAAAGGCCTAGTTTAGCTCATTGTATCATTTACATTTCAATCAATTAAAAACATAGATTTCATTTTTCAGAGAGTCATCTTTGAGTTTTGTTCATTAAAATTCAATTGAGTGATTCATTTGATTCTTCTGAGTTTCCAGGATAGTTTTCTTTGTGTGATTCAAAGAAACTACTTCTGCCAAGGATTGAGAGAGTCAATCAACCCATCGAGCAAGTGAGTTGTTCATCAACCTTCCATTCCATCCTTTTCGTGCAGATCAAGAGAGCTTTGAAGCCAGTGTTATGTTCTCCATCAACATAGCCATCAAGTCTCATATTTGGGGCTACATCACGAGGGGAAAAAGTACAAAGTCAAAAGGTACATCCCTGGCCACAAAGTTTATGTCGTTGAGGCGTATTCTGACAGCGAGGAAGACGACATGGACTTTAACAACAGATAAGGCGTACGCTACTCCTCTTTTAGGAGACATGGGGAATAAATATAATTAAATATAATAAAAGCATGTGTAAAATAAATAAGTTTGGTAAGCATGTGTAAAATAGCTTAGTTAGGTACACCTACCTAAGTTAGGTAAGCATGTGTAAAATAACTTAGTTAGGTACACCTACCCACTAAGACCTTGTAATCTCCACTATAAATAAGGGTGCTGTTGGGAATGTCCTGAAATCTACCGTACTATCTCTAGAAAGTATGATAAGTGTCGAGATCAGACATAAGTCATAAATACTGGGTGATCATGATGGCTTGCTAGAGTCCGCTCATGATCTATAAGTTTAGGACTTATTACCAGTATTGT